>CM024630.1:18044596-18406685 GCA_014182585.1 Eucalyptus coolabah | reverse complement strand
TTTTACCAAAAAAACTCAAATATTTAAAAATATATATATTATATGACAACTATTGTGGCAAATGAAAGGTTTCAAGTGCTTGTAGTTTTTTTTTAAAGTCCAATTATGTGCGTAAATATTGAAAGAAACTTTTAATTGTTTAAATAGTCATCGTCGAAAGAGGCTGAAATTTTTCAATTACAGGACGAGTCATGGAATCTTAGCGAGGAGGGGTTTTGTACTTTGACTTTGCTTTGGCCTAACAGGGCCTCTTTTATCTTTGTTGCATGTTATAAACGTGGACACCAACCGCAGAAAAATCAAGGCACGTAAAACAAAAGTTGACTTAGACCAAATAATAATGGCTCCACGGACCACGTCATGCACAAGACCTGAGCAAAACATAATCTTCTATGCATGTCTAATCAAATTAATGTCGAGTCGTTGAGGGTTGTTTTAATATCGTCAATCAACGCAATTATATTCGACACGCAAGTTTCAGAGCTTTGAAAATTCCAGGTTAACTTTAAGTAATGGATTCTAAGCACGGAATCTCATCACTTACCTTGAAATCTTCCTTGCCTACAAGAAACCATGTAGATTGGAACAATTTTCCATTGTATGTTTCAATAGTCTTGAAATTTTGACAGCTATTATTTTTTTAACGATTTTCGACCGTCATCAATTTGTAACCATTTTTATCTGCCATTACTTTATTACAGTTTTATACTTCTAACGGGGTTGGAGTAAATCTCTTAATTAGACAAATAAGAAAATAGTCAAATCTCAATCACCTCTCCTTTCAAGCTTCTAATTAAAAATAAGAGATTTCTCAAGCCCTAATTAGTCAACTAGACTATTAGAGATATATTTAAAATATTCTATGATTCTATATATTATTATATGGTTTTGTATATTTCCTTTGATCGGTCTTGATTTGTTACTTTAGATAGTTATTATATAAAGCCTATAAATAAGCTCGTGTATTCTTTAGTTGATGTTCTACAGAATATTACATCTTTCAATCATTATGATTCTCAACTTGGATGGAAAAAAAAAAATCAACTCCTCAAAGTAGAACCTCGTCGCCTTTACTTGCCTAGCCTTCTAAAACGTTATTAGTAGACTACACTATGACGTCGCTTCCCTAAAGGTGATTCGATTTTTTACCTTTTAATTACTGTTTTTTTGGTCGAAAACCTTTTAACTACACCTTTTTATTATTGTTGGCACGGTGATTTTTGAACTCGACAAGGACTGCCCAATCAACCATGCAACGAGGGGACAACTTCTACGATGAGAAACACGCACGCATGCATTGACTATGGGAGTCTCCGGAGACAATTATTCGTTCCTGCTGACACTAAGGGCCTAACCTCCATGATTTGGCAATTTTCTTTTGCGTTCATAATCTAGAACGCGGAATTTAGGCTAAAGAGCTTCTTTGAATTTTCGATGTCCCTCTTTTCTTTTTGTGATAGAAAACTTTCCACGTGGATGTTTTATCGTGTTCAAAAGAAATGTCAATCTTTCATATCTACATCATGTTTCCATGAAAGTCTTTACACATTGCACTGCAAACGTATCAATACATGCGTTAATGCAGCTGAGAGTTGATTTGGACACCAATGAGAGTAAGTGCGGGCTAGGTTGAAGATCTCCATTCAACCAGCGAATGCGTCAAATGCGGAAAAATTATCATATTAGGTAGATATAATATGATTTTTGGCATATAAATAATATGAGTTGAAACGTATACTATGACCCATCTTAAATTTTGAGACCCATATTCTCCCTTAAGTCTAATCATGGAAACCCATGACCCACACGTATTTAAATTCTCCATTCCTTTGTTTTCCAATTCGATTTACATGTTTATATTTTCTAACTTTATTTTGATCTTAAATGCACATGCCATCACCTAATGAGAGGAGCACGGATTAAAAGACAATGTGAATAGATGAGATCCGCCACTTATTTTGAAAAAAAAAGAAGTCATTTTTATGCTTTGTCAATTTCTTGACATTAACTCCTTTCCAATCTCTAAACCTTCCAATGTTCTATTAAAAAGTCTAAACCATTCAATGCTTTTCCATAGCGATATTGATGTTGGTATTCATTTGAAAGCCTACCCCTTTCTTGAGTCATGGAAAAATTACCTCTATAGCTTGCCACCGGTTTTATCTTAAATCAAAATTTAAGTTCACTTTTTCATAGTGATACACAATTATTAAACTGATGATAGTTATAAAATTGACAATAAAAACTTTTCCAAATATCACTATTTAAATAAATTTTCACTAACGATTACATCTATAGTCATAAATCAAACCTAAACCTAAGTGATTTAAGAAATATAGCCAGATGAAAAAATAAATCATCGTACCTTATAGTGATGGCCCGCTCATTGAACGCGGTCCGATTTGCATTCTCTGACCCAACCAAGTTGCAAAAGCTAACCAACGGTCAATGTCAACTCGGTAGCGACTTCACTTAGTCCCCAAAATTCAGTCCCTTGCATTGCATAAAACGAACCATTTTTACTAAATTTTTATTGCAGAGTTGAGAGAGAGAGAGAGAGAGAAGGAATGGCATGACATTGAACTGTCAGATTCTATTTATTAATTCGATAATAAAGTAAAAAAAGTAACTACTAGAAGTAATGGTCCACAAAGATATAGGTACTTGTCGGATTCCACTTAAAGCACCCCTTCTTTTTTGTTCTTTTTCGGTTAGTTACTTAGAGCACGCTTGGTAACGCTTCTATTCCCGAGAATAATTTTTTTATCAGAAATATATATATATTTTCGTTTTTGTTTCCAGAACAATTTCTGAATATAAAAACGTGCTTAAAACCTGCACAAAATTTATATTCCCGGGAAAGAAATGCATTTGGTAAAATTGTATAATTTTATTGTTTTTTTAATTTGTTAATATTTTTATTATATTTTTCCTTTTTTTCTTCTCTCTCCTTCTTCCTCTTTTTTGGCCGATCACCCGCGACTAGCCGGGCGAGGTCTAGCAAGCTCGCCGAGCCTCGTCAAGCCAAGGCGAGGCTGGCGAGCTCGCCTAGCCCCTGCGAGGCTCGCCTAGCCCCCTAGGCAAGGCTCGAGCCTCGCCGTGACCTCGCGAGCATCGCAAAGCTCAACCTCGCCCATGTAGTGCGAGGTCGGCCTTGCCTAGGCAACGCGAGGCCAAGCCTCGCCGTGCCTCACCCAGCCATGGCGAGGCTTGAGTCGACGAACCTCTTTGTGGATTGGCATCTCTTGGGGCCAGAACGCTCTAGCGAGGTCACCGGCCCTCATTTGATCGGTTGTCGATGCCGGCCATGGCCAAAGCCTAACGACCGGCCAAAAGGAAGAAGAAGGAAAAAAAAAAAAAAAGCTGAGAGAAAAATATATTCTAGAAATTATTCCCGGAAATAAGAAGCTACTTTTTTTACTTCTTGTACTTTTATTTTTTTTGTTTCAAAATCTATTCTCGAGAACAAAAATCTTTACCAAACAAATTTCTATTTTTTTTTCGTTCCTCGAACAAAAGAACAAAAATAGTTGTTTTGGGAAACATAAATAGATTTTAACAAACAGGTCCTTAGGATACAAGATTTGGTTTCCAATTTTAGTGAAAGTCTACCGGTTTAGAAATCAGGATTTACGAAGTTGCAGCAAATCTGTTGTTTTGCTTTGCTGGGTTGTAATTGCACAGCAAATCACCCACCTTTGAAGTGGACACTTCAATTTTTGTTGTGGGATGTTAAGTGTCAACTTCATCAATATTCACTCGGCCCCCACCTCTCATATCTCAGGCCGAGCAGACGAACCCATTAAGCTTTCGGTTTCGGTTTCAACTTGTTTGATTCTTTTGACATTAACCTAGGGTCGTTTTGGGCATTGACTCATAATATAGAACCATTGATGGAATGGAAGTAGTCCGCTAATGAGGAATGATGAGGTAGTAATCCAACATTTGCAAAAAACAATGACTAGACATGCCAGTTTCTCCAGAGAAATTTTGCGGGTAGACGTACAAGTTTCTCTTTCATCATTTCTCAAAGATGGGAAAGATGAAATTGGCCGACCATCATCCACACTAAAGACAAAAATTGGCATCTACTAAGAGAAATTCTTGAGTAGCAACATATAACAGGCCGAACTCACGAACAAAACACATCGAGAGCAAGAAGGTGCCACTTCGCACATCTCACCATTCAAACAAATGAAAAGCTTCCATAATAGATTCCCTCCCTTGCAGTGGCCAACACATCGTTATTGTATGAAGAGGAAAAAGTTGCAACATTGTCTCTCTTTGAATAACAAAATGGGAAGAGATAGCACGAATACAAACACCAAACCACAAGCCATTGTCTTTAGGCTTTCCCCACTAATTAGTTCACAATACCCAATTACTGCACTGCATAACACTCGTTGTTTTGTTTATATTACCTATACCTTCAGTTCCAAATGTGAGCGAAAGAGAAACCTCAAAGCAACATTTAAGAGTTCTGCTGCAAGGATTACCCAATAGTTCTTTCAAGAACTAATTTACCTAGTTCTTTCAAGAACTAATTTACTTAGAACACAACAAACCATTTCTTACTCTCTCTTGTGCCAGTAATCAGTATCCAGAAGTACCGGCTAGAGATCATTACCAGATGCAGACAAAGCGGTTCCAGTCCAGGGCCCTTCAATTGACATACTCTTGCTGATATTCTCACCAACTGCCTGATGTTCGTCACCTCTAAAATGCTTCCTCATGGCCTCAATTTTCTCCTGAGTCATGATAGCGCCTGTAGAGTCCAGCACTGGAACAGCAACCTTGCCTTCAAGCATGCTAACCACAGATGACATTGGCGGCCTGAGTGCTGGAGTCACATTAGTACACATCAAAGCTACCTTTATCAATGCCAACGCCTCCTCTTTGTTAAAGTGAGAACCAAGCCTCGGATCAACTAGTTCTATCAAATTCTCTCCCTCCTTCAGAAAGTGTGCCTAGATACAGAAATGTAAAGTGAAGGTATTTCCTTTCAAGCTTCAGGTATTGATCAGTTGCAAAATATGCTCTAAATACTGAAACAGGAAGAAGTATATTATCTCCTTGATAATTACGCAGCAAATGCAGTTGATAAGCACCTGCTAGTTCTAGGGCATAAATGGATAAAAGAATCGAATGAGTCAATACAGATCCAACATGATTTTTTTACCGATTTTAAATAAAAGATACTAGACTACAACATCACTTACTAATGGTTAACCGGTTGCCAAGAAATCATTTACACCACTTTAAAATCGCCAGCTGTTGTCGAAGTTTTATCAGCACAAATTATTTGTCAGTGTCATTACATGAAACGGCAGACTCGTCTTTCAATGTTCTTGATTATGCAACTCAGGCAACAATCAGATTTAACAAGGACTAATAATGATTGTTTGCTCTAATGATTGCTCACTCAAAGCAAAACAAAATCTAACTTAAGGAGTCAATTATATGAATGTGAAAAAGTTATACCTCAATCGAAAGTATATGGATATTCTGGTCAAGACATGGTCTTGAAAACTTTTTAATTTAACAGTAATTGCCAAAATTCAATAGTAGTTGAAGGACTTGTTTGGCGCTAATGAAACTACAGGGAGTATGAATGTCAAGCATAAAAACATAAAGACTAAAACTGAACTTTCGAGATCCACCCTAAATTATGGGGTCAACTTCCCCAAATTTCGAGGAATAGAATTTTCTTCATTCCAATAAAAGAAAAAAAAAATCTACATGAAAATTCAGAGTAGACCAACATGATAAGAAGAATCGGATTAATTTGAAATAACAAATTGCACTTAAGTTCATGACAATTCGTTAAGCAAGTTTCAATAGCTGTTTAACTGTGAAACTCCTTTGCAACCATTGAAAGTGCATGTGAGGATTTAAATACGGATATGATCATAATTGAAATGATAGAGTTGATTACCCAATCGAGTAGATTAAAGCATTCCTCAGTTCTTTGGGAGCTAGTGTTGCTCCGGCCATTAACAACTTCTAAGGCAACAACGCCAAAACTATAGATGTCTGCTTTGTCAGTGAGGTAACCATGCATTGCGTACTCCGGTGCCATATATCCACTGCACAACAAGAAAAGAGCTTGTGTTTGCAACAAGGTAACTGCCTTAAATAGCACATACTTAATATTCCTAAAATTCAAAAGAAAGAGTCATTCCTAAATGTGACGCTCTGGTCTAAAGAGTAGAGGAAAAAAAACAAATGCATCCTAATATATGCTAATATCATTTACCGAGAATATTTCAGGAAAAAGAAAAAGATCATTGTTGTTCTTTATAAACTTTTTTTTTCGGTTTGAAATATAAGTATCATTTATAAGATGACGTACGTGAGCTTAAGGGAATTTCCCAGCATTACAAAGATATCTAAGAACGTGCAAAAACGGAGGGAATCTCCATATAGTACCAAATATTACATTTATTTGGGAAGGCCTAAAGTTTTTGTAATGTGAAGCTCGCCTTGTAACAAGTTTATGAATTTTAGCCACGATGAGGGGGACATCATTTGACTTGTTTTGGAAATGTCTATAGTTACGTTTATAGTTCTTTTTGTTGAATGAACGTTAGAGTAAGTAGAATGAACTTACAATTTTATCTTTTCCCTAATTAATCACATTCCTTTCAAAAACAAGTTGACTTTTCACACGCATTAATGCAAACATCTAAAACATGTGAACATGCTTATCAATGTTTTTCCATGTGCATACAATAGAAACATGGGCAAATTTGCTATAATACTAAGTTATATTCAAATTAACAATTATATTAGTCAATATCAGAGTATCATTACTTAATGGTAGAGTATGACACAATTTGCATTTTTTTCCTAATTAATGTAAAGAGTGGTGGGACGGTCATAAAGCTTTGTGGTTAAGCCGAATTTGTTGAGCACCATGCTTTGGGATGATGTGAATCCACCAAAAAGCTTCATTCAACTCACTTTTCTTAAATCAGAATATATGTTTCTATTCCATGCTTTTATGTTGTCACTGGCTCCTACTTAGGTTAACAGGAACAAAAAGCAAGAAACTTACTAAGTTCCAGCAATCTTGGTGCTAATATGTGTTTTGTCCTCCTCATCAAGCTTTGCTAGCCCAAAATCTGATATTTTAGGGTTGAGATCCTTATCCAGTAAAACATTAGTAGCCTTGATGTCTCTATGCACAATCTTCAGCCTTGACTCTTCATGAAGATATGCCAATCCCCTGGCAATACCCACGCATATCTTGTGTCTTGTCCACCAATCCAACTTTAACTGAAATTCTTCAGGACCTTCAATTGTATCAGAAGACATCAAAGCTGCTTTACTGCCATGTCATTAACTGAAGTCAATGAAGCACAATGTGATATCAAATTACCAAATAAAGCACGAGCAAGACTGTTATTTTCCATGTACTCGTAAACCAGCAAAAGTTGATTTCCTTCAATGCAGCATCCATAGAGTTTCACAAGATGTGGATGCTGAAGAGCAGAAATCGTCCCAATCTCAGTCAGGAACTCATTATTTCCTTGTTGTGATTTGGATGAAAGCTGCTTCACTGCTATAGTGGTGCCATCTGACAGAAAACCCTGCAATTCAACTTTGGCGTCAGATTTATGTTGTGAAAATTGAGTTACATTGAATGCTGCTTTCTACATATCTTCTCTCTTGGGAATTGAGGGAATTTGGCTAGCCAATTTTCCAGCATACCTTGTATACAGAACCAAAACCACCTTCTCCTATCTTATTGGCATCGTCAAAATTGTTTGTGGCAGCTTTAATCTGTCGCAAGGTAAATAAACCAATTTGCAACGCTAGACCCTTCAAATCTGCAACACGTTTTGGAACTTCTATGAATTTGGAAAAGTCAACAGTTAAAGTATGTAATCCACTATCTAACAAAGACATCAATTCCTTCTCGATATTCCAGAAAACCTTTTTGTGACGTTTTGGTATGAGCAAGTTCAGTACAGAATAGCTTAGCATCTTGAAAATTATTTTCTAGGAACGTCTGGCATCAGTTGGCAGTATGTATTTTTGAAAAGTAAAATGAGATTGTCCCCAGGGTATTTAATAGTGAAGGAAAATAAAAATCATACAGAGAACCCCTTGGAAACGTAGGGTATGGTTTGTATGTTTTAATTTCTCATGCATGTGAAGTTCTGGCAGCTATTTTTGGTGTCTTAAAACATAGACTTTGTGTGTATACACACACACACATCTGAGAAACAATCTACCGTCTCTCCCTATAACTATCTATTCCTTCATTTTTTAAATTTCTAAAAAAAAGTTAGTTCGTTAAGCAAACCAAATGGTTCTATGACACTAGCTGTATATCGCCTAATAATAATCTTTGGCTTTTTAAGCGTCAAATCAAATTCCCTATGGAATGCACAAATGTCATGCATCAACAGTTTTATGGGAACTGTAAATCTAGATGGAGCATTAATGATCCATTGTCATTACACTTTCCCCAACCAGGAAACTAAGAAGAAGAAGAAGAAGAAGTATCATGTGCCAACAGTTTGACAGGACAACTGTGCGATTTAGCTGAAATATACATGAAGCAATGTGACTATCCTCCCTCTCCACCAGCATACGGAAGGGGAAAATGTATTCAGAGTGCATAACACTCTCATATTTCTTGACAAACACACGCGGACTAAATAGCGGAGATTCCAGGTAAGCAACTACCTTGTGCCATTTTATCTTTATGTCCAAGGCATCCTCTCCACCAAAGGACAACCAGGATAAGGAAAACTACAAAACTATAGCAGCCAGAATCCCAGCCACTGTGCCAGCAGATATGCTGGCCGGGGATCAAAGCCTGCAATGAAGAAAGAACAAACAAATATTTAACCAAAACTGTTCAGTTAAATGGGGTAGACGTAAATGCAGAAAAATATCTGTAGCTTCTCGTTGAACACAAAGAAATTGATGGCGAACACAATAATTGAGAATTAAGAGGACATAAAACCGCCCAGAGTACTCCACAGAAACTATCAGATAAATGAGCACCGGAAGATATCATCTATGGAACACGTAATACAAAATACAAAGGGAAAAAGAAAAACAAAAAAACAAAAAAAAAAAATCTACTCTTCATTCTCAAGGCTGTACTGTATGATACAGGCACAGTGGTCATAATCCATAACGGAAATTGAACAAGGCTATCATTTCATAGTCGAATGGAAGGATTAAAGATACATAGAGAAACACACTCAGATAGAAAGAACACAAAGCAACCTATAACCAATTTTCGACTCTAAGAGATTAATAATAGACCCCGGTCAGCTATTATGCATAATCGACTTGATCTATAGTGACATATGCCAATGGCCTGAATCCAACAGTAGGCATCTGCAACCAAGCCAAGTAACTGAATAGCCTATTGATGACTTCTGGTGCAAGAAAAAATATGGGTATTCTTTTCAACATGAATATGAGTAACTTTCTCAACAGAGAAGCACCAAGTGAAACATGGAAGCATCCATCTGCGTACCAGGGTAGACGGAGATAGCAGATATAAGAGGACCATAGACTCCTCTGTCAAGTATGGCAGTGTTGGTTCCTTTCCCAGCCCAATAGAAGCGTATCTCCAGAGTGCCCTTGGTCACATTGGCAGTAAAATTTCTCATGACCTCCTTTCCAACTCCACCTGCTTCAATCTCAATGTTGAAATCTTTCCACACCAATTTCCCCTGAAATAATATTTCATCTGATTCAAGTTGAGTGTCTCCACACTAAACAAGGTAAAAATTTTAGTCTCCATAGAATGTACAAATTGTGAAAAAATCATGATTTGCAAGTACGAGATATTTGGATAAACTTCCCAAACATAACATATTGAACGCTTTATGTGCTTTATATATTAGAACCAGCACTCCATAATGCTCCAAGTTTACCTGTATATAAATATTAAAAGCTCTCCTTCCAAGGCTTTGATAACTTTTGTTGCCTTTGATCATTATCTCCGCAAAATGAAGGGTTACATTGTAGGGCCCATCCATCAGACAAAAACCATAATAAGTTAGAGAGATGGCAGAACGTCGTGCTTTTATGTAAAGTTGGGCATCATTCATGGACAGTGTGGATGTGTTTTTAACTTCATAGCTATTGTCACCGGTGAAGTAACCAGTGCTGCTGTAGGCCCAGTAATCACTCCTGAAGAAACTTGAAGGTGTAGCCACCTGTGAGTCATCTTCGTATGTGGTGCCCTTACTTTTGCTTTGCTCCCACCGCAATTTATGAAGAGGTTATACCGACCTGGATGGAGTAAAGAAGCAGCCACAGAGAAAATTCAGTTTCTTCTATTCGTTAATATGGAGTGGACTTTCCAGATACACTAAATAAGCTAGCATTCACTCATTGGAAATTACATAGAAATTCCCGAGTTATGAGCAACCCATTATTTCATGCAGGTAGCTTTTGAAATTGTTAGGGTAATTATGCATCAATCATCAAAGATTGACACAATAGCCAAGAGGAGAGTTGACAAGGAGATAAATTTGATGAGATATTACACAGAGAGTAAGATGCAATATTAGAATCCGATGATAATGATAGGATATGTTAGAATAATTTAAATATAAAATCACGCATTCATCTAATAGTTTAAGCTTTTAAAACAATTGGCTGTGATCTTATAAAATCCCATATGGTATCAGAGATGGATTTCATGAGTTCAAATCTTTTGAAGCCTCATTTGCCTCCCTAATTAATTATGTCCACACTTCATCTAATAGCTTAAACTTTTAGAACAGTTAGCTATGGTCCCACAAAATTTCATAGGATATACAGCACGTCAATTTACTTTTTATACAACAATGACTCTGCAGCGTATTAACTTACTTTTTGCACAACGTTGACTCTGCAAACATGAGACAAGTCCACTTGTGGCAGAATATGAAGTTCTGAGCAAGCCAGCAAAGATTTTACTGTTATAATCATCATCATTCTTAATGAAGTTCAGTGCTAAGTACATAAACAATAAAAATGCAGGTCCTTGGAAATCCAAGTCTCGTTGAAAAGTTAATCGCAAACATACGCATTCTCAACCTCGGAGCTTGCGAACAAGTTGCTGTAGAGAAAAGACAAAATTAACATTCAGTAGAGAAATGGAAATATTATACACAAACAGGATATAAGTTACTCAATAAGTGCAGGGGAGCCCTGGACTGACTGACTGAAGGAAGTAGGACGTACACAGATCGTTCATGACATTCTGAGCCTCCAGCAGTGAAGTTGTTGTATGACAAATCACTACACAGAGAAACAGTCAACCATTTCCAAAATCTCATCAATTTGAAGAATACACTGGAAGTCATTCCATCAAATGATTTTTTTTTTTTTTAAATAATTCCATCGAATGATTAATATGTACAAAAATGCAGATAAGTTGCAAAATGTGGACAGGTAAGGCAAGATAAAGGCAAAAACATCACAAGATGATGAAATTGATATTTTATTCCACAAGATGATGAAATTGATATTTTATTCCTACTGAAAATATATTATCTTAGAATATGAAAAGGAGAAAGACTAACTGAAGTAAACAGAGACTTTAAAACTATTTATAGTGTATAAAAACATTTTTACTCACTAACAGTACCACAGTCATGATGTCTAAAGCAAAGAGGCTTTAACAGAACTGTGATTCCACCTACTACTACATCGCGTCTTCTAATAAGAAATTATCCAGACCACATTTATCTGTTTAAACTACCTCACAAGAGCTTCATTCCTACACCCATAAGATAATATCAACTTCTCCTAAGTTTTGTTACATACATCCATCCAATTAACAGATCCCAACGAGGAGAAAGGTACTTATAATGTTTCCATTTATCTCCAAAGGCTACTAACCATAAAGATGCAATATGTGAATGCATAATTGCTTGGTACAGAGCAAGATTAGCCAGATAAAGCTAGAAGCAAATTCATGATTAAACAAGATATTTTCTTCAGGCAGAGAAGCTTACACATTTTTTCCTTTCGCCAGGATCCAATCAGGGACTGCTCCAGTCAACTGGTTTCCAGTTAGATACCTAAACAAGATTATTTGAATGAGTCAGTTCCTCATGTACTTTATACACTCTAACTGAAAATTATTTAAGATTTATACCTCAAAAACGCATTATTTAGCAGATTATTAGCATTTGTTTATTAGTGGTGTAGAAAAAAATTAGTTTAAGTCATGATAACAATATAGAGCTTTCAGCTGGAGATGAAAGATTAAGGAAATCAATGACAGAGGAAAACCCTGATCCCTGCGAAACTTGGAGCACCTGGAGAAAGATTACCATAACAGCAGTACACAAAGCTGGACTAGTGAAGGGTACCTCCAAATTAGCTTATCAACTATTTCCTTGTGATAATGTTTTTGTCCTTCTAAGACATAAAATAAATAATTAAGGATGACGTGCCATTGTCAAGCTTCAATTGTTGGGCAGAAAGATGAAAACCAATGTTAAACAGTCCAAGAAGCTTAGGAGTACAGTTTCTCATCATTCTCAAAACTAGGGATAAGATACCAAGGTCCTCCACAGACCTTCTAAATAGCACTTGAGAGCTGCACTCACCAAACTTCTAGAGCCATTGTTGTGGAAAGAACCAAGTAGAGAGCCTAAGGACTTTTGCTAAGTTTAATCTCCTATTCATCATAAAATAGGCACACAAGACATGCATTGAGTACAGAAACATACAACTGTCAAACGCTAAAGTATCACCGATCCATTTAACTCTTCCAGCGTAAACAAGTAACTTTTTGAAACTTGTGAATCATGTGAAGAAATTATCAAAAGGGCTGCTCTTTAAGCAACAGAATATCAATGATCAACGCCTGCTCCATGACTAAAGTCCCACCAAAATAATTGCTTGACCACTAGAACAACTTGAGACTTTAGATTCTTCTACAAAATACGAAAAGAAGCCTAAGTTCAGCATCGAAGTACTTACATATATTCTACATTTTCCAGTCTGCTGTAGGATCTAGGGATTTCGCCACTCAGTTTGTTGAAGCTGAGGTCTCTGCAAAGCAAGTTTATGTGAATATATATTGAGAAGATACTTTTAACTGACTCCCTCAGGACACTCTTTGAGCATACTTCAGACGATTGTACAAACACAAACAACATCAATGAACATACAAAGTCCAGTTCGGATGTTTAGACATACAGGTCAACTATCTAGTGCCTAAGCTTTCTACTAGACATTCATCTCCAGAGGCATTCATTGCCTAAATCCAAGTTTCAAGTTGGTCACATGCTATAAGTATACAAAACTGCTGTAAATCAAATTTACAAAAGAGGAAGAAACATTTCATTAACTAAGGATCTGAACTTGAGCACCAAGGACCTGCACACGGCCTTCGCGGACTCAACCTAGGTGCTGGGGACTAGAGCTTGAGTGTCAAAGACCCAAGCACTGCTTTTATGTACTTGGGGTTGGGTAATGGGGCATTGGGCCTAGGCACCAGGGCTTTGGGCCCAGCCTCAATGGACTAGGCCCAGGCACTGAAGACCTAGTCCTGAACGCCGAGGACCAAGAACCGGGCGTTGGGGTTCCCGTGTCCAAGTAAAGAGTTGCAGGTCCAAGCACCGTACCACCTCATAGTTTGGAAAATGTTTTCCGACTTTTTCAAAAGAGGAAATCATTTCCTAAATTTAAACATAGATCTTTCATTGACTCGGAAAACATTTTCCATTAACTCATTTTCCTAAGCAAACCAAACGCCAGAAAATCAGGAAAATGTTTTTCGCGAAACAAACAAAGCCATGACAGAATGGCAAAATGTTGCCGTTAAAAGTAGCGTTTATTAAATCTTACAGAGATGACCAATGAACAAGAAGAATTGACTTGTATAGAGATGCATTTGAAGCCATGCTCTCGTTTGAACTATGAATGTTATGTCTGACAAGTGTACAACAGTCAAGCATAAAACTCCAGCTAGATATTGTAGGGCTGAGATTCGAGAATGTAAACCACCAGAAGGAAAGTTTCCAGACAATCAACCACTAGAAGCCTCCATTTTGCATTAATGCTCTTAAGAAGTTAAGATAACATATCAAAGCAAAAGTAAATTAGACGAAATGGGAAACCACAACCAAGGTAAGAATTCTTGCTGGAAAAGTGAAAACAAAGAGAGTGTTAGAATATTTAAATAACAAACCACGCTTTCATCTAATAGCTTGAGTTTTTAGAACAGTTGACAATAGTTCCACAAATTCTCACAGAGAGAAAAAGTCCATATACTTTTGTGCGAAACTGTATATTCTACAGCAGAGGCCACAATCACCAAGAGTTTAAATGCCACATCATTCACAATTCAGCAATATAAATAGAAAATATCAAAACACCATTGAAGTCAGTAAGGGACCTTCAAGCCATCTTAAATGGGTTCCTTAACCGCAACCAATAGTCAACCAAAAACTAGTAGAAATTTCACTCCTTAAGGGTAAAATTATATATTCTGCTTGGAATAGCCAAAGGGAAAAGCCACTTTCTACGCACAATAGTTTTAGATTTGTCATATTTGCTAGATAACCAGGTAGCTCTCCCATGAGATTGCAGCTCCTCAGAATCCTATAAGAAAATAACACCGATATTGTCACATTGCTCAGACAATTTGGCTCTTTTGCATAAAGTAAACTATCTGTGAAGGAGCATCGATCTCACAGTGTTTCAATATATGTACTGTTAAGTTGTGGAACACGAGACTCGGGCCCATCGAGGTCACTTATTCTCCTGCATATCAAAATCAAATAGGAGCTTTATTTGATTGATAACATCTTAAAGAAAGAGAGATCAGATCGAAATGCCAAAATTCCATACTGACAAGTCATTCAATCGCTCCAAAAGTGCGATCCCAGAGGGAATCGGCCCTTGCAATCCACTTCCTTGAATAAACCTGATGATACAATTCATAGATGGAATTGTCTTGGGGGTATATCTATAGAGACCGACTTAAAAGGGGAAGAAGCATTAAGCCTTACAGTGCTTCGAGATTTGTCAAGTTCTGAATAAAATCGGGTATCTTTCCTGTGAACTGATTATCACCAAATCGCCTACAGTGCATTAAACAACATGATTCATATGAAGGAGAAAGAATAGAAATGGCCAAATATTAGCTGAGTTTGTGGATACTGGAAACTAACAGGTCAGTCAATTCCGTGAAGTTAACAAATGTTTGAGGCAGCTCCCCCGTGAAATTATTTGACGTAAGCCACCTGAAACAAGAAAAACCCATGACAACACATTGGTTAATAGAACCTGAATGCTGTATCTCTCAACAGATCACTCCAATGGATAAAATTCCCTCACCAGATACAAAATCATCAGCGAATAAAAACTCGATGCCTAACACAAAAATTTGCATCAAGAGACTCACAATCCATATAACCCGGACAAGTTCCCGAGCTCTGGAGGAAGAGGTCCAGAAAGCCAATTGCCTGTGACGTCTCTGAGCGGAATATGAAAGTTAAAATCTTGAAACATCAATCAAATTTAAAACAGCGAAGAGGCCAAAGGCGAGCGTCGGGATGAGTGGTCACCACAATTCCCGAAGTGCGGATATGTTCCCAACTCCTTCGGGATTGGACCAGTCAATCGGTTTCCGTGTACAGAACTGCACCCACATCATCGCGTTTCCCCCAATCAAACAATAGAACATACACTCGTGAGAGAGAGAGAGAGAGAGAGAGAGAGAGAGAGAGAGAGAGAGAGCATACATGTAGGTCAAGTTCGTAGAGGAGCCCCATTCTTTAGGAATTGTGCCGTTCAGGTAGTTGTAGGAGACATCACTGTTTATAGAGAGAGAGAAGATGAAGAAGAAGAAGATCGAAAATGGAGAAAGGGGAAATGGAGAAAGAGAGTGCTTACAAGGTCCGGAGCAAAGGCAATCTGAACAATTGAGGCGGAAGGGTGCCGGCAAGAGATTGCTCCTTAAGAACTCTGTTTTCGCAACGACGCGAAGGCTTTATTCTAGCTTTACTTAAAAACTAGGCATCAAAATGATGTTACAAAATGGCTTTATTACATCTATTGATATGTATACATAAATCTCAATCGATTCTAAATGTAAAAATTCTTCAAAATTGCCTAATAAAAAAAAAAAGAAGGTATTCTTTTTTTTTTTTTTTTTTAAAGTAAAGGAATATATAGCTAATATGAAAAGCACGCATCACTCAAAGTACAGCCTTATCACGCATTAGTATGAATAACATATGTAATAAGAGAGAATAGTAAAATTCTGAAACTACCCTTACGATTAAAGTTAGAGGGAATATAACTCTCATCACTTTGATATTTAATCATGATCATTGAGTTTGACATTCCCATTAATCACTAAAAATATGATTTATATAATTAAATGCTAAGCATATAATATGCGATTGTATTGATTAAACTTATAAAAATTTGTATAATCATACCGTGAACAATTAATATTATGCTCATAATTACTTCATGAGTAATTTTCATATGATAAGTGATTATGTATTGTTGCTACATTTTGACCAAAAAATTGGCTAATGTTTATTTTTTTTTATGAAATACTAATATGGTGCAAAGAGATTTAATTCGGCAGCCAGTCGACTCTATAAAGAGAAAAGATTGGTGTGCAATTGTGTGATTAATATTAAAGTCTAGCGAGGAATCCATGATGGTATAATTCATGAAATTGAGGGAGAAAGAGACATGTTGAAGATGTGGGAAATGGTGTTGTTGTGGGCGTCGGTGGAATTTAGGCAGGTGACGACGTTGGTAGTTGTATAAGAGTCTTTGTCGTCACCCCATCCACCCTCTACACCGCATGGATTTGCGTTGAAATCCCAATCCGATTTCCCTAACATCTTTGCTATTTCTTTCAACGCATCCACTGAAAGAGAAAAGAGCCGATAAGTCAAAAGGAACAACAAAAACAATGTATGATGCAAAACAGCACAAAGAATGTCAGATTCGTGTGTGCTTGAGGTTGAATATATGTATGAAAAACAAGCACAAAAAAAAATAAAAAAAAAAAAAAAAACTTGGTGTACGTTGGAGCCCAAAAGGTAAAGGAACAATACAGTGAAAGCAATAAAAGATCGATGGGTTTTTTTTTTTTTTTCACCTTCGTCTTGGGGTAAAAGAGTGGTGGCAATAGCTAAGGTAGTGATGCTAAGAAGGACGAGCATAGAGAAGAGATATTGAGCCGAGAAGAGAATCGTCATCAGTTCAGTCTCGAGCTCGACACACACATAGAGAGAGAGATCTCCCGTTCTTTAATCGGAGTCTATGAAAACAAAGCTTGACTAAGTGAGGGAGCAAGAGAGAGATAATTGTTAAGTGAGCGATCTAACTTCATGCATTTATGTACGAAAAAGGGAGAGTTGATAAAGACTTTTTGCTTTTTTATATTTGATGACCTCAAGTCTTCGTCGAACATATGAATATTCATCCATAATTGAGTGAGTTTTGGTTCAGCTTTTCTTGCATAATAACTTTCTCAGACCACAGATTTACCTTCAATCCAGAGAGAGAGAGAGAGAGAGAGAGAGAGAGTGGTTTTCATGAAAAAGAGAGAACAGACAATGGTTTCACGAAAAAGAGGGAACGGACAAAGACTCTTTGCTCTTGTATGTCTGGATGTGAGAGTGATGTGTGTGTGTGTGTGTGAGAGAGAGAGAGAGAGAGAGAGAGAGAGAGAGAGACGACCCCAAGTCTTTCTTTATTGTAGGGAGAGAGAGAGAGATGTGATTGTTAAATGGGTGCTTTCCACGAAAAAGAGAGAACGGACAAAGACTCTGTGCTTTTGTATGTCTGGATAGGAGAGTGATGTGTGAGAGTGAGAGAGAGAGACGACCCAAGTCTTCCTTGATTGTAGAATTGAGCTGTCAAGCTTTTGTCCATCTCTTCTTGCATAATAACCTTTTTCATATTATCCGTTTATCCAATCCCTCTCCAATGACAATAGTCTTTTTCATTGCTCTAATTTTGGCGGTCGACAAAATTTTGATTGTCGACTTAAAGTTAAGTTATATAAAAAAATTATGGATTAATTTTAGCCTCTAAATCAAAAAGAAAAAAAATCCATTAAATTACACAGCAAAGTACAGGTCAACACTAGCACGGAGGAGGAGAAGGGACCGCCAGGGTAACCTAAGGACAAGCCAGCACACGAGAGACTAGAGGGCGAAGGGTCTCCGCTGATTGGACTTTTCCGCAGGTCGAGAGCCTATAAAGGAGGCCTTTGGACGCTGACTGGGAGTTCGGAGAGGTTCAAGATAGAAGGAAAAAAAAAAAAAAAAAAACAGAGAGAGGGAGAAAAGAAAGGAAAAAAGGTCCACGGTGAGAAATCGAGCGAGTGTCCTCTGTGATAGACACACTCGAAACCCAGCCGACAACTTACCGATGTCAGCCTTCTTCCCGAGTTGAAGCCATGGTAGGTGTTGGTTTGAATCTTGTTTGTTCTTCTTTCGGGCGTGTTGCGTCAAGTTCCTGAGGATTCTGGCTTAGGGGCGCGCGAGGTGACTGTACATTGTCCGATCTATCGAGCTCACCCTCATTCACCACCCCCAAGCCGGTTAAGGAGCACCACCGATGGCCCCTTTTTGTCCCTCGTTGTTATGATTTTGTGGCCTAATTCGAGCTCGCCGGACCGGGCTACCATTGTCAGCAAGTCCATGAGCGTTCCCTGGTCGCTTTACGTTCGAGGAATCTGGGCTTGTTTTAATGTGGACAGTTTGAGTGTGATGCGGCATTGATAATGGTGGGCTTAGTTCGGTTTGTTGAGTTTGGGTTTAATTTGGTTGAGTGGGCTTGGAATTTGTCCTGGTTGTGGCCGAATTGCACTTCAATTGTTGAGCCCATCCCTTTCTTTAAGCTTTTATTCAGAGCCTGACCCGAAGGCCCACGGTAGTCCACATCCTGACCGGTCTCTAAGGCCCTACCGGAATACGCATCTTCGGAATAAAAAATTATTATTCTTTAAAATATTTTTAAAGTTAAAAAATTAAAAAATTTCCGATTTTTTTTTTTTAATTTTATGTTAGGATAAAGCATAATAATTACTTTTTGAGTAGTTGTCTCTTAAAATATGTGAAAATCCTTGATAAATATATTGTGCTTTATCAGATTGTTATTTGCATATTTCCATTATTTCGATTTGTGTGCTTTTTATAATCTATTTCCTTAGCCTAGTTAAGAATACATTTCTTGGACTCATGAATGTTGCATGAATACTTTATTTGGTGATTGAACAAGAATAAGTACCAAAAGGGCATTAGTTGGCTAATTAGTGTAATTAAGTTTTCGACTTTGGATTATCTAGTTCAAAGTAAGTAATCCTCCCAGTGATTACTTGGGATCTAATCAATCCACCTTAAATTGATTAATGTCGTGATTTGTATGTTAAAAACTCAAAACATAAGTTGCGAATTAGTATAAGCTTGAGAGAGTTCGAGCTAGAATTGAATTTAACAATTCATTAGCCAAATTCTTAGCAGTCCATTCGAGGATAGGTTGCAACAATTTTGCTATGACCATATCTCAGATTTAGGTTATTATACAATTTATCGATGGTGGGGTCCAAATTTCATTATTCTTAGAAACTTCATTAGCTCATTTAGGGTTATAGCTGTGGAGACCCAATAATGTGGAGGCCAATGAAATACCCTTCAAGCCCTACAAATCGGTTAAGTTCAAATCTTCGGACCTAGACCCAATATTATTTGCACGCCGTTGGTGGTATCATATATGTTAAATATAAATAATGGAAAAAAATGTCCTATTAAAGTGGTTACAAAACAAAAATATCATATATGTCAAGTTGGAATTCTAATTTAGATAGACGGAATAACAATATCTTAGGATTTTTTAGGACAACAATTGAATTGTACGATCGTGAAAACTAAAATATTTGGCAGCAGAGTCTATCCCATTCATTAATAGGTGCTTGTAATTAGCATATCTAAGTCTCTGTTGATGTTGACAAGTGTTTCACCCATTCAACATGGAATTATTCGAAATAGATTTGATCGAATTTGAATTTGGAGCGTGAGGGTTTTGTACTTTGACTTGCTTTGGCCTAACATGGCCTCTTTTATCTCCGTTCCATGTTATAAATCTAGACACCAATTGCAGAAAAATCGCAGCACATAAAACAAAAGTTTAGACTCAGACCAAATACTAATGGTTCCATGGGTGAGGTTGTGCACGAGACTTAGGCAAAACGTCATCTTCTATGCATGTTTAATCAGGTTAATGTCGAGTCATGGAGGGTTATTTTAATATTGTCAACCAACGCAATTATATTGGACCCGCAAGTTTAGGAGAGCTTTGAAAATTCCAAGTTAACTCTAAATGATGAATTCTAAGCATGTAATTTCATCATTTACTGTCAATCCTCGAACTTCGAGCGTGCGAACATCCCACAATGGTTGATTAAAATGCAACTTCTCATAACGCGTCGCCAACTTGCCCATCCAGAAATAGCCTTAGGCTGAAGTTTGAGAGCTGTGCTGGGATATACAGAGGAAGAAAACCCTTCCGTTACTCTTCAACTCATACACCCAATCACACTAACCATCACCACCGCGCCACCGCCAATTGCCCCTTTGCCACCTGAATAGTCGAGATTCTTTTTGTTCAATATGGAACTTTCAGAAGTTTGTTTAATGAAACTTGGCTGTCCCTTTGAAATTAGTTGGTGAGATTGAATACACGAGAATTCGCTGGTTGGGTTTTGCGACGATGATTGCTGCTCTTCTAGCCCAATCATAGCCCGCACGTGTTAAGCGTAATTAAATATAAATTACACCTTCAACTAACAATCTAACCTTTTAAAACAGTTGATAGTGGTTTACAAATTTTCTCGTTGTATCAGAGCTAGAGGTCCTCAGTTCGAATTTTTCTAGGCCTTGTTTGCTTACCTTATTAAATTTCCACACTTAGATATTAGGCAAAAAGGTTAGACTAAGACTAAGTGTCACCTCAAGACCTTTAGGAAGATGTACAAGAGGAGTTGCGGAACAAAATTGAAAGGTCAAAAATGACATTAATTGTCCTTAATAAACAAATAACTTCCTAATGTACAAGAGGAGTTACGGAACAAAATGGAAAGGTCAAAAAGGAGTTAGTTGTCCTTAATAAACAAATAACTTCATGGTCTAATCTGCACTTATAAGAAATGCCATATTATCTAATAGGACTATGCTTATAGGATGGTACCATCACTTTCCATGAAGTGACAGAGCCCTCCTCACCACACATCCTAAAGTGTAAGATTTTGGGGCTCGGGATATCAAATTGACAAATACGTTGTAAAAAATGTCATTGCTATAGAATTTCCCTACTGTAAAATTGACCATACAAATTTTGAGCTTGTATGATGTCAACTAATATTTTGTGAGATTTTCAATTCATCAAATTGATGATATCCCCTATGATCACTCAATTCCAAACTTAGTAGTAAATGATAAAAAATTAAAGACAAATGAAAAACATAGGCAAAGCAGAAGAGAGGAGCTGGACGTAGATAAATAGTGGTGCTAGCAATGGCAGCTGTAGGCATCATGCATATGGAGGACGGCAAAATGGTGGTTGGGCTGGGTTCAAATGGAGGGAGGGCAAGGCTGTTGGGTGGCGATGGATGTTGCGATGAGGAAGGAGAGGTGGCGACAGCGGAGACGATGCTACAACCGACTCTTGCCAAAGCCAACGCCTTTGTGTCAAAGTTATCCCTCACCCTCGCTATCGAAGTTTGCGGTCGCTCCCTATTTGTCGTCCAATCTCCTTCTCTGGTACAGATTGCATTCTAGAAATTCATTAAGTGCCTGGGTTCTTGTAGGATTCGGTGGAAGAGAAACTTTTCTTTGATTGGAGCAATAATCTGAGAAAATGTATGGAGGAATACATAGCATGGAGGAGACAATAGCATGTGGGATATATGTGGCTTTACAACAAGGCCATTTTTGGCAATTGATTTTGTCAATTTGATATTCCTATTCCCAAAATCTCACGCTTGAAATGTATGGTCAAGAGAGCTCCCTTACTTTGTAGGAACTGATAAAACCATTCTCTAAGCATTTCTTTGTCTAAAAATACATAAGTAGATACGTTTTAGTGTTGATCGCTTCTTGTTGATAATTTTGTCAATCAACTTCTCAAATCTTCTTTTGCTGATAATTTTCAAGTTGTGTTGTCAATGACTTCATTGGCAATTTATTGATCCCTTCAAATCGTGGACTGTTTTGTTTTATCAATGATTCCTATTTTCAACAAACCCCATTCTTATCTATTAGAATAATAAAAAAAAATGATTGTTGAAGATTTGAGTAAGTTGGTTATTGAACTCTAGATTTGGTCTGAGAAGAAGAAGAAGAAAATTGCGCACGGCTTTCATGTAAGATTGTCAGCCGAATAAGAAAAAAGAAAAGGGACAACATAAATGAAGAGAAGGAGGAGTCGCAAGAAAAATTGGCCAGTAAAAATTGTGGGCTTCGTTTGTCCTCTTTCATTCATTGCATGGATCAAATAAAGAGGAAAGAAGGGTCCATGAAGGCCCATTAATGCATGCACATGGATGCATGGCATGAAAAATGGAGGGCCGTTGCTATTGCAGAGATTTGTCTTGCAGGCACCGTTGCTATTATTTAATGTTTGTGTGTTTTCCTTTTAGCTTTGTTGACTCTTGTAGTTTCACTTTAATGTTAACAGGAGTGTTGAAGATCTCGTGTGCCATGTTTATCTTCATCTCTATTGTAGTTTAGTGTTCTGCTATTATGTAAGACGTGTAAGGGGTGTGTTGTAAAAGAGTAGCCACCACAAAGCATTCTAAAAATAACTTCTTCCTTCGGTCTTCACTTGTGCCTTGTTCTAAAATTTTCAAAGTTACCATTAATTTTTTTCCTTTTTCATTCCAACATCATTGACTAGTCTATCTTGTCGATAATAATAAAAATTTGGTCATCTTTTGGTGTCAACAATAATGAAAATATGTGTCGATACATCTTAACGGGAACTAAATTAATAAAACACATAAATTATATTATATTAGTTTGATTTATGTCAATGTCAATAGGGTAAGTAATCTTTTGCTCTGTTGTGATTAATGAAGAATAGTGACGGAATTTTGTGATCAAATGGGTCGCTATCTGCCCCCACGTCCCCATTTATTATTAGATTAGATACACACATTTTACTCAACTTTCTTGAGATGAAAGAGACGGATGCTAAAACATCACGTGAAGAGAGAGAGAGAGAGAGAGAGAGAGAGATCCAAGACTAAAAGTCAGCTGCCACAGTGCCTGTAAATAAACATGCAGGGGTTACGAGCAATCGCCATACCAACGTCGGAGACTGCAGAAAACGAAGCCAAGCTGACACAAACCGTTTTCTTTGTTCTTTCTCAGTGAAAAGCCACCAGTGTACGTGTTTGCATGATCGAGTACCGAGTGTGTGCAGGCAAATGTTCGTCAAACCAGCGAAATAAAACAAAATGATCAACAAATCGATCATAATAAAGTAAATATGTGAAAAGATGTCTTCTTCTTCTCCTCCTCTTTCTGAAGTATGGCGCCTCAGATGGATTAGGTCTCTCCAGGCATGTGCAGTTAAATTGATCATGTTGGACGAGTCTAAGGAGTAAGTTCTTGCAGCCTCTTGATCGCGCTTGGGTCACTCCGTGGGCCGAAGGTTAAAAATAGCTAGGTTATCGATGCTTCTTTTACTTTTCTTATCATTACATCTTCAAATGGAAATCAAACTTGGTATACGCAAACAACCCCGTCAAGATCCAAGAGATTCAAATGTACTTATGAAGCCCTGCATCAAAATGACAAAAACCCTTGAAAAGGAAAGGCCATGCAGTGGGGATCAAACCAGCGTTCAATTGAAACACCCAACGGCCAACTCATCTCAATGTGTCACCATCCGGCACCACATAAGCATGTCATATCTCAGGCCCCCTCCCATTCCTATATAATTGGTATCCATCCTCATAGGCCTTTCCCACTTGCACTACAGATCCATTATAATCCACACTGACCAGCACTCGCAGTTGTACTTGGCTGGGAGCTAGAAAACGAGACCACCGAGAGAGAGAGAGAGAGAGAGAGAGAGAGAGAGAGCGAGAGATGAAAATGATGGAGGCGAGGAAGGATGTGATAAATAATGACTTTGCAGAGAAAGAGAGAAACTGCATCAACGGGCAATCGTCCGCGCGTCCTACCTGGTGTGGAACGACTTGACGGTATCGGTCCCCGCTGGTTCCAAGAGGAAACTGCTAAACCAGCTCAGCGGGTACGCTTAGATGGGTCGGATCTTGGCCGTCATGGGTCCTTCCGGCTCCGGAAAATCCACTTTCCTCGACTCATTGGCAGGTTTCTCCGCTTCTCTCTGCCAACCTCCTCATTTCGGAACATTTTTTGGCAACAATATATCCATTTACTTGGCCTTGTTGTATTGCATTTTTATTTGAGTTATTAAACAATCCACCGCCGGTGAAATCCGAATTCCACCTTCGAAGCTCTACGTACGAAACTCCAAGTGATATCGATACTGTAACATCCCGGATCCCATTGTGTGATATTGTCCGCTTTGGACACTAAGTCCTCACGGCTTTAAAACGCGTCACACATATTAAGGGACCCAAGGTATTATAAATTGGCCCTGGACTCCCCCCCTAAGCGATGTGGGACAAGAGGGAGAGGACCCCTTCCTTGCGCACGTCCGGGGACCGAGGCGCGGACGCACCGCCATCCCTCCTCCCCGCGCACCGCCGCTCGGGTCGTCACACTCTCCCCCACTTAGCAGAACATCGACATGTTCTGTTAATTTGTAAGATGTTTGTGATTTATTTATTTATTTTTTTTTTTTGGTAAAAATGTTTGTGATTTATGTTGATGTTCAAATTATTGAAAAACCTGCAACCAAGTCAAAGACAAATGCAACCACTAACCACTCTTCCCACATGGGAAGGGGGAGGTGGGAGGTTCAAATCCTCACATTTTCAGAAGGGTTGGGATGTGGATGATTTTCAACTCTCACACCCTATAATGATGCAAGGCAAAAGTCTAAGGATGAAAGTTAGAGTTAGGGGTGAGCAGCGGTTTAGGGTCGACCCTAGACCGACCCTGGACCGGCCCAACCCTGCCGGTCCTGGTCCGGTTCCCAAGGAGACTGGGTCGGTCCTTGGTCCTGAAATTCTAGGACCAACACTATGCGGGTTGGTCCTCGGTCCTAAGAGTTTTAGGTCGGTCCAACCCTGGACCAACCCCGTATATTATATTATATTATTTATAATTCTTTTATATATTCAAACCTAAGTAAAATTTTTGTTATATTATATTATATTGAGATGTTCTATTAATAGCATTAATAGTAATTTCAATTTAAAACTTTTGTTGAGTATTAATTACGTGTCGTTTGTTTTGTTTTCAGGTGCTTAAAAGTTTAAGTGAATTAACAAGATGTGAAGTTATATATTCATGGTTTATATTAAGTATTTTGAACTTTTTATGGTTTAATTGTATTTTACTAATGAATTTCAGCTACACTTTGCTTTTCAATTTGTGTCAAATGGTAGAAGTTTTTGAAGAGTAGAGTAGTACTACAGTTGTTACGGTGATTTGTTAGTCAAGTGGTGTGAAGCTCATTTTTTGGTTGAGTGAACACTGCATGATCAAATGCAGGAAAACGTTTTTGCATATGGTGTTATGAATATTAAAATAGATGATTACAAAAACTTTCCATCTTGCCCCATATCTCGATGAATGGTTAACAGATACGAAATTTCTACTATTGTATCATCTTAAATTTGCTAAATATGTATTGGTATTTATAGTTTAGTTGCACAATGCCGCATTATCGATGGATGTGTAATTTGAATTTGTAGGTTTTCTTTTTTAGGGAGTATAAAAAATAAGATGAAAAAAATTATCGATTGGTCCGGGTTGACCACAACCGGACCGAACCCATTGGGTTGGTCCGGTCCTTGGTCCCAAGCTCAATAGGGTCGGTCCTCGGTCCTAAAAATTGAGGACCGACACTGTACGGGTTGGTCCTAGGGTTAGGGGGTGGCCCGGACCAACCCGGACCATGCTCACCCCTAGTTAGAGTAGAAGTAGAGTAATACCAATAAAATAAAATAAAAATCAAAGACAAACGTAGGGCACATGTATGAAGCATCGGCTACTTTATTTACTATTCAAGTCGTATGTTCGTGAAAGGAGTGCCACTTCATCAAATTGAGAGATTCTTGAAGGCTGAGACAAGCAAGGTGGCTGTAATGATGAATAAAAAGGTTGGGATTTTTTTTTTTTCATGATCTAATCCTCTTAAAAATCACAACTCCCCTAAAAAATCTCTAACTTTAGATTTACATCCTAATTTTGCTTCGAACTTAAAAAATTTTCTAACTTTCACATTAGTCTCAAATCAGTTTCACATCCCAAAATCGCCACTAGTTTTTTTTTTTTCTCTATGTCATCGATATTGGGAGGTTCTTGTCATTCCATATGAAGGTGAGGGTATTTAAGAAGATGTGAGTTTTGATTGTAAACCTCTAACTATCTCTAGTATTGAAAATTTCAAAGAAAATAATTACTTTTTTTTTTGAACGCGGGGCAAATTTGGAACTATAGTGAAATTTTATGATTTTTTTTCATATAAAAGAAGTTTGGGCCATAATAATTGGGGTTTTTCTAGAGAACTAACCTCGATTTTTTGTCATGTTCTTATTATGGCCCAATTTTTTTTTTTTTTTATTTCATAAGAAAACCACAAATCAATGTTACGCAAATCCAGTAGTTTTCATCCAATGATGTTGTCCAAGATTCGACCTGCCAATTCATGTGTACTTGGCAAAATCTTAATGAGGGTCAGATGTGCGTGCCAAATGAAATTGGTATTTTATTATGGGATGGAAAAAATTTGGACTAAAATTAGGCCACAATTTGAAGTTAATGTCTTTTTATGCGATAAAATTTATGGATCAGGGCTTTAATCCAAAGCCAATATTTTTCTATGAGAGAAATAATTGAGTCAACATTGAGATTCAAGGTAAAGTTGATGCATTTTGAAAGGAATCACGCTTTATGAAAGCACCTTTACGGATTATAGCCCAGAGACTTTCTTGAATTCGGGGTTGACCCGTCCACTTCGTCCCGAGGCTTGACAAGACAACTTCAGTTTAAAGGGATTTTTGGTTGCTTCTAGATGATATGGGACAAGAATAGTGTAGGTAGAGAGAGGTAATTATGACTTACACATTCCATAGTTTAGGTGCATAATTACATTTACTACATAAGTACGACTACACCAAGAAATACGTGTTTAAACCACTTAGTAGCCACTTCAGTTGACTACTTACTATGTTTTGCTTTTGAGCATGTCGGATTTCTTCTGACGTCAAAGAAGAGGGAAATATTTCCCTAAGTGGGAGGAAGAAGGGGTTCCTAAACCATAATGATCTGGTAAGCATATCAAGTCCTTAGGCATAAAGTTATCTTTTGCTGTAAATTATTTGTTGGGACAGATTTAATATAACAAAGTAAAATAGATTATGAGATGAGTATCTAGACTCTTGTGGAAGATAATTCTCTTTATTTTCAGGATTACTATCATTAAAAATTTCAAAGTGGTATTCCATGACATATCTATCCCAAAAGAGTTTTTGTTTCCCAAAAAATCCCAACTATTTATTCGATTAACTAAAAGAAAAAATTAGTCTAGTAATTCTTAGATCATCATTGGAAAAACAAGATTGCTTCCATTGGCTCAATCTTGGCAATAGTTTCCGTTTGGCATACGATATCGTGACCGATGACCTCTAAAATGGCACATTACTAGGCCACTATTCTGTCAATTTTATTTCATGAAGCATTCTTTTAGCCTTCAAAAGATTAAATCATATTTTCAACTTCCTCTAATTCAATTTGGCGGTTTATGTGTATGATTGGACGGTATTCTTATAATCAAAATGTGGCCAAAAAAGAGAGAGTCAAAGTTTGGCCGGTTTGGCCATGTTTCTCCTTTATGAAATTTGAGCTTGCAAACTGACAAATAAATTTCTATCTAACGATTGATGTTTCAACTGGGGTCCGATGCTTGCATTTAGATGTGAGCATAATTCTAGGATTGAATTGGGAGTTAGAGAACTGCACCAATCACCAATTCGGTTCTAGGTTCCAATGCACCATAGTCCGGTTCCATTTTTTTAGGAATCGATGGTTCTCGAGGGAACTAGGAACTGAGAATCAAACTGATAACCAGGGAATTGAGAAAATCCTGAAGAGAGGCTTTTTAATTTTTCCTAATAAGAACTTAGATGTGCTTATAGAGGGGTTTATACTAATTTTTCTTGCAATCAATAATGATCAATGTGCGTGAGGTCGTTAGTAGTTGAAATAAGGGTTACTCCTAGGAAGAGTTATAATTCTCTACTAATAGTCACTTATAAAGTTCTAATAAAGGAATTAGACCGAGACTTAACATAAAAGGTTTTCAGATATTAGTAGTCGGATAAAGCGGCAATAATGTCAAATATCGCACTAATTTTCCAAGACCATTAGATCTATTCTAGTTTCATTACCTGAAAACAAACATATAACATTTGTGTCTTGTTTTAATTCATATCATTCTATTCTTTAATTCATATCATTCTATGTTGTTTATAGACTGAATAAATTACCCTACATAGCATTATCTAGTGGGAATATGCAACGGCGAGTATCATACTATCACAAAATTTCACATGGCATTCAATATATTCAAGGTACTTTTGTTGTACCCATTAAAAAAAATTGGAATCCATGGACCTTTTGCTCTATAAGACTGTAAATATGGTGATTAGTTTGGTCATGATATTGGCCAAAGCTTATGTTATCACATGTTAACATGTATGTCGATAATCTAGATTTTAATTTCTTGCTTGGTTTAATTATAACACCTTCTACTTATATTCTATTGATGTGTCCATGTGAAATTGACGTATATAACATGTCAATGGAGGTGGAAGAATGAGAGGCAATGACTTTCATTATATGTGAGGGATGTGGATGATTGATGACTAAAATTCAATAACTTAGGTTTCATGTTATGTGTTTTGAACTTTTTATTATTTATTTTATTTTATACGCTCATCTTTTATAGATTATTTCTATTGACAAATGAAAAACTTTCATTTTTGCTTTTGCATTCACTATCATTTTGCTCCACCGAAACTTCACCCCCCCCTCAAAAAAAAAAAAAAAAAAAAAAAAAGAACCTCTTAGACCATAAAACCAACCTTAGAACCTATGACAAGACAGGTATAGGTTCCGGGGTATACATGATAATAAGTTTTATGTTTTTTAAAAATGGGGAACATATTTTAATGGATAAGTTCCAGATTTCAAGTGGAATCAGAACTGCTCACCCCATCTTAAATCTTCTCATTTTGGGCATTTTTCCAGTCTTATGTTACCCAGGAAAATCTTTTCTTGGGTACTCTCACTGTCAAAGAGACAATAGCTTACACAACTCATCTGAGGCTTATTCCGGAATGACGAAAGCTGAGATCGATGATGTTGGAATTCAAGTCGGCGAAAGACAACTTACTTGATTCCGATGCGCAAATATCAAATAGCCTCGGAACGAATGTTGAATTGCAAATAAATCACGAACAACACTTCCTCACATTAGTTTGGATGCAATCACGAGGAAAGCACTTGATTTCCACAGCATAAATGCCTATTGTTCTTGCAAAGATGAAATGGAACACCTTGATGGAAATGGGAGAGAAAATGAAGAAAATGTTCTAAACGTACGTTTGTCCAACCACCCCGATGGTTGTCTTCAGGTCTTTTATATGACCCCATCACGCCCCTTCATCGTAACATATCAAATCCAAATGGTGCAGTCCAATCGCACCCCATCATGAACGTACTAGCTAAAGTCCAACATCTCCCACTCGGATATGATTGGCTTGATAGCGCTCTATCAAGAATATAAGGCATTCAACATTCATCAACTTTACAAAACAATTCATACTGGCAAATAAGCCGTGGGACCAGTGAGTACACCTGCACTTGGGAGCTCAAATTATGCACCTATTAGGGATGACATAATGTCTACAACCCTAAAAAGAAATAAACAATGGATGTCTCACAGGTGCTCGACATATTTTGTTACATTAGTTCAAAGTATACCTATCCCTTAAAGGCTATACTTGACTATTCTAAAAAACACCATGTATTTACAATTATATCCGTAATCACAAATGGCGATATAATTGGTCGACTAGTAAATATATGTGATAGATGTAAAACAACAATAGTCTTCTTTTGCACTCATGTCTCTTTCAATTTCAGAATAACTGCTTTTCTAGATATGGCCTATTCCTAAACATGTCACATAGGCCATATCTATTCATGATCGCCCGTAACATGCTAAAGTAGCAACATTGATCTTTCACTTCGAGAGCATAGTCAGAAGTAACATAGGGCACAAAATTGAGGTAAAATACAAATTACCTCAATGGCTCACACTATGAGTAAATAGAGATATTTTTACTCATCTTCCCTTATTGGTCGTACAATGCACATGTAGTATAAATTACATGCTATAGTGGATTACTCATTCTATAAGAGCGTATGTCATTTATCAAATATATGTACCATACAAATCTTAGCCTAAACATAGTCATGTGCTTCTCACGTACTCATGTTTAACCCGAGTGCTATATCAGCTCGCTTTCTATAGTGCCCAATTAAGTACTCGCATCTGGTATCTTTCAGGCATACATGATTGTGAGACTATCATGTTCGGTCTTATTATAAAGAAATCACAGACCTCATTTTTACTCCAATCAAGGCAACATATTTTATGTACCAAACTTGCTTTTCAACATTTATTTATACATAACGTCTCATCTCAACGTGCTAACTACAACACTTCAGGCGATTGCTCGTGTCAGTGAGTCAATCATTGCATGCTGACATATTTTTCAATAATATATGTGTGTTTGTGCTAGTCTCATAGTGGATTTGTACTTATTGATAAAACATCAAATCACTAATAAACAAACAAATACAATACATCTGTCCACAAATACATAAACCAATGATCATCTACAATAACATATATTACATTTTATGCAATCCTAGTGACATACTATGGATCAAGAATATGTCTCTAGGAATAGCCTTCGTAAATGGATCAAAGCAATCATTCTATTGGTTGAAATGTATTGCATGATCACTTCTTTTGCACTATAATATCTCGATAAAGTTATTCTTTATGTCAATGTGCTTTATCCTTCCATGATACTTAGGATCTTTCACATAGATAATGGCTGATTGATTATTGTAATAAACTATCACCGGTCTTGGAACTTCAGTAACAGTGGCTAAATTTTCCAAGAAACGTTTTAGCTATACTATTTTTTGCACTGCGGCTAAACACGCAATAAATTCTGCCTCCATTGTAGATAAGGTCGTGCATGTCTTTTTATTGCTATTCCAAGAAATCGCACCACTATTGAGCAAGAACGCATATTTAGAAGTCGATTTACGCTTATATGGGTCTCCACCCCAATCAACATCTAAATAGCATAATAGGCGTAAATCACTCTCTTGGTAACAAAGTCGATAGTCCATGGTGCCTTTTAAGTATCTTATGATCCTTTTCACTGCTTTCCAGTGAGCTTGACTAGGATTTGATTGATATAGGCTCACCAATCCCACGGCATAACATATGTCGGGTATAGTTACACATCATAGCATATATCAAACTTCCGACTGCACTAGCGTAGGGAACAGTTTCCATCACATTGATTTCTTCTAAAGTCTTAGGACACATTTCAATACTTAGGCATTCACCTTGCATGATAGGAGTATTAATAGGATTACAATGATGCATATTGAAACGCTCAAGAATCTTTATAATATAAGACTCTTGTGATAAAGTAAGGAGTTTCCTCAATCGGTCTCTTTCGATTTTAACTCCTAATATATAAGCAGCTTCTCCTATGTCATTCATTTCAAAATTAGAAGACAACCATTCTTTTATGGTGATAACTAAAACCTTATCATTTCCAGCCAACAGAATATCGTCAACATAAAGTGATAAAATTACAAATTTATTTTTGGACCACTTGACATATACACAATGATCTTTTTTGATCATCGTGAAACCAAAAGTTATTATTGTTCGATGAAAACAAAGATACCACTGTCTAGATGATTACTTAAGGCCATATATTCAGCGACGAAACTTGCAAACTTTTTGCTCTTAACCTTTAGCTATGAAACTTATTGGTTATTTCATATAAATTTCCTCATCTAATTCTCCATTGATAAATACCGTCTTTACATCAATTTGATGTAATTCAAGGTCTAAATGTGCAATGATGGCTAGAATAAGGCGTATTGAGACAAACCTTACAACTGGTGAAAAAGTTTCATCATAGTCTATACCCTCTTATTGAGTATAACATTTCGCCACAATGCGAGCCTTATACTTTTCAATGGATCCATTCGCCCTTCGCTTAATCTTGAAGACTTATTTATTTTCAATGGCCTTACGATTTGGTGGTAAATCAACCAAGTCCCAGACATGGTTTGCCCTCATAGACTCCATCTTATCTTCCAAAGCTTTTCTCCATTCTTCCTTATCAAAGGATGAGAGAGCCTCTTGAACAGTCTTAAGCTCGGCATAATCTTTTTGAGCAATCATAAATGCTTCCCTTTTAATCTCAAAACGACGACGATGAATACTTTTACAATTACTTTTACGTAATTGAATTTCTCTTGAATTCAATTCATCAGGCGATGCAACACTCCCACTAGGTCTTGTGCGTTGAGGTAAATCTTCATTTCCCTCTACAACATCAGTTGGTGTATTATCAAGATCTTCCATCTCATATAATTGGAAGTCCTTATCAATCTCACCTCTATTAGGAAAATCGTTCTCCAAAAAAGTGACATTTCGTGACTCAATTTCGGTCACACTTTCATCAACTTGTTCACTTATGAACACGTACCCTTTGGAGTGTTCGGAATATCTTATAAAGATACATTTCTTCCCTCTAAGACTTAATTTGCCATGTTTATAGAAAGAATCATGAACATAAGCTGCACATCCCCATGAACATAGACTACTCAAGTCTGGTTTTTTACCAGTCCATAATTCATAAGATGTGGAAGTGACCGATTTTGAGGGCATTTGGTTAAGTATATAGGTAGCAGTTAATAACGCATCTCCCCAATAGAAGATAGGTAAATTTGATTACACCATCATAGACCTAACAATTTTCAATAGGGTTCTATTCCTTCTCTTAGCTACCGCATTTTGTTGTAGAGTACCAGGAATAGTCAATTATCGTACAATTCCCTTTTCATCACAAAGAGTCTTGAATTGTTTCGATAGATACTCACGTCCATGATCAATTCTCAATGCCTTTATTGTTTTGTTCAACTAATTCTCTATCATCGCTATATATTGTCTAAAGCAGTCTAATGCTTATGACTTATGGGAGATCAGAAAGACATAACAGAAACGTGTTAAGTCATCTATGAAAGTGATGAAATATGATGCTCCATGCCTCGCCCTCACATTCAAAGGATCACAAATGTCAGAATATATGAGATGCAATGGAAATTCAGCTCTAGTCTATTTACCGAATGATTTTCTAGTTGTTTTTTCCGCTAGACAATGTTCACATATGGATAGACTAACATTACTGAATGACTCTAAAAGACCTTCTCTAGCTAATCTTTGCATTCTTTGCAATCCAATGTGACCTAATCTAGCATGCCAAGTACTTGCATCAATCTCAACGTTATTAGAAGACACAATTAAAGAAAAACAACCATTAACATTAATATTGTACTGATCATAGTCAATGTCTAACACCATAAAACCATTCGATACATGACTTGAACCATAATAAACTAATCCATACAAACTATTAACACAATCACTATGGAAATTCAATACATAACCTAAGCTAAGAAGAATAACTACAGAGATCAAGTTTCATCAAATATCTGTAGCATAAAGGACATCATGCAGGAATAAGTTTCGACTACCACGTAAGATTAATTTACATGTGCCGATACCCTTCACTTCAACTCTTGAGTTATTCCTAACATATATCCATCTTCTTCCATGTGGTATTCGACGATACTTCACAAATGCTTCTCAGTCTCTAGCTACATGGTCTGTTGCTCCTAAGTCTACAGTCCACATTGAATGAGATTTAGCAAGCATTACAGTATTGGAAACAAAAGCATTACTCAAAATAATAGAGTAAAAGGGTACTTTTTCGGCTTAGTGTATTCACGAGCAAAATGACCCATCTTGCCATAATTGTGGCACTCTATAATGGCTTTGTCCTTCTTCCCACTATGCTTTTTGCGATAGAAGATCTTAGCCATCTTGGGTGCCTGATTAGTCATCTTCCATTTATTGTTGAACTGAAGATTCTCTTGCGCTTGAAGCTCGAAGCTTTACGCGAATTCGATTCAGCAACATAAGCATGAATATAGGATCCCGTAGCCTCTAGGCGCTCATCCTCTAATTCCAAATTACACGCAATATTATCAAAAGTGACAATATTCTCATTATGCATCATATTGATCTTCATATGCTCCCAATTGTCAAGAAGAGACATTATAACAGCTCGAACTTGCTGTTCATCAGTAAGGGAGTGACTTGCCGACTTCAGCACACGAATCATATTTGACATCTCCCGAAAATGTTGCCTCATCGTTACATTTGGGCGCTTTCGAAATGTGTCAAATTTGATGGTAAGTGTCCTCAGCTTAGTGGCAGATGTACCCCCAAACTTGTCATTCAAGGCAACCCATATAACTTAAGCTTTATCATAACTCTCAAATTCACACATGAGATCATCTTGCATACAGCTTAGTGACATGATGCGAGTAATGCTATTTTTCTTTTTCCAAGCTTGATAAGCTTCCAGATCTCTCATGTGTTAAGCTGAAGTTCCATGCTCAGGTTCATCCATGATATGGTTGGGGGTTTCCAAAACCTCTTGCTCCTCAAGGATGTACTGAACCTTTCGGTGCCAAATGTCATAATTGTCACTGTTCAGCTTCTCACTCTTATTGATATTAGCCACAATGGTCTTGGATGCTGAAGCCATAATCAATTGCTATAACACATTGATATAACAAACGCAGAATCAATACTAAGACACTTTACAAAGTAACACACATATTTAATTTGCAGCAAAGACAAACTAAATTAATGATAATTCAACAAAAGACACAGAGGCAAAAGTTTAGTATGTTCCCAATCAACTTCTATGTATAATTGTTCTATTATCACTAATTAGTTTAATTTGCACAAATTTTAAGTTTTAGGTGAGAACTCCTTTCAATTCTACCAACCTATGAACTCCCATTAGGAAAAATAATTACATGGCCTTATGTAATTTCTACATTTTTCCTTAACATAAAAACATAACATGATAATAACCATGCTTCAATTATAATAAAAAAATGCAATTCAACATGTAATGAATTTCCTACCATTGTTATAATTTTCTAGCAACTAAAAATTGTAAGTATATTAAAAAATATACATCATATCATTGAACCAAGCTCTACACAGCATATATAACATCATTTGCATACAAGCTAGCTACATTATTTCTTAAATCACAAGAAAATATAAGCTACAAATGAATAAACTATGCATTAAACCCTAGAAAATACGCGTACATAGGGTTTCCTACGCATTTTCATACATTTATAAAATTTAAAAGTATAAACTAATTATACCATTGTATAGATAACATTCATACGAACCAAACGCCGTTGACCACACTCCAATTGGAGCTTGCACACGCCTTCACGCGCCACCTGAGTGCGCAGCGCGTGGCGCATGCGCCCGGCGAGCCAAACGGCTCTGGCCGGTCTAACCGGTCCGACCAGTCCAACCAATGACCGGTCCGACCGGTTTGACTACGGACCGATTGATCGGTCCGACTACTTCAACGGTCAAGTTGGGTCGGGTCAAATGGGTCGGATCTCGGGTCGGGTTAGGTCGCCGGCCGGCCAACTATCGCTGGTGGTGACATCATCGATGATGTCATCCAACGACTGATTGTTGGATGACGTCACGGTGACGTCACCATGCGCCGGTTCGCCGACTGGCGCGCGTTGCACATGTGCCAGTTTGCCGACTGGACAATGTCGTCTTCACTTGTCATTTCATGATCTTGGGACGATGCAGCTTGTCTGTACTGTCTGAGCGCACTCGTTGGCTTTGCCAGTGCTTCAAGTGCGTGGCGCCCACATGCAGTGGCTTTTGGCCGCGCGTGTGGGCGCGTCCGGCGTATTCCGGCGGCGCTCGACCCATTGCTGGACTCATCTCGATGAGCTCTTTCACTCTGTATATTCAAAAATTAATTTTGACCAAAAAATTATTTCGAAAAATGGCCAAAACCGTATGGGTGAACGTGACTCCGAACCCATTCTTCTCTTCAGTTCGATTTTGAGTTTTTCATATGGCAATTCCGACTATCAAAGATCCAAACAGTGTAGATTTCATACTCTTGATCTCAATATCAAATTGTAAACAAGAAAATTCAATGAAAAACAAGGCAGAAATTACGACCGGGCTCTGATACCAATGTTGGAATTCAAGTCGGCGGAAGACGACTTACCTATTTCCGATGCGCAAACAGCAAATAGCCCTGGAACGAATGTTGAATTGCAAATAAATCATGAACAACACTTCCTCACGTTAGTCTGGATGCAATTATGAGGAAAGCACCCGATTTCCACAGTGTAAATGCCTATTGTTCTTGCAAAGATGAAATGGAACGCCTTGATGGAAAGGGGAGAGAAAATGAAGAAAATGTTCTGAACGTACGTTTGTCCAACCATCCCAACGGTTGTCTTTAGGGGTCTTTTATATGACCCCATCACACCCCTTCATCGTAACATATCAAGTCCAAATGTTGCGGTCCAATCGCACCCCATCATGGATGTATTAGCTAAAGTACAACAAATGAGGTGGTAGAAGCAAACATAAAGGAGATGGGGCTTGGAGACTCTGTTGAGAACAAGATTGGTAACTGGCACTTGAGGGGCATAAGCAGTGGAGAAAAGAAAAGACTCAGCATTAGTCTTGAAATGGGGACAGACCCACTGATCTCGCTCCTTGATGAGCCTACCACAAGCTTAGACAGTGCCTCGGCTTTTTTCATGGCAAGAGCTCTAAGAAATATTGCAGATGAAGAAAGAATAGTTATTTGCTCAATCCACCAGCCCAGCAGTGAAGTTTTCAATCTTTTTGATGATTTACTCCTTTTGTCGAGTGGAGAAACTGTGTTTCTAGGAGAAGCCAAAATGGCCATTGAGGTAATAAAAAGTCAACACTTCATTCTTACTCAGACATTTCGGCTGTGCAGAAGCAAGATAATGTAATTCTAAGTCCTGGTGCAGTTCTTTGAATATGCTGGATTTGCTTGTCCGAGGAGGAGAAATCCCGCTGATCACTTTCTGCGGTGCATTAGCTTGGACTGCAATTCTGTAACTGCTACTATTGCTTTCTCATAGAAATTATGTTGAGTTTTAAATCGAGCACTTCTATACTCTGCATCAGTTCTTGTGATATGTAAATTGACTTCTGAATATAATTATCAGGGCTTGCTATTTGATCTTGCAGCAAACTCCAGCATCATCTGGTTTTTCAATGAACATGAAAACAGCAGAGATTAAAGCCACACTCATCCAAAGTTACAAATCCTCAAAATATTCATGCAAAATTAGGAAAAAAATGCAAGAAATTGCAACTACTGTAAGCACTCCAACTTAGAATAAAAATCAAGATAATGCTTATGCATTCATTTTTCCTGTCTTTCCTGCTTACCATAGTTAATGAACAATATCTCCAACTGTGATTTTTGAAACTAATGGAGTTACATCTATATTGAAGTAGCATTTTCCAGAACTGATGTTTTCAAAATTGAATCTCTTCTGTTGAATGCTAAAGGATTATCAGGTCTGCGAGTTGAATAAGAATACTAATTCCAGCAAGTGGAAGCAGCTCAGGGTTTTGACTCATCGGTCCTTCATCAACTATAGGGACATTGGATACTCCTGGTTGAGGATCATGCTCTACATTTTATCATCAATAAGTGCTGGAACTCTATATTTTGACATCAGATACGACAATGGGGCAATTATCAACAGAGGAAAGTTTGTTTCATTCCTCTTCGGCCTCATGGTATGTTTGTCTTGTGGTGGTGTCCCTTTCTTCAATGAAGAACTGAAGGTATAGCAAAGCATCAAGGCTGATCGATTTTTAGCTATTATATATCAGCAGTATCTTCATACTTGAGGTGATATTATAATGATTTCTCGCTAGGACTAGAACTAAGTTTCCTCTGCAGGACAGACAAGCTCCACCATGATAGGTGTGAAGTTGCATGTTGAAGCCTAAGACGCTGTAAATAACACAAATCTAACTAAAGAACTTTTAGTTGATGGCCTACTCCAACTCATAGTCGCAGAGGAATGTGAGTATTGCACAATCAATTAGAGAGATTAAAGCTAAATCAACTAAGTTTTTTTTAGGGATGCTTAAGATTATTCATATGGGATCGATCTCATCATCAAAGCAAGAATATACATTAATTACATAAAAAAGGAGAAATCTCGGCAGTGTATGACATCCTTTTCTTGTCTATCTCAGGTATTTTATGCTGAGAGACTCAATGGGCATTATGGCAAGACCCTGTTTGTGCTTGCGAATTTCCTTTCTTCGCTCCCTTTCTCGGTGGTGAATTCTCTGCTTTCAGGAAGAACGATATTCTACATGGTGAAGCTTCATCCAGGATTCTCTCACTATGGTTATTTTTGCGTTAACTTCTTCTTCTGCACCACCATTATTGAGAGTTGCATGATGGTTGTGAACTCATTTGTCCCTAACGCCTTGATGGCTGTAGTAACTGGAATTAGTGTCAACGTAAGCAAATTTTCTCTCTTAAACTTCCCTTCCTATAATCCTTATAAATTACGTTGTCATTCATAGCTAATTTTTGTGGATTCAGGTTCTAATAATGATGGCATCACAGATCTTTAGACTTCTCGCTGATCTTCCCAAGTTCTTTTGGCGGTACCCCATGTCCTACATCAGTTTTGCCAAGTGGGCAGTTGAGGTAGTTAGAATATAGTGATTCGCCATTTTTCCGAAATCAGGCTTGAAAATTTATCAGCATATTTATGCATAGAGCCATGACATGGAAGATATTTATCTTCTGTCTCAATAATATTGTCTGACTAGTAAAACTCCACCAGGAGCATGCGCTACTGCTTGCATTGCATATTTAAACTCATTGAATTTAAAATTCTCATCTTCCGCCTGAGGTACATTTATGAGAAGGAAATCTCAAAACAACAAGATGCCTTCTATTTTTATGTGAAGAAATGGGTTGAATGGTCAACAATTCCGCCACTCCCTTCTTCCTTTCCGAATTGTTGACACGCTCTTCCATATGCTAGAGGTTATGTTAACCAATGAAATAATGTAATACTATGATAATTCTGTTATCAGTCGCTTTCATAGATTAATCAGAACACCACCAGGCTTCACCACATGTTTCACTCCGTCTCTTTACTCAAACTAGAGCTTCAGATAAACAGGGCTTTTCAGAAACAGTTCTGTGGTTAGCCATGGCAGTCAACAATACAAGCATATGATTTGGATCAGTGACGTTGAGTTCTCCCAAATATCTCATGAATCACAAGTCACTCATACAAATCATTCACATGCCTTGCAAGGTCAATACAAGAATGTCATGACCGGTCTTGAGTTTGATTCAGCAAAGCCAGGAGAACCAAAACTGAAAGGCGAGATGATCCTCAAAACAACTTTTGGCATATCATTGGATCATTCCAAGTGGTGGGATGTAGCTGTACTTCTGTTTCAACTGTTTGTTTACAAAGTACTACTCTTCTTAGTGCTTAGGTACAAGAAGAGAATAGTGCCCCAGTTACGGTTGTTGTCACAAGTGTTATTCAAGAAGTGTGTCTTGACAGATGATTCTGGTGCCAAATAGCAGCTTAGCAGCTAGCATCCATGATGTTTCCAGAACATACTTACTTTATCAACAACTAATGCACCATGGTTATGTAAATGATGCATTTGTTCCTAGTTGTCGCATGTTCTAAATGCAATTCACCTTTTTCACTTCAATGTTATGACAAATTCGATATTGGTATACGTAATGTGACAAGATTTAGACCTAATTCTCGGCCTGAGGTCCCCCTGTTCCTCTTTGTAATTAATGTAGATTATAAACCTCTTACAAAGCACAATATTTGGACATACGACACTAAAACAAAATTTGGACAGACGGCCCATTTAGTGCCTCTCTCTCTCTCTCTCTCTCTCTCTCTCTCTCTGCAATTACAAGCTACTGCAAGATTCGATGTAGTGGATAATAAAGTGCATTGATTACAAGCAAAACATATGATATGCAATGAGTTACAACTTATGTTGAAAATAAAGATTAAGCAATTCAACGGTTGTACAAGAGTCAAATATAGCTTGCACTCATTTACAAAAAAGATTTAAAAAATGGGGGTAAAGTGTACACTGTCTTTGAACAGCCTCTCTGTCCCCTTATGGCGCACCAAACATTTGGACACCGAGCTTATCATACCCATGACCTCCAAATCTAATCCATGGCTGTGAAGCAGACCCAGGTGGAATTCAGATCTTTCTTTTCCCCCAAAACCGAAAGGGCCAAATATGCAAAAGCCAAGAAATTGTACTTGTCCTTGAATGCCCAAATTTTGAGGTGCTCAGGATCAACAAAATCATCATAACTTTAAGATGCTTTGCAAGAAAAACCGGTATCCTCATCCTTCCTACTTATTTCTTCTGTTTTTTCTGCGCAGCATTATTGCCATTGCGTGCTCTGGATGCTTTATGAGTTCTCATTGAGGTTTCCATGCTCATACTACCTTTTAGTTCCATCTTTCTCTTTTCCCCGCTTTTAAGTTTGTGGAAGGTCCTCTTCCTTTTCTTTCCAGATTCGTTGGATTGTTTCTTAGAAAATTTCCCTGCAGCCAAATCACCATCCTTTTTAGAACCTTCTAATCTGCCATCAGCAGTAAGAGAAGTTTCATATTCTCCTGACTGGGGGAGCCAACTTTGTTCTTCAATCTCCTTTTGTATCCTCATCCCCTGACATCTTTCTGATTTGCGGAAGCTTCTTGTTCTCTATCCCGCCTTCATTTGAGGTTTTGTTTCACTGATTCTAAAAGGTCAAACATGTGATCATTTTACAAAACAATATTACGACCTCCAGAAATCATGCGCTACTGGATAATATTTCTGTAGGATACACGTCCAAACATTGTTGAATTCATGCTCATATCTTAAAGTGAAAAGGGAAAGCCATTACCTCCATAACTGTCTTAAGAAAACCCTTGTACTTTTCTGGGGTAACTAGCCAAACAGCAGCAAAACCACACTTCCTAGTCATTATCTCAAGAATGACTGTGACCTGCATATACAGTGATAATGGACATTCATTACAAGATAGCAAAAAAGAGGCCCTTGGAAGGATGTGTGCATGGAATTATCACAAAACAACTCAGCAAACTCCCAATAAATTTCACATGCCTTTGATCTGAAGTGATGCCTGGAGACAGATGACCATGAAATTAACACCATCAACAATGTCTGAAAGTAAACTCTGAAGGTCTTCATTTCATAAGCAAGACACTACTACTTTCACAAAACCTAGAACAGCCTGCAAAATGTGTACGAAGTAACTCTCAAGCCATGCCAATTGGGGCAAGAATCTACTTTGGTAATGGTATACTCAATTTTATCACTTCCACCGCTTTGCTTTGTAGCAGAGAAAGAACAGAAGGAATAAGATCAGGAATTGATAGACAAATATCTGTATCCTTGTAAACTAGTATGTACAATGCAGAAACAGCTCCACTTGTAATTTGAGGTGATGAACCAGAAAGATAGCCCACCATCTGAAAGCACGTTATTTAGAATCAAAACACTATTGCTTGAATAAAATTACAATCCCGAGAATTGCAATTGTCCAGTAATAAATCACTGTTAAGAACTACAAGCAGAAAGGAAAATTGCAGATTAGGTTAGACAATTTCTACATAAGTATGCTCTCCCGATCATCTGACAGAAACTCCTGTAAGCAAATAAAATTCCCGATGTTCATAAGACACTTAAAGTGTTCATCTGTGCAGTGCATATAAAAACTTCTTTGGGCAACCGTTTACACGAGGAACCCAAGCTTTAATAATAACACATGAGAAAGGGACTCCACTACCCCTTGATTAACCAATTTGGCTTCTTAAAATTTCTCAATTTTTCATCGAATGAAACAGATGCAAAATTTCGATTGAATAAGCTTAGGGGCCAACAAAGCATCCACAAGATACAGACCACATGATTTTAAATTTTGCCACTTGTATTTCGATTCTTTGTTTTTCTATTGGTTAGAGGGCATTAATCATCTTCTCCTCTTGCTGCAACTGCAAAGCCTAATCCCTTGGTAGAAGCAGCTAGACATGAATAAATGAAGGAATATGCCGTGACTCAACCATACTGCAGCCATGAAATTAGGTTTATTCTTTTAGAAGAGAAATATCTTTTAAGGCCTCTGAATCAATTCATAGCCATACCAGGCTTGCAATCTTCAAATACAATGCACATACTTATAAAGATTTTAACTAATACCAGGAAGCAGTATACACAAGACCACAAGGACTTCAGTCCACTGTTTCCCAATTTTGCAGGAACAACAACATGGCCAAAGAAGAAGAATTTAAATAAACTACATTCTCCTTCAACTTTTCCCCCATCTATGGATGTTACGTGAGGCAGACCAGAAACCAATTATTTACAACACAAAAGCCCCTCCAGATGACAACTTACATAGGATCTACCATTGTAAAATACATTCGTCAGACAAGATAGAAGGATCTGTTTCAACCTCATCCATTGTTGTTACTTTCAACTGCCTATGCCTCATCTACCCATTCTTTTAAAGTTCTATCTTTGTTTTCCTTGCATGTTCCTGATGTTCTAGAATGTATGTAGTATCAAACATGTCTTAAAATATAAGCAATAATTTCCACCAAAGCTACACAAATATGTCACATAATGAGGAATACCGTACCATGTTAATCAGTTTCTGACAAGGTGCAACTGAACTAACAGGCGAAATGCTTCTCAAGCTGGAACTTATGTTGATGAGAACATCATAAGCTTCCTTCCTAGATTCCTCCTTAGCCTGCAAATTTCATGTCACGACAGTGATTAGTGCTGAAAGTAGATCATCGCCCCCACACTGTAAAGGAGGTTCTTACATCCTTTAAGACAAGTATAATCTCATTGAGGATGAAAAAAGCTTTTGAATCTTCTTTCTCCTCCTCCTCCTCCTCCTCCTCCTCCTGCTGCTCCTCCACAGAGTTTATCTGCATGAAGAATCAACTTGACATGTCAAATAGAACAGCATATGACATCAACAATAGAGGTGCTTATATTACTTAATTTTGAGCTACAATTGCAAATACACCATAACCAAAAGCTTAAGAATCCGTTTGCAAGAAGTACATATATGATTCCTTCCATGTTGAGACATGACCCAAAAGAAAAAAGAAGTTTTTGGCCTTAAAAGGGGAAAAGCCATTCATGACATTCAATATTATTTTAACGAATTAAGGGAAGATGGGTGAATGATGATAGTAGGATCAGGTTATTAGAAATTTAAAAAATTGTGAGATTGGCAAAAACTGATCTGTTAGGTTCTTTAAGCAAAATACCACTTATATAATCAGTTTTAATTTTTTTAATTTCCACAAAGTTCAATAAAAAATAAAAGGGTGATGAAATACTCCATGGTTAGCTCTGTACAAGAAGCTGTTAGCCATCCATACATTTAGGAGTTTGGAAAAGTGAAAAAGTTTAAGAGTCTTCATATTCACAAATACAGGCACATTATACAGACGTTACACCTGCTTTGAGGGTGAAATTCGAAATTCCTCTAGGAAGGGAAAGGCCTGCTCTTAGATCAAGTCTTAATGTCAAATTTCCAAAGGCAAACTTCAACTGAAGGAGATCCATGAAACATTTTAAGAAATTCCTTCGAGATGGAGGGAATTGCCCAAGTAGGAGGCCATGCGAATATATTGTGGGGCCAGAACAAAAAATGGAATGGTATTTAATTTAAGGATTGTGATATAGCTGCTCACCTGCAGCATACAATCTAGGCAACAGAAATAGAACAAAAGCCAAACTCAAAGAACTGCTAAAATAACTGTTCTAGCACATCAAGAATATAAAACCATGAAACACGAGGAGAAATTTATTATGAAGAAGAAACGCAATTTCTTCTTGAATAAATGTTGTATACTTTGCTTTTCAGTGGGACTATTCTTGAGCTGCTTTCACAACACAGGATTAAGACATTTCTTAAAGGCTCATTGCACTCTTATTCCAAGACAACCAGCCCAGGACACAGCTCATATTCGGTTTACGAAAAGAACAAGAAATGACTTCTATTTACGTCAAAACGTGATATATACACTAAAAATGAAGGACATAAAATTCTGCACTTTTTCACAAGAATAGTAGACACCAAACATACAAAAGAAAACAAGTACTGCATTGCCACAAGAAACATTCTGACCTTTAATGCCATGAACTATCAGAACATGGAAACAGGCAAAGCGGCTCCTCAGAGTTGCAATATCAGATGGAGTCCTTAGGCCAATTAGTAAATCAATCAACTGCGAATATTGAGATGAACAAAACCAGGGATGCACCTGCATAATAGAAATGACAGAAAAACAATCACTTCCAGTAAGAATATATCTTGGATGGAGATACCACACAAACATACCTCCAAAATTTTGCTCAAAGCATTATAGGCTTCAGCATGGCCATGGTCATTGCTTTCCTTGTGGAAGAAAATTCATGAATGATTTAGGCTATAGAAATCACTAAACTCATCCATTAAATCAAGAAAACAAAGCTACTATTCTTAAAGTCAATGCACACCTGAAAAGTGTCTTTAACAAAGCTAAAAACCAAATCAATGAGATCCTTCTGTGCTCCTTCGATAAGAAACAAGGATATCTCCAGTAACAAGCACCTGGGTGAAACTGCATTCTCTTAGTACTATAACAGGAGTGGATTCATCACTCTGTATGAAGGGGTGTGAGGGTGCTCTTTCTTTTCTTCGTACTTTTCTTTTTTGGTTTTATTTAATTTTTTTTCGCGGGGGGGAACCTTGCATGGAACATGACAGGAGTGGATTTATTTATTATTGGATGCATCCTCATGATGTTACTGTACTTGCATAGAACATGACAGACATGGTAGCTCAAAATTCTGCTAGCAGAATATAGAACCTATGCATACGGACGCAACCTAGTAATCTCTGCAATTACTAACAGTAGAAAAAAGTTCTGGATGCTCACAAATAGAGTTGGTCTGTCGATAATCAGACATCTGTTACAATGAATTGTCAAATGTGACCTAAAGGACTCCCCTTTATCAAGTGTATCATCAGCAGTCAAGTGTATATGCGTATGTGAACATATATGAATCTTTCATTTTAATCATTAATATAGCTTGCTAACAATTCTATCCACAAGCATTCTCTCTCCATTACCCTTTAGCATTTACATCAATGGCATGCTCATTTCCTGGTTCTTTGTCCGTTGATGCATCCATTTCATCTCTTCCCCTCTCGAACTCATCTCTCTTATTTAGAATGCCAAATCTTTTGAGAAATGACACAAAAATTTCTCTGGTTGCAGAAGAATCCGTTATAGAAGCTAAGCAACCAATAGGATCCTGAGAAATAAAAAATGAGCATGATAATCTAACTCATATTATGTATGTCAATTACTAAGCAATGGGAAAAGTAAAAGGTAATCCGTGAGCATTGACTGAATATATATCTCAGAGTTAAAGTTCTTTAAGACGGCTACTCAATACAGCTTCCTTTTGCTAATTCAATGCAATCCACAGGACTCAATCCTATCTTTCGAAAAATTCATTCGCAAAATTATTGAACGCTTTATAGCGCCCAGAATTTTGATCCAATTAACAAAGCATCCACAAAGTTCTATAACGCACACGCATGACGATCCATTCCACAATGACCAACCTAATCTATCTGACCGAATCTAGTAGTTCAAAGTATTTTGGTGTTCCATGGTGAGATCAGGGAGGGTAGACACTTGGTACACAACATTGATGCCACTTCACTTCTCATAGCTTTAATTCTTTTTAACTTTTCCTTTGAGGTTTTCTAATAACAAGTACGCAATCCATTGTTTAAATGCCAACCCAACCTCACATAACTTTTGACTTTTTTTATTTTCCTTTTTTTTGGGTCCATTTCTAAAGAATAATTTGTTGCCAGTAAGAATATAATAAAGAACCATAAAAATTCTAGCTTATGCATGGTTATCATGCTTCTAACATATGTTTCTACCACACAAAAGCAATACCATTATTTTCCTTCACCATTTTACATTAAAATATAAAATTACAACCAACAAATATAGAAAAATAACTAATCAAGTAAAATAATATTATCTAATCCAAATTTTAATGATATGAACTTGTTTTTGTGCATGTTAACACAAATTTCAACTCGCTTATAATATTTTACAAATTTAAAAGAAAAGGACATGAAAAAGTTCAAGGACATGAAAAAGTTCAAGTCAAAATTATATTTTCTCAAATCAGTTCAACTATAGCTTCCTGAAGTGACAGGACCACATGTCCTATATAGAATCACCCTAATTTATCATGCCAAAAAAAGTTGCATTAACCTCTTTATACCAACCAAACTTACTTTCAACAGTCATCCACAGTGCCCCTTTTGGGGCACCCCTTTTCATTTCCTGCGCTGCACGCCCGGATGTTTCACCGGGAAAGCCCGCTTGGATCTAAGGTGGCTTCCCTACCCTCCCGAAGGAGGGTTATGGCAGGTAAGCCTACGGGTTACCTATATTTTTTGAGGGGATAACTGCCCTCTAGCTCGTCTGCTTCTAAGCTGTCAAAACCTTTTAAGGTCTTGCTTAGGACCGATCAATTTTACGGGCTTCGGACCCATAGGTCCTGTCCCGGGGGTCCCTTTGGTTATGGGGTTGAGCAGTTTACCGACATGCTGGGGTCGGGACCTCTCGGCCCAAGGGGGGTTCTTTCCCCCTTGTCTTCATCGAGGCACTAGGGCTCCTCCGCCCTGGCTTCCCAGGCAATTTAAGGTCCTGCCCAGGACCAATCACCCTAATTTATCATGCCAAAAAAAAGTTGCATTAGCCTCTTTATACCAACCAAACTTACTTTCAACAGTCATGGACTGTTGCATTATTTCAAACCTACTCGGCCAATTCTCCACCTAATGCTTTTCTCCATATACATAATTATTCATCTGAAGATTCGATATTGTCAATGGCATGAGAAAAGGAAAGACAGTCATGCCCAGTAGAGGATTCCAAGTAAGTTGTATAATGTTAGGATCACTGCATCTTGAATTCACATTTCATTCTAGGGAGTCAAAAGTATATAACTACTCCGACAGTGAAGGTCTTTCTCTTAATTTTCTGATTTTTTAAAAGCTGCTGTTGTCTGGTGGGGCACACTTGGGAACTAATCTCATGCAAAGCAGGGATGGAACAATATTTTTCCCATAGGGCAGGGAATGGGAGCAAAATTCCTGGCCTGCTCCTCCCAATGGCAACCACTAGTGCGTGCAATTCAAACAGTGCCTTAAATGATGCAATCGGAAGTATTAATTGTACTTAAGGAAAATTTACAAGTCAAAAGGGCTGGAGGGGGGTCTAAAAACACAACAGAAACTTCTAGCTAGAATCCCAAAATGTTTTAAGCTTCCATAGGATATCAAATAGCACATAATGACCTAATATATGTCCATGTAGCCAACCCCATCTACGTGAACTGTCTCCACAATACTTTCTGCAGCACTTATAAGAATGATGCGGCCTCACTAGGAAGGAGATTAGGCAGGTCTGAATCTGACCAACCCAACAATCAAATTTAGCATGTCAACTGCCTCATACTAAACAGAAACCTTCGAATTCCTCTGTACTTCTTCCAGCAATTAACATTGACAGAAAGAGTTCCTACTAGTTATACTATTTTCAATCTGGACAGGACTGAGGAGGGAGATGGAGCTTGAATTATCATAGAGTATTAGTATCCTATTATTATCTTATAGTGCACATGAGTCCTATTAGGAGTGAGCATGGTCCGAGTTGGTCCGGGCCACCCCTAACCCTAGGACCAATCCGTACAGTGTCGGTTCTCAATTTTTAGGATTGAGGACCGACCTTATTAAGCCTGGGACCAAGGACCGGACCAACTCAATTTTTTTCGTCTTATTTTTTATACTCCCTAAAAAAGCAAACTTACAAATTCAAATTACACATCAATTAATAATGCGACATTGTGCAACTAAACTATAAATACCAATACATATTTAGCAAATTTAAGATGACACAATAATAGAAATTTCATATCTGCTAACCGCTCATCGAGATATAAGACAAGATGGAAAGTTTTTGTAATAATCTATCTTTAATATTCATAACATTATATGCAAAAGCGTTTTCCTGCATTTGATTATGTAGAGTCCACTCAACCAAAAAATGAGCTTCACACCACTTGACTAACAAATCACCGTAGTAACTGCAGTACTATTTTACTCTTCAAAAACTTATACTATTTGACACAAATTGAAAAGCAAAGTGCAGCTGAAATTCATTAGTAAAATACAATTAAACCATAAAAAATTCAAAATACTTAATATAAACCATGAATATATAACGTCACATCTTGTTAATTCACTTGAATTTCTAAACACCTGAAAACAAAACAAACAACACTTAATTAATACTTAACAAAAGTTTTAAATTGAAATTACTATTAGTACTATTGATAAAACATTTCAATATAATATAATATAGCAGACATTTTACTTAGGTTTGAATTATAAGAGAGTTATAAATAATATAATATAATATAATATACAAGGTGGGTCTAGGATTGGACCGACCCAAAACTCTTAGGACCGAGGACCAACCCGCACAGTGTTGGTCCTTAAATTTCAGGACCAAGGACTGACCCCGGTCCTCTTGGGAATCGGACCAGGACCGGCAGGGTTGGGCTGGTCCAGGGGTTGGTCTAGGGTCGACCAGATAGACCGCTGCTCACCCCTATATCCTATTAGCATCTTTGAGATGAGGCATGTGCCTAAAAAATTGGAGAAAAAGTGCAGACAACCAAAGTAGGTGGAAAATTATGAATATGAAAGGGGAGAGGAGAAAACAATTGTGCAATAACTAGTAAGAAATTTAATATAGAGCCAAAAAAGACTTTAGCGATTGAGGGAGAACCTTAAAGTATGACCTTGTCGCAGGAATGGAATCGACAAATAAGCCCCAATAAAAGTTGAAGCAACTCAGTAGAGCATAAACTTAAAGCATTGATATTTCTGCTTGCAGTTTTCTTCGAGTAAATCGGTAGAGTTTGCAATTCTAATCCGGATGCTTGCACATTGCAGGTGTCTAAATCTTTAACTACTCTAGAGCTGAGTACACTTGTATTTTGATTCACAAGGATCTGCAGAATTAGAACAGTACTATCAGGAGATATGAAAATGGTATAACAACCTCTTCCCAGCTAAAGAACAAGTGTGAGCCAAATGTCACCAATGTGGCAAGAAGATCACCTTTAAAGCAAGAGCCACACTTTCATGCATAAAAGAATATTTTTTAAGAAAATCAGTCAATAATACTGCCAAACGTCTAGACTGTTTGTCTGTATCACTTGAACCCCGTCAAAAGGCTGGTAACAGTTTCCAAAGGTCATGAGCATGACCCAGCAGCTCCTTACCAAGCACTGATGAAGCACAATCAAATCCCCGATGTCACTAAAATGTTAATGATGAACTGAACAAAACTCAAATCAAGTAATGCTGATCAAGATCAAGGACTCCACTACATACATGAACAATCGGCATTCAACCAAAGCTCACACTGAAAAATATGCATCAAGGAAGGAAAAGTTAATGTCACAGAGGCAGATGAAGAATAAAATTGCATAAACAACAATATTTTGCTCCCCAGACCTGTCCCTCCTATCAAATATCTACAGAATGCAAAAAAACATACCTTGAGATGAACAATTGCAATAAGAAAATATTTACATGCATAATTCAATGGGTATCATAAGCCAAGTAAGGAGAGGTCAACGCTTTGGGATGGTACCTATCAAATGGGATCAACATATATAATAAAAAAAAAATCAAGAAGTTGACGGTTCTATTATAATGTTTCAGACAAGCTTTCAGCACAGCTTACAAGCAGGTTGAATTACCCAGCTTGATAAGTCTATGGAGACTCTTATTGAAGACTAAAGCTCCTTCTAGCATAGCTTGTGAACATGCAAAAATGATCTCACGTGATGATGATCTATTGCAAGGAGTTTATGATGGACAAAAAGTTTTTGTATTGAGTTTTGGTTAAACGCAGGAACTCTGTGCACTTATTCCTTATAAAATGTGTCTCCTATCAAAGAACATTTAGTGGTGCCTTTGCAAAAAGCAGGACTTTTACCCTGCTTAAACTGATTTGAATCTGAATACGGATTTAAAGATGGAGATTCTAGGTTGCTTTTAATTGATAACTCATAAGTTATGCACAACCAGTGGTGAATCTGTGCCAAACAGCCAAGGATCTCCACACTTATTATGACGTCAATCTGCTATCTTGTCGGAAAAGCAAGCAAGAAAAAGAAAATAAGGACGAGACAGATATTGAATATGATATCTGAAAAATCAAAATCACGGAAACAAAAGTCATGTTGAATGATGACATACCTCCAGAACTAGCACGCTTGAAAGATTTTGCGAGGGGCACAATATAATCCATGTAATACTCAAGTGATGAACCAACCACATAATCTCTTAGAATGGGCACCAACCAAACATTACTAGAACTAAAATTGTCGAGATGCAGTGAAATAGGCACAACAGAAAGCATCTTTTCTGAGCCCATAGCAATTACAGCAGAACCAATACATCTCTGAAGCTGTGAATCACAGTAAATTAAACATTGATGAGTTACCATTCAAACAATCTTCAAACTCCACAAGTATTTGTTTTATAAAGCTAGACAGTCAATTCTTTGTTTCAGCAGATAATGGCAAAGTACTATGCTCAAAGCTCTGTTAACTTGTCATCTACCCAATTTAGTAAAAGAAGCTTTTGTTAATCCTTATATGTAAGTAAAAAAATAACCTGCTGTTAACGCTCCAATCAACAATTCAATCTAACTCTTAACAAAATTCATGACGACAAGCCGATTTGGAGTTTGCTATGAACCCCATCTTCTTCTTCGCACACTTCAACAGGATAAACATATGAAGCAAAGATGACTTAAAAATCAAATTTTGGAGAGCAAGATCAAGTAATAGCCTTTACATCATTCTCTTGAAAATCAATTTCGAGATCAAGACAAATCAATTCCCTTTACATCATTCTCTTTTTCCTTTATACATGAAATTAAATCAATAACAAGGCAGCAAGGAGGTGCAAACCCAGGTACCAAAAGATATCAAGAACCAAAAAAAAAAAAAAAACTCAATTCATCGATAATGACAATAAATGCATCCACATTGACATGCATGTTTTCAAGTCGCATTTCCACTTCCATAAGAACATTGACAAAAAACAAGGACAAAACATATTGCCTTCTTCCATGAGTAACCAGCCTTGCTATGAAAGAAAACGTCATGACATAATTAAGTACTTTTGTTGCTTCAAAGAGAAATACAGTGACTTTATTTGAGAACTTTATACATTCATAACATACTCATAATTTCAGCAGCAATTTTAATGACAGAAGGAAAACCACTGCAGTGATATGCCATGTAGAGAGCTGAACCAGAGGCGAATTGGGCCATCACACTCTTAACTACAGATGATAATGGACATTTTCAGATGCTCTTTACCAGAATATGACAAGAATACTATAACGCAAACTTTTTTTTTTTTTTTTTTTTTGGTAAGAGTAAGCAATATATTAAAAGGGGTCAAACTGTACAAACAACACGGCTCCAAAAGCTTACACTCAAAATGAACACGCTCATTAAGAGTGAAAGGAAGCCACGGACAAGCAACAAAACGACCAACAGAAAGCCAACGGCAAACAAGCCTGGCAAAAACACCTAAGCAACAACCGAAAAGCCTATGTCAGACTACGATCAGAGGAAGCGAAGATAATGGGGTCCACATCCCACGAGCGTTGCATCCGCCTGTTCCTGGGAGAGTCCTCAACATTCTTAAAGGTAAGGGCCTTATCCTTAACAACCTTGAGGAGATGCTTCTTCATGGCCGAAATAGATAACGGCTCCCCCGAAAAGAATGTTGTTCCTGTTTCTCCGGATGATGTGACACTCAACACACTTATAAAACTCCTTGCCGCCGAGCAAGGTAATGGCCCAATTGAGAGTCTCCTCCCAAGTCCTGTTGGTCCAGGGGAGATTGCATCTAGTAGCCCAGAAAAAGGCAATACTCGAGGTAATGGGACAACCAAAAAAGAGATGATTGATTGAATCAGGCACCTCGTTGCAAAAAGGGTAGGAAGCAGCATCAATCCTACCATAAGATATGAGAAGAGACTGTGTAGGTAACCTCCTCTTGGTGATGAGCCACAGGTTCAGTTGGTAGCGAGGTAGGATGGCATTACTCCAAATGAAACATTGTCAATTGACTCTGGCCTTCTTCCTCCTTAAGGTCTCCCAAGCCGAGGCCACCGAGAACAAGCCCGTCGAGTCCTCCCTCCAACAGAACCGATCTTGGGTTCCAGACAAGGAAGGAAGTGGCGAACCCCAAGACTCAATCTCTGATCTGATAGCTCGTCCATCCTCTAAGAAGAGATTGGCAACCAAAGCCTGCCTAGAGAGACCGGAGCTATAGATGAGGAGATCCGTGAAATATAAATTCAAATGACCCCTGGGATGCCAATTATCGAACCAAAGCGACGCTGATAAGCCATCGCCTAACCTCCAATGGAAGTGAAGCCGATAATCTGTCCTGAGTTGTAAAATTTTTTTCCACGCCCAAGAGCAACAGTCGGCTTTTTAACTACCCAGAAGTTCTTAGTTTTTAAGAAGGTCGAGTGGATCCACTTACACCATAACGATTCCTTATCTAAGAATAAATTCCAGATATGCTTGAGCATGGCCGCCTTATTGCACTCGCGCAATCTCCGGATGCCAAGACCTCCCTCCATTTTAGGAAGGTATACCTCTTCCCAGGAGACTTTGGCACCCCCCCTGCCCAACTCAGGTCCCTTCCACACTGCACGAACTTAAAAAGAAACTAAAGATGATCCTACAGAAATAACAGCTTTCACACCAATGATATTTCTCATGCCAATAAATTTCTGAAGCATACAAATACGTACATGGCCTGTGATAGATGGGCCCCTTTCAGCTGAGGTCATTAAGTGAACAAGTTGGAGCAGGATACTCCTCCTATAGATGTAAGAAGTTTTTCCTGCACAACATTTAGAGATGAGAGGAGAGGACTGTGGATATCAGTTTGTGGTCATATTAACAAAGATAATCAAATGAGAAAAAATAGTCTTTATACACTTTAAGAATAGTGCATGTGAAATAAATCCTGAACAATCTCACATGTCATTCTATACTAACAGAGAAAAACACTGTCACCCACAACCAATGTGGCATTAAAAAAAAAAAAAAAAAAAACTGCCATTCCATAATTCAAATGAACTTCCAAGAGAAAACAATCTTCTTTTTCAAGGAATAGGAAAATGAAGGAGGTATGTACACCTAGCTAGTTCAAAAGAACAGACTGATGAAAGAAATGGGCAAAATCCACGGTAAATCCAGTACTCATGATTCAGGACATTCTAAGTCTAAACTTTAAATAATTTGTAACATGTCTGTACAGGAAAACTCTCCAAAAAAAATTGCAGCTCAATCACTAAAGTCATGTTCAAACTGACACCTTATGAAGATCAAATAGCAACACCCAGGACTTTAGAACTTTTACAGTGAAAAATCATCAAATTGGTGATCATATGCTGTTTGACTTCCAACATGCAAGACAAAGTACTTTTGAGAAGTTGAAACTGTAAACCTCATGCAAAGGTCAAAACTCAATTCAAGTAGAAGTCCAGTTCTGCGTAATTTATAGCAAGGTATGGCACTAATATATATTTCTTTGCTAAAGTTTGACATTTCTTTTCTGTTAATGCGAAATAAATATGAAGTCCTAATGAAAGAGGAAGAATGCCTTCCAGCTTATTTAGTCATTGAAAAACAAACCAAAAATACAGCCACAGCAGAGCTCGTAAGCCTCTACAATGTTGAACATTATCAGCAAGCCCACAACAAATAGAATTGAAAGTAAGAAGTGCAGAAAGTAGTTGCCAAGAAGTCAAGATGGAGAAACATAGAGAATTAATATGGGTTCAGACGGAAGTATAAGCCATTTCTTTCATAATAGTATTCAGAAATTGACATATAGTAGTCCTTGATCAATGTCACAAGAAACAAAGAACATTAAATAGATTGAGCTTGAGTTATTTCATGACAAAGCAAAGGGTTAATACATGTATTTGCAATTGACGAATGGCAAGAAATGAAGATCTTCTATAGCATACAAGAAATCAAGATGTATACAAAAGAGAGATTACGGAAAGTGCATGCTGATTTGAAGTTTCGCCATGGGCACTGAGGGCACTTTCCAAAGCAATACATATTCTCCTAATTGCAATTGTTTCCAGACTCTCCTCACTTACGTCATCACTTGGTTGGCTCTCCATATGGAAAGTCTCTTCATTTACTTGTTCATTAATCAAGTCCTTCAAAATACTCAAGGCCTGCGATGCAGCATCAGCCTCACCAACAAGAAGTCCTAAATTAGTATAACCAAGTGCATCACAAAGCAAACACCGGGATTAACAATATCAAAAGATCAAGTGAACCATCGACAATCTCATTTCCAGTAACTAAAATTAACAAAAGATAAAAGTAGAGTCCTTGAAAGTAAGCTTCCAAGTACATCAACCTAGGCTCCCGAGTGGTAGAGGTTCATTTGTTTATCAGTCAAGGGATAATCCCATACTTCCACTATCTCAAAAATGATGTGTTAGACTCTTTGATGTACTGCAGTTGCATGAAATTTCTTGTAAGAGGGATGATACCCATTTGAGCCACTATTTTTTCTATCATAACTCCTTCGTAACACCATACATAAGATTTTGTTTCCATCATAACTCCTCTGTTCCACCAAGACAGAAAAGATTGCAGTAATGATTTAAAAAATAACGAGCAAAATTATGAAAAATGTTGACAGCAGAGAAAACAAAAAGTAAAAAAAAAATATGCGACTTAGGTTTGACTATATTTAGGAAAGTTAATCAATGAACAAGGTGCCATAGATTAAACTAAAGGGAGAACATCTTTTGATTAACATAAAGATCACATTCTTTTTTTGGTAATATACAGATGGTTTGACTTTGCTGCATTGTCTCTTCAACCATCAAACTTCAATTTGCGTCATGGCCATTAACTACTGCCCTTTACAATTCTTCCAAGTGTGTTGTCATAATTACAAAACATCAATGACATTTGAATAACTTTGTAGAGTATAGTGACAAGCAAGATACACAATTTAAAAATGATGCACCTCCTTCCACGCACCACTTTACACCACAAAAGGTAAAGCTGCACTCGACAAAGTCAATCAATGATAAAGATTGATACCGCCAATGTTGGAAATTTAGGGCCTGTTTAATTACCATCCTATTTTTCTATTTTTCTATTCTTTTGCTCCCTGAAGCAGAAACGGGATAGAGATCCATTTGGTAACGTCAGTTAATTTTTCTAATAAGAATAGAAAAGTGGCCAAGGAATAGATTTGGAACAAAATCAAGAAGTAAAAGAAATTTATTTCTTTGTTCTCAGGAGTAGAAATGGAAAAAACTATTTCTAAACATAAATTGGTCCCAGGAATCGAAAAGTTACTAAAGGCCCCGTTGAAGTTAACACAAAATGTGACAAGGAAATTCTCACCAACAAAGGAATCCACCGTATGATACAGGACAGTAATTTTCACGATAAAAAGTCTTTTAATTGAGAAATCTGCTCAAAATAACGACAGGAATAGTAATTCAAGAAATGATTAGAGCATGAACCCTACTTATTAAAATCAGCAAAAACAGAATCAAGAGAAGATTAAGATATTTGAATTGTCCCTTACTCCATTCTTTTCCAAACTCACCATGTAAGGCAAAGAGTAAGAGCATTTTGGGCTGATTTGAAATGTAGACAAGTATGGGAAAACATGACATGATTGTAGAACCAAGATCGCAAAATTAGCTAAGAAACTACCAAAACAAAGCAGTTGAAGCACCTCCTGCCCCAAGAAAGTTAAGAAGCATACCAGCTAGAGACTCCCAAACTAGAGGAAGGTTCTTAATCCACAAGCTTGATCCTCCAGTGTGAAATTTATTCAGAGCAACTCTTAAGTTTGCAGCAGTCATGACAGTGTCCACCGAGTTCTCTTTTGAAGAAACATAAGAAGCAAGAGAAGTGATGACATTTTCTCTCTTGAAGAGTATCTCCCACTGCTAGAGTTTCCAATAATGCCTCAATGATTTTAAGAATCAATGTTGTAAGCGCTGAGAACCCCAGACTCATAAGCTTGTCTAATTCTGAAAGAATCTGAATGCTTACTTTGGCAGACAGAGACGGACAAACAGATACCAGCACATTAAGCATATGTAAGAATCCCATATTCTCGGATTTCAACAGTTTATCATCTGTAGATCCATCCTCAGGACTCGTAGTCCTTGACCAATCTGCTGAAGAAATGCAACTTTCAAAAGAAGACAGTAACAGCTTGCTTGCTACTCATTTCTTAAAGCATTTAAAAACCTTTTCAAGACATTCTTGTGCACATCGCCGAACCTGAGAAAACAACAAAACATATCTTCAATTGCTACTCATTTCTTACGATATGCAAAAGAATACTGAATAGGAACACATTTCCACCTTTCAAAGCCTTACGATTAACAAGGCCATAAGGGGAAGAATACTGACCTAAAAAAGGTGACAATTACATGTTGCAAAGTCTAACAAAAAAAAAAAAAAATCCCAAAGAGCTTGAAAGAGCAGGACTGGATACAGCAATGCATGATTTGCGACATTATACCTTAGGACGCTTGGCCAGGGAGAACTTCAAAAGCGTCTTCAACCCGAATTTCACCGAATTCCAATCCTCCAAGTCGCAAAACCCAAGCAAAACCCCAAAACACTTCACCGCGGACCTCACGCTGGACACGGCCGGCTTCTCCTCCTCCCTCGCCAACACCTCCGCCAACACCTCCGCCGCCTCCCTCGCCCTTGCGGGCGCGATCCCCTGCAGCGGCACCGCGGCAGGACGATCACGAGGAACGACATGAGCGCCGCGACCTCCGTGGAGTCCAGGGCCTGCAACGAGGACGTTGTCTCGACGGCGGACATGGCGGGGCCGAAGTAAGAGGCGGGCGTGAGGGGGAGGGAGTCGGCGTCGAGGATGGCGAGAATGGCGGCGGCGGTGGCGAGGAGGTGGCGGTGCTGGGGGGCGGAGGATTTGGCGTAGCGGTCCATGAGCTGTTGGCAGACGTCGGCGCCGTCTCGCAGCGGTTCGTCGGCGTGGTCGTGCTCCATCTGTTGATCCTGTTGAAGCAACCAGGGTCGCTCTTCCTGTTTCCGTTGTCTGTGCTTCTGTGGCTTCATGGCGGCGGTGGCGGCGGCGATGCTTCGATCGCCGCCGCCGTGCGGTGGCTTCTCCCGGCTGTGGAATGTTTCGGGGTAAGAAATTCGCCTTTGATGCTTAATCCATATTTTTGCATATTTTTTGATTACATTGATTAAGTTTGCCTTGTTCTTGGTTCCTATCATGTAACTAAGCATATTTTTTGATTACATTGATTAAGTTTGCCTTGTTCTTGGTTCTTATGACATATATATACATATTAAGTTTGCACATGTAAAATATTTGTAAAAATTTTTTTTTTCTTGATACAAGAAAATTGAGATATTCGTGTTACTATGGACAAATTTAAGGTTTTTGTGACATAAAAAAAAAAGTTAAAGATATTTATTTCATAATAAATGTAATTTGGGGGCAAATCAAATTTATGGAGCAAAAGTGGTACTTATGTTCTTTTCCTTTCAATCATTATTATTTTCTTATTTTATAATTAAAAGGTATTAAGATTTCAATGGGAAGTTTTCCGTTTTTAATTTCATCTTAGATATGCTAAAATATTCTCAAAGGCATCTAATGATATGAAAAACAAACTAGTAAAATGAACATATGAAAAATGGTTATCATTGTGATAAGAAATGACATCACAAGATTCTTCTTGGAGGAAACAAAACATCGCTTTTTATACCATGGTTTCGTGTTTAATATTATCCATTCCATGCGCTTGATAGGTGAATCCAGTGCTGAGAAGAGCTCTCTACACCATGACAGATCCATAATTTCTCGAAGCACCCATTTCTCTTGCTCCTTCTTCTTCTTCTTCATCTTCAGCCTTTTCATAATTTCGTGTTTCCAATGCTTCTAAGATAGATTATCTTTATGAAGTCTCTCTTAATGATGAAACCAAGATCTCTCGAAACCCAGCTTCCTCTTATGAACCCCTATTCAGCTTTTGCTAAACCCACCTCATCATTTTCACCTATCCGCTCCATTCGTCAACTTATTCACCAGACCCCAAAGCAAGTAAAGGAGTATGTCCAGTCCTCCAAGTTCGACCAGCATCCCATTCACGCTCTTTTGAAAAGAGTATTTTGTTACTCTTCAGATCCCTCCAGAATTTCCCAGACAATGGGTCCAGCAGGGATATTCTCATGTCCACTATGGAGCTGTTCGTCTTGCTCTCACCTTCCATGGTCGTAAAGATTTGTTAGTTGTGGCAAGAATTGCTTTGTTAGATACCAGGTTTTTACAATACCAGCATGCTTGTATTGGTACTGTTCAAACTACTCTGAACGCCGAAACAGTCTTTGTGACTTTATATCCAAACTTCAACATCGCTCTTTCAGACCCTCAACTTCTTTCTTTTCTGAAAGTCCAAGTCCAGCTCACTGGAGCCCCTCAGATTGCTGAATCTGTAGCCGCAACTCTACATTACCAAATGGTTTATCGAGTGCAGAATCATGCCCTCGACCTCAACTTCAACAATGGTAATGAAGATGCATTGTTCATCTCCATGCAGAATAACCAGGCGTCCTGCATTCATGTTCCCAGGCAGATCCCGAAGGATACGTTGGCCAAGCTCCTTCCAGAAACTTGGATCACCAACTATGAAAAGCTACACCAGCATAACAAGCCTTTTCAGTCTACGGACTCGAGAATTCGTAAGGAAAAAGATGGAACTGTTTCCATCAAATTTGGCAAAGAAAATGAAGAAAGTCCCTCTATCTTCCAAACCATCCTCACAATCGAACCACGTGTTCCACAATCCATTTCTGAACCAGACCCAAAAAAGCATGTTCGACACCTCGATGGTGATGGACATCCTGTTCATTACTATAAAGACAATTATGGTCATTGTTTTTGGGATCCCTTTTGCCAATGTTCTCACTGTATAAATTCTCCTGACGAGGTAGATCCTCTTGCAAGATCCCCACCTCGAAGGAAAAAGCCAAAGGATAAGGTGTATCAAAGGTACTTGTACGGAGACTCCTCCGTTGATACTCTTGGTGAGTGTGACAAATACTAGTTTATGGTTTCCTATGCACCATCTCCACCACCAGAGTTCAGTACTAAGTCCCAAACTCTACCAGATCCTCCAAAATCACCTCTACCTTCTCCTCCCCAGAAAAAGCAAGCTCTTTCCCCATTTTATAAACCAATCCTCAAATGGGCCAAGAAACATTCTTACCCACTTGAAGTCCCAGCAGAAGCACCACCCACTTCTTCTATTGCCATGTTCCAAGACACTGACTTTCCTCCTCTTGTCGAGGAAAGTTCTAAACTCTCATTCCCAGCAACTGAAGAGTTTATTGATCCACATGGTAGATACCGCAATGTACCCAAAATTCCTACCCCCACTGATGTGGACGAGCATTGAAAATAGAAGAAAACCCCTGCTGCTGAAGCCGTTCTAAACTGGTAATCAGAGACTCTGTTGGCACAAAACAATGCCTTCAAGGCCATTGATTCCAAGATTGGAAATGTCCAACAAGATCTCCGAAGATATGATGAGAGTACTAAGAAGATACTTTCTGAATTCCAGAAAAGGCTTCATGCCTTGGAATCAGGACAACATCTTGGGTACCACTACCTTGAAAGCCCAAAGCCAGAAATAGAAAAGCTCAAGAAGTAGATCCAACTTCTTAAGAAGGAAGGTTCAGACCTTTCGATCCATTAGCACCTCATGTCCGAACTGGGTATGTACCCCCAGTACCACAAACATCTATTTTTGCCAATATTCCAGAAGATACTTCCAGAAGAGAACCAGATATGGCAGAAATGCGAAATCGTCTCAAAGCCCTGCAAAGGAAAAAGGGGAAGATAAAAAGCTCACCTACAGAAGCTACAAAATCAAGTTCAATTGTTATAAGAGAAAGGCCAGACCATATGATGTTATCAAATCCATTAGAATCCTTTTTGAAGGATTTGGGTAAGCAAGAAATCAATCTTAGTACCCAACAGCCTGAGCCTGATCCTGCTATCCCAGAAAAGCAGATTCTGCCTGCTGAACAAACTTCCTCTACTACATCAGATTCAGCATCCCTTTCCTCTTTCTCATCCTTCTCAGATCATACAGTTGATTCTCCCCCTATTGTTCCACCAACTTCACAAATATTCATGGCTGACACTCCTCCAGACTATGACTATGAAATGAAGATGGAATCAAACTATGATGATCCAGAATTTGGACAGACAAGTAATCCCACCAGAAACAATTTCACCAGACATGTGTCTATGGCATCAAAACAATTCTTCTTTATTGACGATATTCCTTATCCAAAATGGCCAGAAAGACTTGAAGAATTTCATACTTGGTTGAGTACGCAGTCTATTACCAACCATGATATGAATGATGTCATTTACAATTTTGTTACAAGGTTCACAGGGAGCCTCAAATTCTGGTGGCAATCACTCACAGAACAAGACTAGCTCACGTTTCTGTTATCACCCAATTTCAGCCATGCCCTTACCTACCTATATCATGTTTTTGTGGGAACCCTTGGAGATCTCAAAGAGCTAAAAAGAAGAGAATTCTTTGAAAGAAGATGCTGCTCCCTTCAGAAAAAGCATCTTGATAAGCATTATCGACTAATGCTTCAGCTCTTTTACCAAATTGGCGCAGATACAAATCTAAAGCATGTCTTCCTCACTTCTATCCCCAAAGAACTATCACAAATGGTGGAAAGATCTTTCTTTGGAAAACAAAGAAGGATACAAGACGTTCCCTTGGGAGAAATTCAGCAAGAAGTCCATCTATGCCTTGAAGATTTATGCCTAAAGCGCCGAATAGTCCGAACATACATCACAGATGACAAGCGTCTTGAATCAGCTTGTTCCCACCAAAAGTTAAAGATCAAATGCTCCAAACAGGATTGTGATGGCACTTGTGGCCAGTATTCCCGGAAAAAGAAGCACTACAAGAAGTACTCGATTAAGAAATCCAGACATGGCTCCAAGCATTTCCGGAGAAAGAAGAAATGGCGATACCTACACAAAAGGAAAGATCGCACAGGCCATAAGAAATCAAGCCATTGCTACATTTGCAACAAGAAATGACATTTTGCCAAAAGTTGTCCACATGCAAAAAAAGATCAGAATCATCTCATAGAGAATGAAACAGGTTTTTCACTTGAAAATGATGATATTGAATCTTTATTCTCTGCTGATAATGAACCAACTGAACAAACTCTTTGTGTCATTCCTTTTTACCAAACTTCCAGTGATACTGAGTCTGACTCATAATCGAAGATATTTTTCACATATCTCCCACATCTTCGAGCTAAATCGACATATTCTCAAGTCAAACTCACTTTGTCCTCATTTTCTGTTAAAATCCTCACCTCGAAGTTTGCCAAGCCTATCAATGTTATTGCTCTTATTGACACGGGAGCAAGTTGTTCCATTCTAGATACAAAAGTTCTACCTGAAGAATTCTGGACCCCTTACATCCGATACTTCAATGCAGCCAGAGATACTTTCTCCACGAACGTCGAACCACACCGATCCTTTGTCTAGTTTTTTCCTCAGTGTTCCTTAACCACAAAGATTTTTGGATCAAGCCTTCCCAATAAAGATTTGATAATTGGGTGGGATATCATGACTCAAATCTCTCAACTTCGAATCATTCCTAGAAAAGGTCTTAGATTTAAAGACCAATTCTCGAGTTTGTTAACATTCGAGAGACTCTTTTCCATTGAGATGAGTTTACTAGATCCAATCATGCAAAAGTTGCTTGAATCTTGTTCAGAATCCCATTCAGAATTTGCCCATAAATGTTCTCATCCTTTATGGGAAAACCCTGAGTTCTTTGTCCGCCTTCCCTTAAAAAAAATGAAGATATAAATCTGACCAAGGCAAGTCATATGTGAATGAACCCAGAACATTTGGCTTTAGCCCAAAAGGAATGCTCAGAGTTATTACAGCAAGGCCTTATTGAAATTTCAAATTCTCAATGGGCTTGTGAAGCTTTTTATGTCAATAAACGTGCTGAGCAAAACAGAGGAAAAATGAGATTGGTAATCAATTATCAACCTCTCAACCTTTTTCTCCAAGATGACAAATTCCCTTTACCATCCAGAGATTCTCTCTTTACTGGTTTAACCAAAGCCCACATTTATTCAAAATTCGACCTCAAAGCTGGATTTTGGCAATTGGGTATTCATCCTGAAGACAGATCCAAGACAGGATTCTGTATCCCTAACCAGCACTTCCAATGGAAAGTTCTTCCTTTTGGATTAAAGGTGGCACCATCTCTTTTCCAAAAGGCCATGTGTCGTATTTTCCAACCAATTTTGTCAAGTGCAGCTGTATATATCGACGACATCCTGCTCTACAGTCCTAATGAGCATCCTGCCGTTAACTTCTTGAGAAGTTCGCAGAAATAGTGAGAAAGCATGACATTATGCTCTCTCAAAGAAAGATGAACATTGCCTAGACAGAAATTGAATTTCTTGGTATGCACCTCAACAAGGGTACATACTACCCAGGGCCACATATTGCTCAAGAATTATTGAAGTTTCTGAAGATAACTTCACGACAAAATAAGTTCAGCAATTTCGGGGATAATCAATTATCTCGAGATTTTGTCCCCAATATTGCAAAGCTTCGATTCCTTTGCAATCCATGCTAAAAAAGAACTCCCCACCTTGGGGAAAAACTCGAGACAAAAGCGATTCTTGAGCTTAAGGAGATTATGCGAGAATCTCCCACCACCGCAAATACCATCAACAGGTAAAAGAATTCTTCAAACTGACGCTAGTGATGAATATTGGGCAGTCGTCCTATTCGAAGAAATTGATGGTAAAAGACTCCTTTGTGCTCACAAAAGTGGAAAGTTTTCTCAAGCTGAAATGCATTACCATTCCACTTTCAAAGAAATCCTAGCAGTTAAAAATGGAATAAAAAATTTGAATTTCATTTCATTGGCCATCATTTTCTCGTAGAACTAGACATGGCATCTTTTCCTCGGATGACCAAGTTTAAACGAAGCGATTCCAAACTCTCAACTGCTTCGATGGGCTGAATGGTTCTCAAAATACTCCTTTGAAACTAAACATATTCCTGGAAAAAAGAATGTACTTGTTGACTTTTTGTCAAGACCCAAGGCACCAGCCGAAATCAACATGTACATCAAGAGACCCGCTTTCCATATGCTCAATCATGGTGTCAAATACAAGATTGAGAAGATCAAGAACTTGCCAAGCTAGAAATTTCCTGAAGAAATTATTCAACAAATCTAGAACGACAGGTCTTACGAGAACCTGGAGAACCTCATGTGGCAATCCCACACAGACTTATTCAGATTCAATGGAGGTTCGATTCTTTATCCTTTCGGGTTAAATTTGAATTATCCTTTCATTCATCCTCTCATCTGGAAAGAAGATGATTTCCTTAACCAGCTCAAAACGCTGTTATGGTACTTAACCAATAAGTACTTAATAGCCATTGAAATTCCCACCAGAAGATTCATTGCCAACCTCACAATGATATTCATGCTCAGAAGAAACATTGAAAAAGAAAGTGATAAGAATCTCTTAGACTTTCTTAATTGGTTTTATCATCCTACATGTTGGAAACAAGACTTAGAAAATGAACTGAGAACTATGACACCAAATCTTGAAGTTCACACCATCCTATTTTTCCGACGTCCATGGAATTTTTGCAGAAATAATGGTAGTATTTTGGATAGGCCACTTGAAATAGGAACCACATCCTATAAACCCCACTTGAACAGCCGAGAAGCTCGGATCCACAAATCTTATCCAAGATCTGTCAGATTCTGTGAAAACGAGTATTGAGAACTCCAGAGAATCTTATGCCAAGAAAACAAAACCATTCCTGAAGATATTTGGAATAATGTACCAACTACATGGGATCATTATGACCTAGCACCAGAAGATAAGGAAGCACTCGATCAGTACAGACAAGCTGCATCGTCTCAAGAGTATGAAATGACAAGTGAAGACGACATTGTCCAGTCTACTCAAGACCCCTATGCACGCTTTGGAGGTCCTCTGTCCCAGGATCCCTACGAACAGGGACCTTCGTCCTCATTCCAGAACATGGACACATCGTACTATGCACAGGCATCAAATTGGCCTCAGCCAAGCAATCCTACTCGTCCTACAAGTGAAGAGACAAACTGGGCAGAAGAAGAAGCATCCCATTGGGCTCATGTACAAGCATCCTCATCAAGAAGGCTAAATCAGATCCTCTCACCAGAAGATCTTGAAGCTCTTCAACAGAAGTACGAAGCTCATCTCCTAGAAGACAGCTCAGATGACTCAGATTCAGTCTGTAGCTACAATGCCCACGACGGACGAGACCGTTGAGTCCGTACAATTTCACTGTAGCAGAGTCACTGTTCACTTTTACTGTAGCACTAGGCTTGGGAATGTACTGTTCACAGTATAGTTACTATTCATAGTGTGCGAATAATTCCCTCCCGGAAATTTCCGTTGCCCCTGTTTGTACCCGGACCCATTAGCTTGGTCCTTGTTTGTTGCCTTGTGACCTCATTTTGCCTATATAAGGCCATGAGGATGTATTGTGAAGGGGGAGTCCCTTGAAGTAAAGTGTGTGCTTGGTGAAAATCTCTCTCCATGGCCTTCTAAATTCCTCTTCTTCTCTAGCCTGGTATGATCCTTCGAGAAATGCAGCTTGGATAAGTTAGAAACGTTTCCATCCTAGCATTTTTGGGTGTCTCTAGGCTCTGAACTAAAGGGCTGAGTAGTTTTCTACTAAAAGGCTGTCCCTGAAGGGCTTGAACGGGAGTTGTTCGCCCAATGTGGGATGCATATCTGCAGGAAATTTACTCTCATTTCCTGGTCTAAGTCTAGGTCCATTCATGGTATCAGAGCACGGAACCGCACTGAATCGGATAATTTTGGTTATTCTCAATTCCAAATTTTTGGAATAGGAATAATCAGACAAATTCCTAATTCCATATGGGAATCAAACTGCTTGAACGATATGTCTTTTTTCTTTTTTTTCTTTTTTTTTAACTACCCACTTCTTTTAAAGAGTAAAGAAAAGGAAATTGTCAAAATCCTAAACCAAACTGGTCTAACCTAGAAATTAATCTAGTTTCCAGTTCTAAAGTGAAATTGGCCTAACTTGGGAATCAATCACCTTTCCTTTTTAATGATATGCAAGAAAGGATAGAAAAGGATAGGAAACTTTATATTCTATCACAAAGTTGATTAGAGAACCTATGGTAAGTAGCCAAGAGAGAGGAAGAAAGGGGGGGGAAATAGAGAGAAGAAGAGGAAGAAACGAATCCTATAAGCCAACAAGGGTGCTTCATTTCTGTGTTACCGAAACTGTATGCCTATTGCAATATATTTACAATGAATATAGATTATACATTCCCATGATACCCTTATGTATGTAAAAAGAAATAAAACCTAGAAAATAAAACCAACACCACTCAAGTAATGTAACACTCCCCTTAAACTAGAGCATATAGGTCACTCATACCCAACTTGGAACAACTAATAACAAAGACAGGACAAAACAACACTTTAATAAACATGTCAACCAATTAATCTCTAGAGGCAATATAAAGAGTAGTAACCAACTTCTGCTTCACAACATTACAAATAAAGTGACGGTTAACTTCTATATACGTAGTTCGCTCATGAAAAATAGGATTCCTAACAATATAAATAGCCGTTTAATTATCACATATCATATCATAAGTTGATTAATAGAAGGGATTTCAACCACAACAATTTAGCCACAATATGTGCCATAGCATGATATTAGGCCTCCACACTAGACTTAGGAATAGTTGTCTATTTCTTGCTTCTCCAAATAATCAAATTACCACCAAGAAAAGTGCAATATCTAGTTGTGGACCAATGATCACATGCTAACCCAGCCCAATCAGCATCAGAATAGCCAACTAAAGTTTATAAATCAACCCCTCATTAGGAGAGCCTTTAAAGTACTAGAGATGCAATAAACAGCGTCCCAATGAGCCTTTCTTTGGTAACTCCTTTAATTGACTCACCACACCAATAACAAAAGAAATATCAAAATGTGTAACAATGAGATAAATTAACTAATTAGCTTGAATATCATGAATATCCTTGATGCTTATCATTAGTATCATCTCTGATATGACTTCTAATTAATACGCAATCACTCATTCTTTTTTAGGATTTTCTCTTATTTAAATGAAATTTAGTCTGCGTGAAATGCTATGCAATGACATGCCAACATGCCTAACTAAAATGACATGTAACATACAACGTATCATGCGAACTATATGTATCTAATGACAATGTAATTATCCTAATATGTCACGCACTCAGATGATCCTAAACATGCAATGACTAGATGACGAAATGCCCTAATTCTAAGTTAGACAAGCATGATATTTTTTATTTCTTCTTTTCCTTTTTTTTTTTTTTTTATAGAATTCGAAATTAAATTGCCTAATAATTGAACATGCAATTAATGAAAAGAAAATCTAACATCCTCAATTAATGTTTTTGGTGTTTTTATTTAAAAAAATTCAGAATAAATAAAATGCCTAATCTAAATATGCAAATTATCCTAAAACAAACAATATTCTAACATGAACCTAATCTAACTCATATATATTGGGTTTTTCTTTTAGTGAAATAAAATCGATTCAAACAATACGACGGCAAATCAGGCAAGATAGATTGATATCCACCAAATAAATTGATGAATCGTATCTTGCACATGAGATCGGATTGGCCAATTTTAACATAATCTTGAGCGTGAGATTGGATTGGCGATTTTTCCGTGCGATTGCGAGTCATATTTCGGACATGAAATCAGACTGTCAATTGTATGCACGTTGTGAAATTATGAAAATTTCCCAATTTATAAGGCTACTCGAGATTACGGATATGATAGCATATCGAGAATTTCAATCATGTGCATCGACAAATATTTCAAATAAGGAAATTGAATTTTCGGAAATCAAAATAGATAAGATTTTCACCTAATTCGAACATTGGTTTCCGAATTCCGATCCTCAAACGACTACTCATGACGCAATGCAGTGGTGCTCAGCGAGGCTCACAGGATGGCTACTCGCCAGGGGGCTTTGCGTGCGGCTCCTTGATGATTGCTCGATTCAATGATATGCGCGTAAACCTCGAGAAGCAATTTGCAAAACGATAACTTTTGTTGTTGTAGCAATAGCAAGGCTTACCCGAGAGACCTAGAGAACCACAATGGGGAGATGCTCCAAATTTCAATAAAATAATCGTGCGAAATCCTCCCTCCTTTCAATGTATACGTCCTCCTTTATTGAAAGAACGTGTGCCGTTCTCTTGCCCAGATTTTAGCGACTCGGATGCTTGCTGAATTTTGACCGAGCTCAATCACCTCGCTGGAATTCGTTGGCAACGCGAGTATTGGTGCAAATCGTCTGGGCGCAACGAAACAAACCCGAGGATCGGGCTGATTGGGATGGGTGACATGAGCAGGTGGCTGCGGCGTTGCGGTAGCAACGAGGTCGTGGCCAGGAAACAACCAGCTCGGTTCACGGATGCGGGGCAGCAGCGATGGCGGCATTCGGGTAATAGTCGGAACAGCAACTACGAGTGGGCGGAGTTGCAATGACGTCATCGATGAAGGGGCTGCGGTGGCGTCGTCAAGCGGTCGAGTAATAACTCAACAGGGGGGCAGCTCGTTGACAATGTATCACAGACGATGAAAGCACCGCGGCAGAAGTGTTGGCATGGGTCTTGGCCAAGAAGACTCGCGCTCTTTCCTCTCTCACGTCTCTCTCTCTCTCTCGTATCAAGAATGCCCCCTTTTTTTTTGTACTGTAACGAGTCCATTTATAGTGAAAGGGTGTAAACCATTGAGGAAAGAAAGCATATTTTGTTTCCTTATGTGCATGCTTTGAAATATATTATATTTCCTTTCCTCTTCCTCATTGACCGAATGCCTTCTTGGCAGGGATATATCTTCTTTTGCAAATCCATGTGCCCGTAGTGTAGAACGTGCCCAACATTCGCTCCTCATGCTGATCTTCCGAATTTCCATATGCTCGTATCTTTCCACGTAGGGCCAATGCATGATGAATATTCTCCGCCAATTTTATTTCTTGAACCCAAATACCGGCCCACAAATGATTGAGTATTGCCAAAAATTCAAGATTGTAATAGACTTTTCCTAGATTCCGAACCTTGCAAAGATGAGCTCGCAATATCTCCTTCATATGCTTGTCCTCACCGAATATATGAAAGATTCACCAAATATTGGAAGAATAATATAAATCTTTTCCAAAATATATCAAATTGCCAACTCGTAAAATTGTAGCTTATCCGCTGCCGATCAAATGCAAAAGTGATAAACAAATAGATAAATGCAACTAAAATTATATGCTATGTAATTTTAATTCTATTTTTTTAGGGGTTAAAAATTAATCCCTAATTTTCTATGCAATAAATGGATGACCGGGTTGCCAAAATTTAGGTGTCAACAGTAGACTACTTCATGACGTTGCTTCCTTAAAGATGACCTTTTAATTACTGTTTTTGGTTGAAAACCTTTTAATTGCACCTTTTTTATTACTGTTGACACGGTGATTTTTGAACTCGACAAGGACTTCCCAATCAACCATGCAATGAGGGGACAATTTCTACGACGAGAAACACGCATGCATGCATTGACTATGGGAGTCTCCGGAGACAATTATACGTTCCTACCAACACTGAGAATCCGATCTCCATGATTGGTAATTTGCTTTTGCATGGGAAAATTGTCAAAAAATTCTAAATTTATTACACTTTTATCAATTTAGTCCTAGATCTTTTAATTTGTAAATTGAGTTCTAAAAATTTTTACTTCTTACCAATTCAACTGTAAACCTTTTCACTTTTTGCCAATTAAACCACTTGCCAATTTTGACTGGAAATTACTAACATGAATAGCCGATGCTGACGTGGTACTTTTTAATAATATTTTGAATATTTTATGGTTTTTTTTTGTGTGACCTCGCCTGTGGCTAGCAAGAGTTGGCCGGCAACTCTCGTCTGCCCTGGATCCAAAAACCCAAAAATAAAGCAAAAAAATTTTTAAAAAAAAAAAAAGAAAGAGAAAAAATCATCTAGAATGGAGTAGTAAAGCTTTTGTCCAACTCTTCATGTGAGAGCAAGAGTGAGAGCAAGTCAGAGACAGAGAGTGATGTCTGAAAGTGAGAGATAGAGAGAGAGAGAGACAACCTCATGTCTTCCTCCAATGTAGGGATATTCCGTTTAGAATGAAGTAGTAAGGCTTTTGTCCAACTCTTCCTACCTAATTTTTTTCTTCTAGTGACAATAGTCTTTTCTATTGCACTATATTTGCTATGACCATGTCTCAGATTTAGATTATTATACACTTTATTGAAGGCAGAGTCCAAATTCCATGATTCTTAGAAACTTCAGCAGCTCATGAAGTTGTCCAAAAAATAATTAGATTCACTTTTTTTGGGACAACTCTTTTTTCCCCTCTTTCTTTTGACTTCGATTGTAACAAATTACTATTCTTTTAAAAAAAAAAAGTCAAGGGCTATGGCCACCAAGACCCGGTTATGTGGAGGCCAATGAAATACCCTGCAAGTCCTACAAATTGGTTAAGTCCAATTCTCCGCCCCCTGACTTGATATAGTTTGCGCGCCATCGGTGGTACCATATATGTTGAACATAAATAATGGAAAAAGTTATCCTATTAAAGTTGTTAAATATATATATATATATACATATCATTTATGTCGAGTTTGGGATCTAATGTCAATGGACAAAATAATAATATCTTAAGACTTTTCAGGACAATAATTGAATTGTACAGCTGTGGAAACTGAAATATTTGGCACCATGGTCTATCTCGTTCATTAATGGGTGCTTTTGTACATTAGCATATCTAAGTCTCTATCAATGTTGACAAGTGCTTCACCAAGTCAACTATACAACGCTCTTTTTTAGATAAAATTACCAAAGCAAGTTCTAAATTGATTATATATGTATCAATTAAGTTGTAAATTTTTCAATTATACCAATTCGATCCTAAACTTTTTGACAATTGCCAACATAATCCATCCGGCCCTCGCCTCTAGTCGGCCACAGTTACTAGCAGAGGAAGAAGGAAAAAGAAAATGAAAGAAAAGAAAATTAAAAAATTAAAAAATTATCTATGCGCCAACCGTGTCACGTAGGATGGCTAGTGGGCACGACTGATATTCATATCAACAATTTCCTATCAAAATTAGCCAGTGAATTTAATTGACAAAATTTGAAAATATTTAGGACTCAATTGATATAGTTGAAAATTTTATGATTAAATTGACACTGGTGCTATAAATTTATGATTTTTTAAAAAAATAAATTTTCCATCGTTCTTGAGCTGCTCATAGACTTGTCCACACACACACACACACACACACACACACACACACATATATAGACACACACACGACTGTCTTTGTTTTTGGCTTCTAGAGAAGTCCAATAATTTTTAAACTCAAATATTTAAAAAATTATAAAAAGATTATATGAGAAGTATTGTGGCAAATGAAAGGTTTCAAGTGCTTGTAATTTTTTTTTAAAGTCCAATTATGTGCGTAAATATTGAAAGAAACTTTTAACTGTTTAAATAGTCATCATCGAAAGAGGCTGAAATTTTCCAATTACAGGACGAGTCATGGAATCGTAGCGAGGAGGGGTTTTGTACTTTGACTTTGCTTTGGCCTAACATGGCCTCTTTTATCTTCGTTCCATGTTATAAAAGTGGACACCAACCGCAGAAAAATCAAGGCACGTAAAACAAAAGTTGACTTAGACTAAATAATAATGGTTCCATTCCATGAACCACGTCATGCACAAGACCTAAGCAAAACATAATCTTCTATGCATGTCTAATCAGATTAATGTCGAGTCGTTGAGGGTTGTTTTAATACCGTCAATCAACGCAATTATATTCAACACGCAAGTTTCAGAGCTTTGAAAATTCCAGGTTAACTTTAAGTAATGGATTCTAAGCACGGAATCTCGTCACTTACCTTGAAATCTTCCTTGACTACAAGAAACCACGTAGATTGGAACAATTTTCTGTTGTACGTTTCAATAGTCTTGAAATTTCAAAAGCTATTATTTTTTAACGATTTTTGACCCTCATCAAATTGTGACCATTTTTATTTGCCATTACTTTATTATAGTTTTATACTTCTAACAGGGTTGGAGTAAATCTCTTAATTAGACAAATAAGAAAATAGTCAAATCTCAATCACCTCTCCTTTCGAGCTTATAATTAAAGATAAGACATTTCTCAAGCCCTAATTAGTCAACTGGACTATTAGAGATATATTTAAAATATTATATGATTCTATATACTATTATATGGTTCTGTATATTTCCTTTGATTGGTCTTGATTTGTTACTTTAGATAGTTATTATATAAAGCCTATAAATAAGCTCGTGTATTCTTTATTTGATGTTCTACAAAATATTACATCTTTCAGTCATTATGATTCTCAACTTGGATGAAAAAAAAATCAACTCCTCAAAAGTAGAACCTAGTCAGTTTACTTGCCTAGCCGCCTGAAACGTTATTAGTAGACTGCAATATGACGTCGCTTCCCTAAAGGTGATTTGATTTTTGACCTTTTAATTACTGTTTTTTTGGTCGAAAACCTTTTAATTGCACCTTTTTATTACTGTTGGCACAGTGATTTTTGAACTCGACAAGGACTGCCCAATCAACCATGCAACGAGGGGACAATTTCTACAATGAGAAACACGCACGCATGCATTGACTATGGAAGTCTCTAGAGACAATTATTCGTTCCTACCAACACTAAGGACCCGACCTCCATGATTTGGCAATTTGCTTTTGCGTTCATAATCTAGAATGCGGAATTTGTGCTAAAGAGCTTCTTTGAATTTTCGATGTCCCTCTTTTCTTTTTGTGATAGAAAACTTTTTACGCGGATGTTTTATCGTGTTCAAAAGAAATGTCAATCTTTCAAATCTACACCATGTTTCCATGAAAGTCTTTACACATTGCTCTGCGAACGTATCAGTACATGCGTTAATGCAGCTAAGAGTCAATTCGGACACCAATGAGAGTAAGTGCGGGCTGGGTTGAAGATCTCCATTCAACTGGCGAATGCGTCAAATGCGGGAAAATTATCATATTAGGTAGATAGAATATGATTTTCAGCATATAAATAATATGAGTTGAAACGTATACTATGACCCATCTTAAATTTTGAGACCCATGTTCTCCCTTAAGTCTAATCATGGAAACCCATGACCCACACGTATTTAAATTCTCTATTCCTTTGTTTTCCAATTCGATTTACATGTTTTTGATCTTGATATTTTTTAACTTTATTTTGATCTTAAATGCACATGCCATCACCTAATGAGAGGAGCACGGATTAAAAGACAATGTGAATAGATGAGATCCGCCACTTATTTTGAAAAAAATCATTTTTATGCTTTGTCAATTTCTTGACATTAACTCCTTTCCAATCTCTAAACCTTCCAATGTCCTATTAAAAAGTCTAAACCATTCAATGCTTAGCTTGCCACCTATTTTATCTTAAATTAAAATTTAAGTTCATTTTTTTCATAGTGACACACAATTATTAAACTGATGATAGTTATAAAATTGACAATAAAAACCTTTCCAAATATCACTATTTAAATAAATTTTCACTAGCGATTACATCTATAGTCATAAATCAAACCTAAACCTAAGTGATTTAAGAAATATAGCCAGATGGAAAAATAAATCATCTTACCTTATAGTGATGGCCCACTCATTGAACGCGGTCCGATTTGCATTCTCTGACCCAAACAAGTTGCAAAAGCTAACCAACGGTCAATGTCAACTCTGTATCGACTTCACTTAGTTCCCAAAATTCAGTCCCATGCATTGCATGAAACGAACCAATTTTACTAAATTTTTATTGTAGAGTTGAGAGAGAGAGAGAGAGAGGGAATGACATGACATTGAACTGTCGATTCTATTTATTAATTCGATAATAAAGTAAAAAAAGTAACTACTAGAAGTAATGGTCCAACGAGATACAGGTACTTGTCGCATTCCACTTAAAGCACCCCTTCTTTTTTGTTCTTTTTCGGTTAGGGCGTGCATGGAAACGTTTCTTAGAAACGTTTCCAGAACACTTCTGTACGGAAAGTGTTCCCGGGAACAAAAAAGGAACAGAAACGCGTTTGGTTGCGTTTCTATTCTTTTTTTATTTTTTTGTTCCCGGAACAAAATAAGAACAAAAAAATGAAACATAAAAAAGTTGTTTCTTTTGAAAAGAAACACTTCTTGGAAGGCACAAAAGAACAAAAATCAAAAGAACGAAAAAAAAAATCGGAACAAACGCTGAAGCTCTTCTCCTTCGTGCATGCTCGTCGCTCCTCTCGTTGGCTGAAGCTTCATTCTTCCTTTTCCGGCGTCTCTCCCATCTCTCCGGCGACTCCCACTCGGCTGACTCTCCGGCGACTCCTCACTCCGGCGACTCCTCACTCCAGCGACTCCAGGTACGTTTTCGGTGCTCCTCCTTCTCCGGTCAGCGTTGCTCCCCGTTCGGCGCTCCTCCTCCGGTTAGCATCGCTCCCCCTTCGGCGCTCCTTCTCCGGTCAGCATCGCTCCCCCTTCGGCGCTCCTTCTCTGGTCAGCATTGCTCCCCCTTCGGCACGACAGATCTGGGACGGCTCGCTCGAGCCTCGAGCGAGCGTTGCTCGCCGAGATCTGCCACGCCGAAGGGGGAGCAACGCTCACTCGAGAGCGAGCTCGAGCTGCAACTCGATTTGCAGCTGCTCGAGCTCCCCTTCGCTCGCTCGAGCTGCGGCTCGATCTGCAGCTACTCGAGTCGCGGCTCGCTCGAGCAGCATCTCGAGCGAGGCTCGAGCGAGCAAGCATCTCGAGCTCGAGCCGCGGCTCGCTCGAGCAAAGATCTCGAGCGAGGCTCGAGCGAGCCGTAGCTCGAACGAGCTGCTCGAGCAGCAACTCCAGCGAGCTGCAACTCGAGCGAGGCTCGATCGATCTGCAGCTCGAGCTGCTGCTCGATCGATCTACGGCTCGAGCAGCGGCCCAGTAGCTCTTTGGCAACTGCTCGAGCGAGCCGGAGTTGCTTTGGAAGCGGCTGCTGCTCGCTCGAGCCGCAGCTCGAGCCTCACTTGGCGAGAGCCTCGCTCCTCGAGCTGTAGCTGCTCGAGCAGTAGCTCTAGCGAGGTGGACAGGCTGGTGATGTTGAATGGATAGGCTGGTGATGTGGTTTCCTTCGATTGTTATTTTGTTGCTCATGGTGATGTGGAATGGACAGGCTGGTGAAGCACGTGGCGAGGGCGTTCAAGGACGATTTCACCACCAAGGGGGAGATTCAGCCGAAGTCGGGGTGTAGCGTGGTTGTGCGGCATCGTAAGAAGTTATAACCAAGGATAATGCTGCCTTGTGTTGGCTGAATTTCATGGTGCATTCTATATGTAACATTATTATGTACTTTTTGTAGCTGAAAATGCAACTTATGATCTGTTTTACACAAGTTAGTTCAACAATTTTCAATTTTGTCATTATATAGTCTTCTTGGCTTGCATCTCTTGAGAATGATTTTGTGTTTGGCATATATAGTATTATGTTATTGATTTAACTCATAACTCATATGTTGCTCAACCGATGAAAGATTAAATGGCATCTGAGAGACAGACATGCAATGCAAAGTGGACCGAGTCTGTAACCAACATATTTATTGGTTTGTTGGTGGATGGGGTCAAAAAGGGAAATCGGACTACTTCAACTTTCAATAAAGCAGGGTGGAGGAATATACATACTGAATTCGTTAGACAAACACGATGCCAATATAGTATGATCCAGATGCGGAACAAGCTAAACAAACTAAGAAAACAGTATAGCAGTTTTCAAAAACTTATGTCTCAGTCTGGATTCGGTTGTGATAGTGTCAATAAAAGAGTTTCTGTCGACGATCCAAGCATATGGGAAGATCACATCAATGTATATATTTTTTTTTAACTTTTTGTTCATTTTGATGTCATTATGTATATTAATTTTAAAATGTATGATTATATACCTCAAATGTCATTATTGTCAAAATTGTAGGAGAATGTAGAGTGGGCAAAATTCAGGAATGATGGATTTCCCCAATATCCCGAGCTATGTATTGTATTTGGTGGTACATATGCTACTAGGGAATATGGCATTGCAAATGCTGAAGATGGGCCGGGGTCGGAGGAAGATCACACTAGTGATGTCAATGTAGGTACTGACAATAGTGGTTACAATGCATATGGTGACAACAGTGGTGGCAATGCCTATGGTGATGCTGGTGGTGGCCATACAGATGACTTCGGTGATCACCACACTGATGAGAGAGTCTTTGCACCAGAAGATGCTTGAACTTCAGCTCGTGAAAAGCACAAATTGGATAGGACTCCAACTACTAAGAGGAGAAGGAGGAGTACCCAAAATAGTATTGATGACACTTGCAAAGCTATCCAAGACTTTTTGAAAGTTAAGTCCAGTCAATCCGGTAGTGCCTCTGCGACCTCTGGGGTTATGCCATCACCTGAAGATCCTTTCTCCGTCGCTGCTGTGATGGATATTCTGCTTACTATACCTGAGATAAACCAAGATCTTTATAATAAAGCAGTGGATCGGGCATGCGATAGTGCCTCGTGGAGGGTGGCTTTCATTAAATCCACACCTGAAAGGAGAATTAGACTTCTTTATCATCTTTAGTAGATTTATGAATTGAGTGGGGTAACGTAGAGATTGTATTATTTATGTTATCTTTTAATATGTCGTTTTAAGTGTTGAGACTCTTCCTACTTATATGTAATGGCATCTTCAATTGGGACTATGACTTATGTTATTGATGTTTTTATATTTTTCTGATGATATAGGTACTATGGAAGAGGGATCGGATAGTATATGTAGTGAAGAGGTAGAACAAGTTCAACAATTCTTGGATGAAGATGATCTAGCCGTATTGTTAGTATGGTTGTGCACGGTTGCCATTGACGCGTCCGTGCATACAATAAAACCAATTAGGGACAGCAAATTATTAGGATCCGAATGAATAAAGGAGATTATTACTGGACATTCAGATAGGATATATGAAGCCTTCAGGATGGAGAGGCATGTTTTTCTGAATTTATGTGACTTGATGAGAGTAAGAGGTTGGTTAAAAGATAGTCGATATATTAGAATAGACGAACAAGTTGGGATATTCTTATCTATGGTTTGTCATGGTAGCTCAAATAGAATTTTATGTGAGAGATTTTAACATTCGAGAAACGATCAGCAAGTATTTCAGCAAAGTGTTGAAAGCAATTATCAAACTTTCAAAAGAGATAATCAAACCATCGTCCTTTGATATCATCCCTCAAGAAATTCTTATGGATCCTAGTCATAAGCGCTACTTCAAGGTATGATTTCTATATCAACTTTATACCAGCAAATACATGTACTTCATAATCTTTTATAATCTTAGATTGGTATTAAATTGACAAGACTACGTATGTGCTCGGATGGCACCCATATACATGCTATTATTCCGGTGTCTCAGCAGGTTCGATTTAGAGGCAGGAGAGGGACTACTACACAGAACATGTTGTGTATTTGCTCATTTGATATGAAATTTACTTACGTGTATGCTGAATGGGAAGGATCTGCCAATGATTGTCGAGTGCTTTTGGCAGCACTCGAAACTCCTCAATTGCAATTTCCCCGACCACCACCTAGTATTTACTTTGTTTATATTGACATTTGTGATTATATTATGGTTAATATCATAACAAATTTTTATATATCATGTTATAGGGAAATACTACGTGGTAGATTCCGGTTATGCAGCACTTCAGGGATTTTTAACTCATTTTAGAAGGGAACGGTATCATCTTAACGAATATAGAGGGAGTGGGAGATGGCCAAGAACAGCAAAAGAGTTATTCAACTATAAGCATTCTTCACTAAGAAATGTAATTGAGAGGTCATTTGGGGCATTAAAGAATCGTTTCACCATTTTGAGAAATATGCCTCTATTTACAATTCGGAAGCAAGCACATGTTGTAATTGCATGTTGTGCTATTCATAATTACATTCGTGATCAAGATAGGATGGACATAAATTTTTCCATGTATGGAGATCCGGAGTATCCATTTGGACCTACAGGAGGGGAAGTTGCAGATGATACATCGGCTGAGCAGTCAGCTGGGATGAACAACCTTAGGATAAGAATTGCAAATAAAATGGCAAGGGATCACAATATGACTGAGATTTATTGACTTTTGTAATATTGCTTTTACATATTCACTGTAATGTAGTTGAACAATGAACTATATTATTTCATTATTGTGATGTTATGTATGGAAGGGTTCATGTTGAGATGTATGAAATTTTCGTTTAAGGGCACACATATGAGCATGTTGAAAATATTTTTCATTTCACATCCCATTTTTCAAAAATTAAATTTATAAGCATTTAATGAGAATGAGAAATCAATATCAAGTTTTTTTTTTTTGGTAAAAGAAATCAATATCAAGTTTATATGCTTTAAAACTAAAAAATAAAAAAAAAATGTACTTGAAAAATTTGATACAAACTTTCATTACAAAATTTTCTACGAAATATGCCATATGATCATGCTAAAAATGTTTGTCTTCACTAACCATGACCAAAATAAAATTAATGAGCATTTCATAAGAATGACAATTCAATATCAATTTTAAATTTTATTTTTAAAAAATTTAAAAATAATAAATAATAAATAAATAAATAAAACAGAAATTTTTTTGTCGTTTACCAAACATGTTTATGTTCTTTTTCTATTCTAGGAATAGAAATTGACTGAGCTACCAAACGTGTTTCTGTTCTTTTTCTATTCTAGGAATATAAATTGACTGCAGATTACCAAACATGTTTCTGTTCTTTTTTATTCCAAGAACAGTTTTTTTTTTTTTTTTACACTTACCAAATGCGTTCTTTTGTTCAAAAACTGTTCCCCGGAGCGAAACACTTTTTTTTGTTTCTCGTTCCCAGAACAAAAAAGAAACAGAATTGTTTCCATGCGCAGCCTTAGTAACTTAATGCGCGTTTAGTAACGCTTCGTTCCCAAGAATAAGTTTTATCAGAAATAATTTTTGTTTTTTGTTTTTGTTCTCGGGAACAATTTCTGAATATAAGAACGCGCTTGGTAATTACACAAAATTTATATTCCTGGGAAAGAAATGCGTTTGGTAAAATTATATAATTTTATTGTTTCTTTTAATTTTTGAATATTTTTATTATATTTTTCCTTTTCTTTCTTTTTCTTTTTTTATCTCTCTCCTTCCTCTTTTTGTGGCCGGTTGCTAGCGACTAGCTGGGCAAGGTTCGACGAGCTCGTCGGAGCCTCGTTAGGCCAAGGCGAGGGCTGGTGAGCTTGCCGGAGGCTCGCCTAGCCCTTGCGAGGCTCAACCTCACCAGATCTAGGCGAGGCCAAGCCTCGTCGGTGGCCTCGCGAGCATCGCGAGGCTCAACCTCGCCCAAGCAACGCAAGGTGGGCCTCACCCAGCCCAGGAGAGGCCAAGCCTTGCCATGCCTCGCCCAGTCATGGCGAGGCTCGAGTAGACGAGCCTCGCCATGGCTCGGCATCTCCGGGGCAAGCAATGCTCTGGTGAGATCGCCGGCCTTTATCTGATCAGTCGCCGATGCCGGCCATGGCCAAAGCTAGTGACTGGCCAAAAGGAAGAAGAAGAAGAAAAAAAAAAAAAGTAGAGAGAGAAAAATATATTCTAGAAATTATTCCCGCAAATAAAAAGTTACTTTTCTCTAATTCTCGTTTCTGTTCCAATTCTATTCTCGGGAAATTTTTTTGTTCCTAAGAACACAAATTTTACCAAATAAGTTTTTATTTTTATTTTTGTTCCTTGAAACAAAAAAACAAAAATAATTGTTCCGGAAAACAGAAATAGATTTTAACAAACAAGCCCTTAGGATACAAGATTTGGTTTCCAATTTTAGTGGAAGTCTCGCGGTTTAGAAATCGGGATTTGCGAAGTTGCAGCAGATATGCTGTTTTGCTTTGCAAGGTTGTAATTGTAATAGCGGCGGCGAATCACCCACCTTTGAAGTGGACACTTCAAATTTCGTTGTGGGATGTTAACTGTCAACTTCATCAAGATTCACTCGGCCCCCACCTCTCGGATCTCGGGCGGAGCGAGATGAACCCATTAAGCTTTTGGTTTCCATCAACTTGTTTGATTCTTTTGACATTAACCTAAGGTCGTTTTGGGCATTGACTCATAATATAGAACCATTGATGGAATGGAAGTAGTCTCGATGAGGTACGATGAGGTAGTAATCCAACATTTGCAAGAAACAAGTGACTAGACATGCAAGTTTCTCCAGAGAAATTTTGCGGGTAGACATACAAGTTTCTCTTTCATCATTTCTCAAAGATGGGAAAGATGAAATTGGCCGACCATCATCCACACTAAAGACGAAAAATTGGCATCTACTAAGAGAAATTCTTGAGTAGCAACATATAATAGGCCGAGCTCATGAACAAAACACATCCAGAGCAAGAAGGTGCCACTTCGCACATCTAGCCATTCAAACAAATGAAAAGCTTCCATAATAGATTCCCTCCCTTGCAGTGGCCAACACATCGTTATTGTGTGAAGAGGAAAAAGTGGCAACATTGTCTCTCTTTGAATAACAAAATGGAAAGAGATAGCACGAATACAAACACCAAACCACAAGCCATTGTCTTTAGGCTTTCCCCACTAATTAGTTCACAGTACCCAATTACTGCACTGCATAAAACTCGTTGTTTTGTTTATATTCCCTATACCTTCAGTTCCAAATGTGAGCAAAAGAGAAACTTCAAAGCAACATTTAAGAGTTCTGCTGCAAGGATTACCCAATGAAGCCCTAGTTCTTTCAAGAACTAATTTAATTAGAACACAACAAACCATTTCTTACTCTCTCTTGTGCCGAATCGCATCCGTAAGTACCGGATAGAGATCATTACCATATGCGGACAAAGCGGTTCCAGTCCCCGGCCCTTCAATAGACATACTCTTGCTGATATTCTCACCAACCGCCCGATGTTCGTCACCTCTAAAATGCTTCCTCATGGCCTCAATTTTCTCCCGAGTCACGATAGCGCCCGCAGAGTCCAAGACTGAACAGCAACCTTGCCTTCAAGCATGCTAACCACAGATGACATTGGCAGCCCGAGTCTGAGTCACATTAGTACACATCAAAGCTACCTTTATCAATGCCAGCGCCTCCTCTTTGTTAAAGTGAGAACCAAGCCTCCGATCAACTAGTTCTATCAAATTCTCTCCCTCCTTTAGAAAGTGTGCCTAGATACGAAATGTAAAGTGAAGGTATTTCCCTCTCAAGCTTCGTGGTATTGATCGGTTGCAAAATATGCTCTAAATACCGAAACAAGAAGAAGTATATTATCTCCCTTGATAATTACGAGGCAAATGCAGTTGATAAGCACCTGCTAGTTCTAGGGTATAAATGGATAAAAAGAATCGAATGAGTCAATACAAATCCAACATGATTTTTTTTACCGATTTTGAATAAAAGATACTAGACTACAACATCACTTACTAATGGTTAATCGGTTGCCAAGAAATCACCTATACCGCTTTAAAAATCGCCAGCTATTGTCGAGTTTTATCAGCACAAATTATTTGTCGGTGTCATTACATGAAATGGCAGACTCGTCTTTCAATGTTCTTGATTATGCAACTCGTGGCAACAATCAGATTTAACAAGGACTAATAATGATTGTTTGCTCTAATGATTGCTCACTCAAAGCAAAACAAAATCTAACTTAAGGAGTCAATTATATGAATGTGAAAAAGTTATAACTCAATCGAAAGTATATGGATATTCTGCTCAAGACATGGTCTTGAAAACTTTTTAATTTAACAGTAATTGCCAAAATTCAATAGTAGTTGAAGGACTTGTTTGGCGCTAATGAAACTACAGGGAGTATGAAATCTTTCCAGAGTATTTTGAAGCTGACAAAACGTTTCTTTCAGTCTAAGTCTGGATGTTCGGAGACTGACAGTTTAAAGTCTGAAGACTTTGTTCTCTCAAGACTCAAGACTCAAGACTCAAGACTCAAGACTTAAGTCTATTCTCACCGACGTCTTTCTAATCCAAAGTGACGAAGGAAATCCAAAGCCGAGGTATATGGTTGAGGATTCGATCCTATTCTCTGGAATAGATTCTTTGGTTGGATAATCATTTCGGATTCTTTAATTCTTATCTAAGATCGATTGAAGATCCGATGGTCAACGAAATAATCTTGGTATGTTCTATTCTTGGAAACCAAGATCCCGATTGTATGGGCAAACAGATTGATGGGCTATCATCGATTCCTTAAATAGCTCGGATGATCTTCTTGATTGATTCCGTCCAACGGGTAGATTGGAGGAATTCCTTTGGTAAGTGCCAACGGCTATGATGGCATAAAGGAGTATAAAAAGAAGACGTTCTAGTTGTTTTGAGTGTGTGATCGATAGAGAAATTCCAAAGTCTGAAGAATCTTGATTGTTAGTCGAGACTGTTCGAGCGAAATTGTATACATAGAGAGTGTTTATACTTGGTGATACCTTGAGTGAGTGTGGTAGATCATCTACGCCGAGAAATCAAGGAAGATCAACACTGTAACATCTCTTTGTTCATAGTGGAATCCAGCCAATTGGCTGTCGGTGCGAAGAGTGGACGTAGGCTTGAATCAAGCCGAACCACTATAAACCGAGTGTTCAATTCTCTCTTTCCCTTACTCAATCTCACGATTGGTTTTTAATTATTGCAAATTCTTCAACTGTCTAAAGTATTGTGCGATTTTCAAGAAAAATCTTTGTATACCTATTCACCCCCCCTCTAGGTACTCATACTAGCAATACCAATTAGTATCAGAGCCCGTGTTCTTACTTTGTTTGAAGTGTTTTACTTCAGAGTAAAAAATCCATGGCTAGTATGCTAGCACCAGGGCTGATGGAAGGGCAAAGCAATACCGACCACCCTACTTTGACGGAAAGGATTACAACATCCGGAAGAACAAGATGAAAGCTTTCCTTCGATCCAAGGATCCTCTCGGAATGGGATGTTGTGGAAAGAGGAATCACTCCTGCTGTTGCATCAGTCTCTGAAAGAGGAAAAGAAACTGTTGAAGCCAGCGGAATGCCTCAGGAAGAAATAAACAAGAGACAAGCACTCAATGCAAAAGCAATTTACTCTTTATATTGTGCTTTGTCTCCAACTGAATATAACAGAATATCTTCTTGTGTTACAGCAAAAGAAGTATGGGATAGATTACATATCACCTATGAAGGAACAGATCGAGTGAAGGAGACTAGAATCAATATTCTCCTCGGTCAATATGAAGCCTTCAAAATGAAATCGGAGAATCAGAATCGACATGTTTAGTCGTTTTACGAGATATTGTCAATGGTCTTGAGAATCAAGGACAAAAATTTCTGATCCCATGAAGGTGAACAAGCTTCATGCGTGGACTCTCCAAGGATTGGAATCATATAAAGACTTCAATAAGAGAGACGCAAAGAATCATGCCATTATCTCGTAGACGAGCTAATTGGAACTCTTCGATCTTATGAAGTGGAACGAATTAATGAAGACGAAGATCCAAGAGGTAAGAAATCTATTGCACTAAAATCAAATGATGATTCGATGATGCAGATTCTCAAGATGATATGGATGATGAGGAGCTCGCCCTTATGATAAGAAGATTCAAGAAACTGAATAGAAAAGGCGAAGGTTCAACCCAAAGAAACAAAGTTTTCAGAGACAGCGGACCAAGTCTCGTTGATGATGAAGAACCAAACAAAGATGTAGTTTGCTTCGAATGTAAAAGAAGGGACACATCGACCCAACCGTCCTCTTCGAAAAGAAAAGAGGAAAAGCCGAGAAGTTTCGAAAGGCTCTCAAAGCCGAAACCCAGGAGTGATACGAGAATGTGAAGAAAGTGATAATGAATATGCCAACATATGTTTGATGGCACATTCGACTCGCACTCAGTTCGGATCGACTCATAAGTGAATTTGAGGTAAGTGATTTTAAAATTCTGTCAAAGTCTCTAAATATATTGATGAACTGTGTTTCGCTTAAGACTTCTCTCAAAAGAATTTCCGAACTTAAAAAGGAAAACTCAATTCTGAAACAAAATGAAGTTATTTTAGAAGAAAGAGTTAAAAGTCTAGAACTAAATGTTTCTGCTCTTAAAGAAAAAGAAAATGATCTTTTGAAAGAAAATGTTTTCTTAAAAACAGACTTATCAAATATTTCAAAGAAGTTTTCGATAGGATCCGAAAAGCTTGAAAAAGTGCTTTCAGTTCAAAGACCCTATTTCAATAAGTCTGGGTTAGGCATGACAATGGAGACAATTCCCTTGATTGATTTTCCTAAAGTTAAAGAAAGAATTAAGAAAAGACCGTCAAGAGAAGCTTACAAAAATCACTTCAAGAAAGTTTTCGTAAAGCCTGTTGGTCGAAATGCTCTAAGGTGTTCAAAGTGTTACAATCCGATCATTTTGAAAAAGACTGTCCTATGGTTTGGAAACCTGTTAAGAAAGCATGGCCCAATAATGCTTATCCTACTAACTCCAAAGGACCCAAGAAAATTTGAGTACCAAAGAAAGCTTGAGACTCTCACTTGAATGCGGGTCTCCGTCAAGAAAAAGATAAAATGGTATCTTGACAAATGGATGCTCAAGACACATGACAGAGACTCAAAATGCTTCGTAAAGCTTGTTCAAGTAAACGGCGGAAATGTTTCATTTGGAGGAAACGGCAAAGGAAGCATCGTGGGATTTGGAACTGTGAGAATTGGAAATCTCACAATAAGCAATGTTTCTCTAGTAGAAGGACTCAACTATAACATTCTCAGCATTAGCCAACCGTGTGATACTTTGGTTTCAAGATCTCCTTTCAAGAAGGAATTTGCTATGGAATTAGTAAAGACTCTACTGAGTCTTTCATGGGTCGAAGACATGGAAACATCTACCTCTTAGACATGAAGATGAATGAATCTCAATGTCTAATTTCAATCCAAGATGAAGCAAGCTTATGGCACGAAAAGCTTGGCCATGTCAATATGAAGCAATTAGCCAAAATCTCATCAAAGCAGCTTGTTCGAGGTCTACCCAAATTACCATATCAAAAGTCAGATCCATGCACACCCTGTGTTCTGGGAAAACAGGTAAGAAATTCATTTAAACCAACAAATCATGTCTCTACTAATCATGTACTACGGTTGCTGCATATGGATCTCTTCGGACCAACCGTAACTCGTAGTATTGGAGGTAAGAAATATTGCCTAGTAATTGTGGATGATTTCTCTCGCTTTACTTGGGTATATTTTCTTGCAAATAAGTCAGAAACCTTTTCATACTTTGAGAAGTTTGCTAAAAAGGTTCAAAATGAAAAAGGATGTGCTATTTCAAGTATAAGAACAGATCATGGAGGAGAATTTGAAAATCAAGATTTCACAAAATTGTGTGATGAATCTGGTTTTAATCATGTATTCTCTTCTCCATACACTCCTCAGCAAAATGGAGTTGTGGAAAGAAAGAATAGATCTCTTCAAGAAATGGCTAGAACTCTTTTAATTGAAAGCAAAATTTCTTCACGGTTTTGGGCTGAAGTCGTTTCAACAGCATGCTATATTATAAATAAAGTCTTTCTAAGACTTATTCTTGAGAAAACCCCGTATGAATTATTCAAAGGTAAGAAGCCTATTGTTTCATACTTTCATGTATTTGGTTGCAAATGCTTTATTTTGAAAAATGCAAGTGATCGAGTTGGTAAGTTTGAAGAAAGATCGATGAAGGCATCTTCCTTGGATATTCTACATCAAGCAAAGCCTACGAGTCTATAACAAGAAAAGCCAGTCTGTGGAAGAATCAATGAATGTCAAATTCCAAGACTCAGCGCAAGATGAATCCAGCCAAACTCAATATGAAGAGTCTGAACCTGCTCTAGACCTTCCAAAGTCTTCAACTCAAGAAGCATCTCAGACTCAGGAAGTCAATCATCAAGATGCTCATGAAGATTCAAATAAAGAAAGAGATCATCAACCAATCAAATCAACCAGTAACTGGAAACACAAATCCAGTCATCCTAAAGATCTCATTATTGGCGAAATCAATGAAGGAATCCGCACCAGATCAAAAAGGCGTGAAGAGTCTAGTGCTGTTGCTCTCATCTCTGAAATTGAACCAAAAAGCATAGAAGAAGCTTTATCTGATGAAAGCTGGATCGAAGCTATGCAAGAAGAGCTCAGATAGTTCAATATTAATGATGTCCGGGAATTGACATCTAAACCAAAAGGTAAAACTGTTATTGAGCCAAATGGGTGTTCGAAACAAGATGAACGAAGAAGGAAAAGTCGTACGCAATAAAGCAAGACTCGTGGCCAAGGGATACACGCAAGAAGAAGGAATAGACTATGACGAGACTTACGCACCGGTTGCAAGGTTAGAAGCTATTCGTCTATTACTTGCGTTTACTTGTTACAAAAATTTCAGGTTATTCCAAATGGACGTCAAAAGTGCTTTCCTAAATGGATTTATCCAAGAGGAAGTTTATGTGGAACAACCGCCTGGATTTGAAGACCCAAAGAAGCCGGACTCGCCTTCGACCGAAAAGGCTCGTATGGTCTAAAGCAAGCACCTCGAGCTTGGTACGACAGACTAAGTAAGTTCTTATTACAGAACGGATTTGTCAAAGGTAAAGTAGACACTACTCTATTCATCAAAAAGGAAAACAAAAGCTTTTTACTCGTTCAAATATATGTTGATGACATTATTTTTGGATCCTCTAATGAAAGTCTTTGCAAGAAATTTTCTAAGTCTATGCAGGATGAGTTTGAAATGAGTATGATGGGAGAATTAACATTCTTTCTTGGCCTTCAAATAAAGCAATTGAAGGAAGGAACTTTTATCTTCCAAGAAAAATATGCTAATGATCTTGTCAAAAGATTTGGATTGGAAAAGTGCAAGAAGACGACATACCAATGTCATGCTCTCGAAAGATAGACAAGGATGAAGAAGGGAAGAAAGTAGATCAAAAGCTGTACAGGGGCATGATCGGTTCACTTCTTTATCTTACTTTCTAGACCTGATATTTTGTTGAGTGTTTGCATCTCGTGCTAGGTTTCAATCAGATCCTAGAGAATCACATCTCATTGCCGTGAAACGTATTATCAAATACATTGCCTCTTCTTCAAGCATCGGTCTTTGGTATCCAAAGAGGGAGACTTTAATCTTCTAGGATACTCGAGATGCGATCTGGCCGGTTGCGAGTCGATAGAAAGAGCACTTCGGAACTTGTCAACTGCTTGGAAACCGGACAAAGTCTTGGTTCTCAAGGAAGCAAAGCACCGTAGCTCTCTCAACGACGAAGCGAGTATGTAGCTCTTGGAAGCTGCTGTTCGCAAATTCTCTGGATAAAACAACAGCTACAAGACTTTGGCATTGAAGACTCATGCACGAAATCAGATGTGACAACACCAGCGATCAATCTCACCAAAAATCCAATCCTTCATTCAAGAGCAAAGCATATTGAGATTCGACATCACTTCATTAGAGATCATATTCAAAATGGAGAAATCTCGATTCAATTTGTTGATTCAAAGAGTCAACTAGCGGATATTTTCACAAAGCCTTTGGAGAAAAATCAATTCGACTTCATCCGCTCAAGACTCAACATTTTGAAGCTTGAAGAAGTTAAAGTCTAGAGACTCACCAACTCTAAGACTCTAATCTCTTAGACTTTAAATCCTGAGACTCAATCATTCATGGCTAAAAATTGTAAGTTGTTATGTTATCTCGAAAAGGTACGTTCTTTCATTCAGATATAATTCGTGTGAAATTTGAAATCTTTTTAAAGAATTAATTTTGGCAGTTATTGATTTTGAAAAGAAGTGTTCGTACACTTTCCTTATACCGATTAAACTTCTCTTTTCAAATCCGAGGTATATATATATATACAATTATTCTACGCCCAATTTTCAAAACCCTAAAAGGCACTCTTCTCCCGATACTGTTTCTTCTTCTTGTTCATCGTCGAGAAAGTGGTCATTCTTCTTGGGAAAAGCAAGTGAAGGAATCTTCCAATAGACAAAGAAAAGATGTCGTCTTCGAGGAAATCATCAAGAATCGCAAACGGGGGACCACAAAGAATGGAGAAGGGACCGACTCACTTCGATCTTACCGAGGAAGAAGACTTATCAAGTCGGCGACAAAGTCCGATTCGCTCTCCTCCACGTCATTCATCGTCTCCTGCCCCACAAGGTGCAAGTCAACATCTAGAAGAAGAGATAATCGAGGAAGCCGACCCAGTAAGAGTCCAAAGACCCTCCTTTATCTATAAGCTTTATCGTGCGTTGAAAAGCTCCGGTTCTTCGTTAAAATATATAGATGACTTCCTTAAGGACAAAAATTATGGGAATGAATATCTTTTTCTGCGGAGAATGGAGGAATTGGAAATTGCCCCTAAAGGAAGGGCGGAGGAGGCTCTTGCGAACATTCCCGAGACCCTCGTTTGCCAGACAAAATCGATTGACGGGAACGATGATGACAAAATGTTCCTTGAATTTAAACCCCCGTAATGGGTGTGGCAGCAAAGGTGAAAGGAAATCGGATGGATTTGTTTAAATCCAAGGATCAGGAAAAAGTGTATTTCAGGCTGTTGAAAAGAGGGGTGATAAACCCTAGAAGTGTCGATTTTGACTTCCTGGACACCATCAACGTGAACTTAAGAGAAAAGTTGAATTTGCTTCAACTTGAGACTTTCGCTCGACTCTACGGATGGGTATGCTCAACTGACCGCTTATTTCTATTCAAATCTTAGCTTTTTGGATGCGAATAGAATTTCGTTCAGTGTTCGAGACCAAGTCCACGTAGTAGATGTGAATATGTTGGCGGACATAGTTGGAGTTGAACGGGGACGCTATCTCCCAATCAAAGTCTCACCTGCTCGTACTACTCTGGATCTTGTCAAAGATAGGGACGTAGAGAAGAAAATTACCTATTCCAGGATGAATGCCATCAACATTGTGCTTCATAAGATTGTGATCAATCGTCTCGGACCGAAGTCTACGTCAAAGACTTCGTGTCTCTTTCAAGCAAAGTTGATGTACGCGATCAACTCAGACGGAAGTTTTCTCTCCCGCACACTATTCTCTTCCATATGTACAGAGCAATGTCAAAAGACAAAGGACAATTGCCTTATCCCGGTCTGGTGACCAAGATCTTCGACATCCGAACATTGATCTCGCCACATACTTTTTGTGTTCGACCGTGTGATAAGATGGTGGTAGGGTTGAAAATGTTAATGAAGATGCGTCTGCAAGAACTCTCCAAGGCAATGGAGAAATTCAAAGTGAAATCTCCAGTCCAATCTGCTTCAAAAAGGAAAGGAAAGGAGGCCATGGGTGCTCCATCGAAAAAGAAGAAAAGAACTCTCATCCTTGAGGACGAAGATGAAGATGAAGATGATGAAGATCCCTCTATCCAAGCACTGACAAGAACCAGACGTTCTGTGTCTCATCCGACAGATCTTCAGAAGAGCAGAGAAGAAGGAGAGAAGAACAGAGAAGAGGAAGAACAGAGAGAGAAGGAAAAAGAAGATGAAGAAGAAGGAGAAGAAGAAAAAGAAAAATCTGCTAATGAATCTGGAGAGAAGGGAAATCTAGAGCATGATCATCACTCGTCTCCTTTCGATGTCCTAGAGACAGGGGGAGTTAGCGAGCAAGAGAGGTCTACACCTTATGCTGCTGTCAGTGAAGATCTAAGACAATCTCCAGAAGACCCAGAAGAAGTTCAGGTCTTTCAAATGCCTGAAGAAGGTGATACGTCGATTCCAAATCTGCCAGAACATACGAAGCGCCATCGTCCGCATACACACCATCTCGAGAAAATCAATGCCGCATACACGTACAGATGATTCTGCAGATTTTCGTAGCATCATGAATATTCTTCTGGAAATGCGGAACCAGATATATGTTCTGGACTGTGAAATCCAAGCTTTGAAGGATGCTGGACAAGCATCTTCAGTCTCTCTGGAGGATAGACTCAAAGACCTCGCTCTGCAACTTCAAGCCAATGCCAAGGGAGAAGAGGTAGCTCATCTGAGAGAAGACCTGAAGAAGCTCGAAGGAGTAGTCCATCCATTGGGGATTTCCGATCGTGCGCATTCCCAAGCAGACATGACTCATTTCTCACCATTTTCAATGCTGACAAAAAGGGGGAGAACCAATTTGAACAAACATCTTTTAAAAAAACTTTGACTTTTGTGGTTATGTTTATTTTTGAGTATGACTTGAGAACTTGAACTTGGATGTGAACTTGACTCAATTGATTGTGGATTGTGATGCTTGACTTGATTGCATTTATTCAAGTGTTGTTATATGGTGTTTCTCATGAAAGACTAACCAATTTTCTGTGGATGCGAGTCTGGTTGTTTTATTAATCTTTATGAGTTAGCCATATTGCTTGAGAAATGTTTTGCAAGTCAAAGATGTTCAAATCTTCAAGAAAGTTTTTGTCACCATCAAAAAGGGGGAGATTGTTGGAGAAATCTTTCCGAGTATTTTGAAGGACAAAACGTTTCTTTCGATCTAAGTCTGGATGTTCGGAGACCGACAGTTTAAAGTCTGAAGACTTTGTTCTCTCAAGACTCAAGACTCAAGACTCAAGACTCAAGACTTAAATCTATTCTCACTGACAGTCTTTCTAATCCAGTGATGAAGGAAATCCAAAGCCGAGGTATATGGTTGAGGATTCGATCCTATTCTCTGGAATAGATTCTTTGGTTGGATAATCATTTCGGATTCTTTAATTCTTATCTAAGATCGATTGAAGATCCGATGGTCAACGAAATAATCTTGGTATGTTCTATTCTTGAAACCAAGATCCCGATTGTATGGGCAAACGGGATTGATGGGCTATCATCGATTCCTTAAATAGCTCGGATGATCTTCTTGATTGATTCCGTCCAACGGGTAGATTGGAGGAATTCCTTTGGTAAGTGCCAACGGCTATGATGGCATAAAGGAGTATAAAAAGAAGACGTTCTAGTTGTTTTGAGTGTGTGATCGATAGAGAAATTCCAGAGTCTGAAGAACCTTGATTGTTAGTCGAGACTGTTCGAGCGAAATTGTATACACAGAGAGTGTTTATACTTGGTGATACCTTGAGTGAGTGTGGTAGATCATCTACGCCGAGAAATCAAGGAATATCAACACCGTAACATCTCTTTGTTCATAGTGGAATCCAGCCAATTGGCTGTCGGTGCGAAGAGTGGACGTAGGCTTGAATCAAGCCGAACCACTATAAACCGAGTGTTCAATTCTCTCTTTCCCTTACTCGCCTCACGATTGGTTTTTAATTATTGCAAATTCTTCAACTGTCTAAAGTATTGTGCGATTTTCAAGAAAAATCTTTGTATACCTATTCACCCCCCCTCTAGGTACTCATACTAGCAATACCATTATAGTGGTGCCATCTGACAGAAAACCCTGCAATTCAACTTTGGCATCAGATCTATCTTGTGAAATTTGAGTTACATTGAATGCTGCTTTCTACATATCTTCTCTCTTGGGAATTGAGGGAATTTGGTTAGCCAATTTTCCAGCATACCTTGTATACGAACCAAAACCACCTTCTCCTATCTTATTGGCAGCGTCAAAATTGTTTGTGGCAGCTTTAATCTGTCGCAAGGTAAATAAACGAATTTGCAACGCTAGACCCTTCAAATCTGCAACACGTTTTGGAACTTCTATGAATTTGGAAAAGTCAACAGTTAAAAGTATGTAATCCACTATCTAACAAAGACGTATCAATTCCTTCTCAATATTCCAAAAAACCTTTTTGTGACATTTTGGTCTGAGCAAGTTCAGTAAAGAATAGCTTAGCATCTTGAAAATTATTTTATAGGAAAGTCTGGCATCAGTTGGTAGTATGTATTTTTGAAAAGTAAAATGAGATTGTCCCTGGGTATTTAATAGTTAAGGAAAATAAAAATCATACAGAGAACCCCCTTGGAAACGTAGGGTATGGTTTGTATGTTTTAATTTCTCATGCACGTGAAGTTCTGGCAACTATTTTCGGTGTCTTGAAATGTAGACTTTGTGTATACACGCGCGCGCGCATCTGAGAAACAGTCTACCGTCTCTCCCTATAACTATCTATTCCTTCATTTTTCGGATTTCTAAATAAAAATTAGGTTCGTTAAGCAAACCAAATGATTCTATGACACTTTAGCTGTGTATCACCTAACAATAATCTTTGGCTTTTAGCGTCGAATCAAATTCCCTATGGAATGCACAAATGTCATGCATCAACAGTTTTATGGGAACTGTAAATCTAGATGGAGCATTAATGATCCATTGTCATTACACTTTCCCCAACCAGGAAAGTAAGAAGAAGAAGAAGAAGTATCATGTGCCAACAGTTTGACAGGAGAACTGTGCGATTTAGCTGAAATATAAATGAAGCAATGTGACTATCCTCCCTCTCCACCAGAATACGGAAGGGGGAAAATGTATTCAGAGTGCATAACATTCTCATATTTCTTGACAAATACACGTGGACTAAATAGCGGAGATTCCAGGTAAGCAACTACCTTGTGCCATTTTATCTTTACGTCCAAGGCATCCTCTCCACCAAAGGATAACCAGGATAAGGAAAACTACAAAACTATAGCAGCCAGAATCCCAGCCACTGTGCCAGCAGATATGCTGGCCCTGCTGGCTGGGGGATCAAAGCCTGCAATGAAGAAAGAACAAACAAATATTTAACCAAAACTGTTCAGTTAAATGGGGTAGACGTAAATGCAGAAAAATATCTGTAGCTTCTCGTTGAACACAAAGAAATTGATGGAGAACACAATAATTGAGAATTAAGAGGACATAAAACTGCCCAGAGTACTCCACAGAAACTATCAGATAATTGAGCACGGGAAGATGTCATCTATGGAACATGTAATACAAAATACAAAGGGAAAAAGAAATAAAAAAAAAAAAAAAAAAAAATTCTACTCTTCATTCTCAAGGCTGTACTGTATTATACAGGCACAGTGGTCGCAATCCATAGCAGAAAAGTGAACAAGGGTATCAATTCGTAGTCAACTGGAAGGATTAAAGATACATAGAGAAAACACGCTCAGATAGAAAGAACACAAAGCAACCTATAACCAATTTTCAACTCTAAGAGAATAATAATAGACCCTGGTCAGCTATTGTGCATAATTGACTTGATCTATAGTGACATATGCCAATGGCCTGAATCCAACAGTAGGCATTTGCAACCAAACCAAGTAACTGAATAGCCTATTGATGACTTCTGGTGCAAGAAAAAATATAGGTATTCTTTTCAACATGAATAAGAGCAACTTTCTCAACAGAGAAGCACCAAGTGAAACATGGAAGCATCCATCTGCGTACCAGGGTAGACGGAGATAGCCGATATTAGAGGACCATAGACTCCTCCGTCAGGTATAAAAGTGGTTCCTTTCCCAGCCCAATAGAAGCGTATCTCCAGAGTGCCATTGGTCACGATGGCAGCAAAATTTCTCATGACCTCCTTTCCAACTCCACCTGCTTCAATCTCAATGTTGAAATCTTTCCACACCAATTTCCCTGAAATAATATTTCATCTGATTCAAGTTGAGTTTCTCCACACTGAACAAGGTAAAACTTTAGTCTCCATAGAATGTACAAATTGTGAAAAAATCATGATTTGCAAGTAGGAGATATTTGGATAAACTTCCCAACCATAACATATTGAACGCTTTATGTGCTTTATATATTAGAACCAGCACTCCATAATGCTCCGAGTTTACCTGTATATAAATATTAAAAGCTCTCCTTCCAAGGCTTTTATAACTTTTGTTGCCTGTGAACATTATCTCTGCAAAATGAAGGGTTACATTGTAGGGCCCATCCATCAGACAAAAACCGTAATAAGTTAGAGAGATGGCAGAACGTCGTGCTTCCATGTAAAGTTGGGCATTATTCATGGATAGTGTGGATGTGTTTTTAACTTTATAGCTAACTGCAGCGATATTGTCATCAGTGAAGTAACTAGTGCTACTGTAGGCCCAGTAATCACTCCTGAAGAAACTTGAAGGTGTAGCCTCCTGTGAGTCATCTTCGTATGTGGTGCCCCTTACTTCTGCTTTGCTCCCACCACAATTTATGAAGAGGTTATACCGACCTGGATGGAGTAAAGAAGCAACCACAGAGAAAATTCAGTTTCTTCTATTTGCTAATATGGAGTGGACTTTCCAGACACACTAAATAAGCTAGCATTCACTCATTGGAAAATTACATAGAAACTCCCAAGTTATGAGCAACTCATTATTTCATGCAGGTAGCTTTTGAAATTATTAGGGTAATTATGTATCAACCATCAAAGATTGACACAATAGCCAAGAGGAGAGTTGACAAGGAGATAAATTTGATGAGAAATTACACAGAGAGTAAGATGCAATATTAGAATCTGATGATAATGATAGCATATGTTAGAATAATTTAAATATAAAATCACGCATTCTTCTAACAATTTAAGTTTTTAAAACAGTTGGCTGTGATCTTATAAAATCTCATATGATATCAGAGCTGGATTTCATGAGTTCAAATCTTTCGAAGCCTAATTTGCCTCCCTAATTAAGTATGTCCACACTTCATATAATAGTTTAAACTTTTAGAACAATTAGCTGCGGTCCCACGAAATTTCATAGGATATACAGCACGTCAATTTACATTTTATACAACAATGACTCTGCAGCATATTAACTTACTTTTTGCACAACGTTGACTCTGCCAACATGAGACAAGTCCACTTGAGGCAGAATGTGAGGTTCTGAGCAAGTCAGCAAAGATTTTACTGTTATAATCATCATCATTCTTAATGAAGTTCAATGCTAAGTACATAATCAATAAAAAAGCAGGTCCTTAGAAATCCAAGTCTCTTGTTGAAAAGTTAATCACAAACATACACATTCTCAACCTCGGAGCTTGTGAACAATTTGCTGTAGAGAAAAGACAAAATCAACATTTAGCAGAGAAATGGAAATATTATACACAAACAGGATATAAGTTACTCAATAAGTACACATGTGGGGAGCCCTGGACTGACTGAAGGAAGTAGGACATACACAGATCCTTCATAACATTCTGAGCCTCCAGCAGTGAATTTGTTGTATGATAAATCACTACACAGAGAAACAGTCAACCATTTCCAAAATCTCATCAATTTGAAGAATACACTGAGTCATTCCATCAAACGATTTTTTTTTTTTTTTTCCAACAATTCCATCAAATGATTAGTGTGTACAAAAATGCAGACAAGTTGCAAAAAATGGACAGGTAAGGCAAGATGAAAGGCGAAAACATCACAAGATAATGAAATTGATATTTTATTCCTACTGAAAATATCTCATCTTAGAATATGAAAAGGAGAAAGACTAACTGAAGTAAACGGAGACTTTAAAACTATTTATAGTGTATAAAAACATTTTTACTCAGTAACAGTACCACAGTCATGATGTCTAAGGCAAAGAGGCTTAAATAGAACTGTGATTCCACCTACTACCACGTGGCGTCTTCTAATAAGAAATTATCCAGACCACATTTATCTGTTTAAACTACCTCACAAGAGCTTCATTCCTACACCCATAAGATAATATCAACTTCTCCTAAGTACACTCATTTTGGTTGTAGAGTTTCTCAAATACACAAACCCATAAAAACATTGTTATCAGCAAGAAATGGCCCAGGTGATACGTTAGACAAACTTTCAAAGAGGATTAATAGGAGCTAAAAATTTTCCAAACATAATTTTAATCATTCCAATAGGTCTGAAAATGATCTACAGCTGGGAATGGCTTTTTTGTATAGGGGAAAATGGAGCTAACTAGGCACTTCCAAGAAAATCCACTTTATATTCTTTCATGCATATCATACAGTTCAGCCTCTTTTGTTTACATACATCCATCCAATTAACAGATCCCAACGAGGACAAAGGTACTTACGATGTTTCCATTTATCTCCAAAGGCTACTAACCATAAAGATGCAAGATGTGAATGCATAATTGCTTGGTACAGAGCAAGATTAGCCAGATAAAGCTAGAAGCAAATTCATGATTAAACAAGATATTTTCTTCAGGCAGCGAAGCTTACAGATTTTTAACTTGCACCAGGATCCAATCAGGGACTGCTCCAGTCAACTGGTTTCCAGTTAGATACCTAAACAAGATTATTTGAATGAGTTATCTCCTCATGTACTTTATACACTCTGACATTATTTAAGACTTATACCTCAAAAATGCATTATTTAGCAGATTATTAGCATTTTTGTTTACTTGTGGTGTAGAAAAAATCAGTTTTAAGTCATGATAACAATATAGAGCTTTCAGCTAGAGATGAAAGATTAAGGAAATCAGTGACAGAGGAAAACCCTGATCCCTGCGAAACTTGGAGCGCCTGGAGAAAGATTACCATAACAGTAGTACACAAAAGCTGGACTAGTGAAGGGCACCTCCAAATTAGCTTATCAACTATTTCCTCGTGATAATGTTTTTGTCCTTCTAAGACATAAAATAAATAATTAAGGAAGATGTGCCATTGTCAAGCTTCAATCGTTGGGCAGAAAGATGAAAACCAATGTTAAACAGTCCAAGAAGCTTAGGACTATAGTTTCTCATCATTCTCAAAACTAGGGTTAAGATACCAAGGTCCTCCACAGACCTTCTAAATAGCACTTAAGAGCTGCACTCACCAAACTTCTAGAGCCATTGTTGTGGAAAGAACCAAGTAGAGAGCCTAAGGACTTTTGCTATATTTAATCTCCTATACATCATAAAATAGGCACACAAGACATGCATTGAGTACAGAAACGTACAACTGTCAAATGCTAAAGTATCACTGATCCATTTAACTCTTCCAGGGTAAACAAGTAACCTTTTGAAACTTGTGAATCAGGCTAAGAAATGATCAAAAGGGCTGCTCTTTAAGCAACAGAATATCAACGATCTACGCCTGCTCCATGACTAAAGTCCCACCAAAATAATTACTTGACAATAATCATAAATTCTTAACTCAATTCATTACAAAATTTGGATGGTGAAGTAATAAGCATTCACGACCTGAGGACTTTGAGAGTTAAAAAATGAATATGTTATCATGGTCTAAGTTCTATTGATAGCTCAACTACTTTATGGTAAAAGTTGCCTGTAGCTTGACCACTAGAAAACTTGAGACTTTAGATTCTTCTACAAAATACGAAAAGAAGCCTAAGTTCAGCATCAAAGTACTTACATATACTCTACTTGTTCCAGGCTGCTGTAGGATCTAGGGATTTTGCCACTCAGTTTGTTGAAGCTGAGGTCTCTGCAAAGCAAGTTTATGTGAATATATAATGAGAAGATACTTTTAACTGACTCCCTCAGGACACTTTTTGCGCATACTTCAGACGATTGTACAAACACAGACAACATCAATGAACATACAAAGTCCAGTTCAGATGTTTAGACATACAGGTCAACTGTCTAGTGCCTAAGCTTTCTACTAGACATTCATCTCCAGAGGCATTCATTGCCTAAATCCAAGTTTCAAGTTGGTCACATGCTATAAGTATACAAAACTGTTGTAAATCAAATTTACAAAATGGAAATTTCAATTTATATAACTAGAAAAGCCATTTGGGCACTAAATTGAGTGCGTCCCAAGGAATGCACCATATTATAGTTTTTTTTTTTTTTTTTTGGTAAGAATGCACCATATTATAGTTCAGATTGGGAGATTTCACTAATCTAATAGGACCGAAACGAAAGCTAATCATAATTTGTTGAAAACATCTCCTTCACAATATATTATTTATGAATAAAGGGATGCCGACTCAATACTAGGGTGCTTAGAAAAGGAAATATCAGCTTCAGTGAATAAAAAAAATAAAGAATAAAATGAGGATTTCAAAAAACAGGAAAGGGAATAGAGTATGTGATAAGCCACAGCAGAATCACAGAAATTTGATCATTCAAGAATGTCAGAAAAACAAAAAATTAAAGCTCCGTTTGTTTCGTGGAAAATGTAACGTTTTTAGAAAATGTTTTCCATTAAGTTAACTTTTTAGGAAAATGAAAATATTCTGGTGCTTGACTGAAATCCTGAAAATACCAGGAAAATATTTTCCGTTGTTTAGTATGGAAAATTTAATTTGATTTTCTAGGAAAAAATTGCCAAAAAATTGAATTTTTTAATTAATTTTTTTAATCCTTTTCTTTTGACTTCTTCCTCGGCCGGTTGTCAGCTATGGCGACGGGCCACGGGATAAAAAAATATTTTTATAAGAACAAACATTTCATTAACTAAGGATCCAAACTTGAGCACCAAGGACCTGCACATGGCCTTCGCGGACTCAACCTAAGTGCTGGGGACTAGAGCTTGAGTGTCAAGGACCCAAGCACTGCTTTTATGTACTCAGGTTCAGGTATTAGGGCATTGGGCTTGGGCACCAGGGCTTCGGGGCCAGCCTCGATGGACTAGGCCCAGGCGCTGAAGACCTAGTCCTGAATGCTGAGGACTAAGAACCAGGCATTGTGCTTCCCATGTCCAAGCAAAGAGTTGCGGGTCCAAGCACCAATACCAACTCATAGTTTGGAAAATATTTTCCCACTATTTCAAAAGAGGAAATCATTTCCTAAATTTAAACATAGATCTTTCATAGACTCAGAAAACATTTTCCATTAACTCATTTTCATAAATAAACCAAACGCTGGAAAATCAGGAAAATGTTTTTCGCGAAACAAACAAAGCTACGACAGAATGGCAAAATGTTGCTGTTAAAAGTAGCGTTTATTAAATCTTACAGAGATGACCACATGAACAAGAAGAATTGACTTGTATAGAGATGCATTTGAAGCCATGCTCTCGTTTGAACTATGCATGTTATGTCTGACAAGTGTACAACAGTCAAGCATAAAACTCCAGCTAGATATTGTAGGGCTGAGATTCGAGAATGTAAACCACCAGAAGGAAAGTTTCCAGACAATCAACCACTAGAAGCCTCCATTTTGCATTAATGCTCATAAGAAGTTAAGATAACATATCAAAGCAAAAGTAAATTAGACGAAATGGGAAACCACAACCAAGGTAAGAATTCTTGCTGGAAAAGTGAAAACAAAGAGAGTGTTAGAATATTTAAATAACAAACCACGCTTTCATCTAATAGCTTGAGTTTTTAGAACAATTGACAATAGTTCCACAAATTCTCACAGAGAGAAAAGGTCCATATACTTTTGTGCGAAACTGTATATTCTACAGCAGAGGCCACAATCACGAAGAATTTAAATGCCACATCATTCACAATTCAGCAATATCAACAGAAAATATCAAAACACCATTGAAGTCAGTAAGGGACCTTCAAGCCATCTTAAATGGGTTCTTTAACTGCAGCCAATTGTCAACCAAAAACTAGTAGAAATTTCACTCCTTAAAGGTAAAATTATTTATTCTACCTGGAATAGCTAAAGGAAAAAGCCGCTTTCTACTCACAATATTTTTAGATTTGTCATATTTGCTAGATAAACAGGTAGCTCTCCCGTGAGATTGCAGCTCCTCAGAATCCTATAAGAAAATAACACCAATATTGTCACATTGCTAAGAGGATTTGGCTCTTTTGCATAAAGTAAACTATCTGTGAAGGAGCATCGATCTCACAGTGTTTGAATATCTGTACTGTGAAGCAGTGGAACACGAGACTCAGGTCCATCGAGGTCACTTATTCTCCTGCATATCAAAATCAAATAGGAGCTTTATTTGATTGATAACATCTTAAAGAAAGAGAGATCAGATCGAAATGCCAAAATTCCATACTGACAAGTCGTTCAATCCCTCCAAAAGTGCGATCCCAGAGGGAATCGGCCCTTGCAATCCACTTCCTTGAATATCCCTGATGATACAATTCATAGATGGAATTGTCTTGGGGGTATATCTATAGAGACCGACTTAAAAGGGGAAGAAGCATTAAGCCTTACAGCATTTCGAGATTTGTCAAGTTCTGAATAAAATCGGGTATCTTTCCCGTGAACTGATTATCACCAAGTCGCCTACAGTGCATTAAACAACATGATTCATATGAAGGAGAAAGAATAGAAATGGCTAAATATTAGCTGAGTTTGTGGATACTGGAAACTAACAGGTCATTTAATTCCGTGAAGTTAACAAATGTTTGAGGCAGCTCCCCCGTGAAATTATTTGACGTAAGCCACCTGAAACAAGGAAAACCCATGACAACACATTGGTTAATAGAACCTGAATGCTGCATCTCTCAACAGATCACTCTAATGGATAAAATTCCCTCGCCAGATACAAAATCATCAGCGAATAAAAACTCGATGCCTAACACAGAAATTAGCATCAAGAGACTCACAATCCATTTAACCCGGACAAGTTCCCGAGCTCTGGAGGAAGAGGTCCAGAAAGCCAATTGCTTTCGACGCTTCTGAGCGGAAAATGAAAGTTAAAATCTTGAAACATCAATCAAATTTAAAACAGCGAAGAGGCCAAAGGCGAGCGTCGGGATGAGTGGTCACTCACAAATACTGAAGTGAGGATATGTTCCCCAACTCCTTCGGGATTGGACCAGTCAATCGGTTTCCGAGTACAGAACTGCACCCACATCATCGCGTTTCCCCCAATCAAACAATAGAACATACACTCGTGAGAGAGAGAGAGAGAGAAAGAGAGAGAGCATACATCGTACTCAAGTTCGTAAGGCCCCATTCTTTAGGAATTGTGCCGTTCAGGTAGTTGCGGGAGACACTACTGTTTATAGAGAGAGAGGATGATGAAGAAGAAGAAGATCGAAAATGGAGAAAAGGGGAAATGGAGAAAGAGAGTGCTTACAAGGTCTTGAGGAAAGGCAATCTGAACAATCGAGGCGGAAGGGTGCCAGCAAGAGATTGCTCCTGAAGTTGTCTGTTTTCGCAACGACACGAAGGCTTTATTCTAGCTTTAGTTGAAAACTAGGCATCGATATGATTTTACAAAATGGCTTTATTACATCTATTGATATGTATACATAAATCTCGATTGATTCTAAATGAAAAAATTCTTCAAAAATTGCCTAAAAAAAATAAGATTTTGTTTAAAGCAAATGAATATATAACTAACGTGAAAAAGACGCATCACTCAAAGTACAACCCTACCATGCATTAATATGAATAACATATGTAATAAGGAGAGAATAGCATTAAAATTCTGAAACTACCCTTACGATTAAAGTTAGAGGGAATGTAACTCTCATCACTTTGAGTTTGACATTCCCATTAATCACTAAAAATATAATTTATATAATTAAATGCTAAGCATATAATATGCGATTGTATTGATTAAACTTATAATCATACCATGAACAATTAATATTATGCTTATAATTACTTCATTAGTAATTTTAATATGATAAGTGATTACATATTGTTGCTACATTTTGACCAAAAAATCAGTTGATGTTTTTTTTTTATGAAACACTTATATGGTGCAAAGAGATTCAATTTGGCAGCTAGCCGACTCTATAAAGAGAAAAGATTGGTGTGCAATTGTGTGATTAATATTATAGTCTAGCTAGGAATCTATGATGGTATAATTCATGAAATTGAGGGAGAAAGAGACATGCTGATGACATGGGAAATGGTGTTGTTGTGGGCGTCGGTGGAATTCTCACAAGTGATGCCGTCTACACGGCATGGATCTGTGTCGAAATCCCAATCCGATTTCCCTAAGGTCTTTCCAATTTCTTTCAACACATCCACTGAAAGAGAAAAGAGCCGATAAGTCAAAAGGAATAGCAATATATCATGCAAAACAAGCATAAAGAATTTCATATTCACGTGTGCTTGAGGTTGAATATGTGTATAAAAAGCAAGCACCAAAAAAAAAAAAAAAACCTTGGTGTACGTTGGAGCCCAAAAGACAAAGGAACAATACGATGAAAGCAATAAAAGATCGATGGGTTTTTTTTTTTTTTTTTCACCTTCATCTTGGGGTAGAAGAGTGGTGGCAGCAGCTAAGTTAGTGATGTTGAGAAGGATGAGCATAAAGAAGAGATATCGAGCCGAGAAGAGAATCATCATTATTTCAGTCTTGAGCTCAACGCACACATAAAGAGAGAGAGAGATAGAGAGAGAGAGAGAGAGAGAGAGAGAGAGAGTCTCCCGTTCTTAACAAAGCTTGGCTAAGCAAGGGAGCAAGAGAGAGATAATTGTTAAGTGAGGGATCTATGTACGAAAAAAGGGACAGTTGATAAACACGTTTTGCTTTTGTATATTTGACGACCTCAAGTCTTCCTCGAACATATGAATATTCATCCAGAATTGGGTGAGTTTTGGTTCAACTTTTCTTGCATAATAACTTTCTTGGACCACAGATTTACCTTCAATCTAGAGAGAGAGAGAGAGAGAGAGAGAGTGGTTTTCACGAAAAAGAGAGAACAGACAATGGTTTTCACGAAAAAGAGAGAACAGACAATGGTTTTCACAAAAAAGAGGGAACGGACAAAGACTCTTTGCTCTTGTATGTTTGGATGTGAGAGTGATGTGTGAGAATGAGAGAGAGACGACCCCAAGTCTTTATTGATTGTAGGGAGAGAGAGAGAGATGTGATTTTAAGTTAGTGCTCTCCACGAAAAAGAGAGATAAGATAAAGACTCTTTGCTTTTGTATGTCTGGATGTGAGAGTGATGTGTGAGAGTGAGAGAGAGATGACCCCAAGCCTTCCTTGATTGTAGGGATATCCTTCTAGAATTGACCTATTAAGCTTTTGTCCATCTCTTCTTGCGTAATAACCTTTTTCATATTATCGGTTTATCCAATCCCTCTTTTCATATCGTTCTTCCAATGACAATAGTCTTTTTCATTGCTCTAATTTTGGCGGTCGACAAAATTTTGATTGTCACTTAAAGTTAAGTTATATAAAAAATAATGGATTAATTTTTAGCCTCTAAATCAAAAAGAAAAAAAAAAAATTCCATTAAATTACACAACATAGCCCAGGTCAACACCAGAGCACGGAGGAGGAGAAGGGACCGCCAGGGTAGCCTAAGGACTGGCCAGCACTCGAGACTAGAGGGCGAAGGGTCTCTACTGATTGGACTTTTCCGCAGGTTGGGGCCTTTGGACGCTGACTGGAGAGTTCGGAGAGGTTCAAGATAGAAGGAAAAAAATAGAGAGAGAGAGAGAGAGGAAAAAGGTCCGCAGTGAGAAATCGAGCGAGTGTCCTCCGGCGACAGACACACTCAAAACCCGGCCGACAACTTACCAATGTCAACCTTCTTCCCGAGTTGAAGCCACAGTAGGTCTTAGTTTGAATCTTGTTTGTTTTTCTTTCGGGTGCGTTGCGTCTAGTTCCTGAGGATTCTGGCTCGGAGGCAAGTGAGGCGACTAGACACTGTCCGATCTATCGAGCTCACCCTCATTCGCCCCAAGCCGGTTAGGGAGCACCAACGACGGCCCCTTTTTTCCCCTCATCGTTCTAATCTTGTGGCTTGATTCGAGCTCGCTGGACCGGGCTACCGTTTTCAGGAAGTCCATGAGCATTCCCTAGTTGCTTTAGGTTTGAGGAATCTAGGCTTGTTTTGATATGGAGAGTTTGAATGTGATTCGGCATTGATAATGGTGATCTTAGTTCGGCTTGTTGTTGGGTTTAATTTGATTGAGCGGGCTTGGAATTTGTCCTAGTTGTGGCCGAATTGCGCTTCAATTGTTGAGCCCATCCCTTTCTTTAGGCTTTTATTCAGAGCCTAACCTGAGGCCCATGGTAGTCCACATCCCGACCAGGGCTCTAAGGCCCTATCCGAATACGCATCTTCGGCATAAAAATTATCATTCTTTAAAATATTTTTAAAATGAAAAAATTAAACAATTTCCATTTTTTTTTATTTCAAGTTAGGATAAAGCTTAATAATTACTTTTTGAGTAGTTGTCTCTTAAAATATGTGAAAATCCTTGATAAATAGATTGTGCTTTATCAAATTGTTATTTGCATATTTCCATTATTTCGATTGGGTGCTTTTTATAATCTATTTCCTTAGCCTAGTTAAGAATACATTTATTGGACTCATGAATGCTGCATGAATACTTTATTTGATGATTGAACAAGAATAAGTACCAAAAGGGCATTAGTTGGCTAATTAGTGTAATTAAGTTTTCGACTTTAGATTATCTGGTTCAAAGTAAGTAATCCTCCCAGTGTTTACTTGGGATCTAATCAATCCACCTTAAATTGATTAGTGTCATGATTTGTATGTTAAAAACTCAAAACATAAGTTGCGAATTAGTACGAGCTTGAGAGAGTTAGAGCTAAATTTGAACTTAACAATCCATTAGCCAAATTCTTAATGGTCCATCCAAGGATAGGTCGCAACAATTTTGCTATGACCATATCTCAGATTTAGGTTATGGCTGTGGAGACTCAATAATGTGGAGGCCAATGAAATACCCTTCAAGCCCTACAAATCGGTTAAGTTCAAATCTTTGGACCTAGACCAAATATTATTTGCAAGCCGTTGGTGGTATCATATATGTTAAATATAAATAATGGAAAAAAAATTGTCCTATTAAAGTGGTTACAAAACAAAAATATCATATATGTCGAGTTGCAATCTAATTTAGATAGACGAAATAATAATATCTTAGGATTTTTTAGGACAACAATTGAATTGTACAATCATGGAAACTGAATATTTGGCAACTTAGTCTATCCCATTCATTAATAGATGCTTGTAAATTAGTATATCTAAGTCTTTGTTGATGTTGACAAGTGTTTCACCCATTCAACATGGAATTATTCGAAATATATTTGATCGAATTTGGATACGGAGCGTGAGGGTTTTGTACTTTGACTTGCTTTGGGCTAACATGGCCTCTTTTATCTCCGTTCCGTGTTATAAATCTAGACACCAACTGCAGAAAAATCGTGGCACATAAAACAAAAGTTTAGACTTAGACCAAGTACTAATGGTTCCATGGGTGAGATCATGCACGAGACTTAGGCAAAACGTCATCTTCTATGCATGTTTAATCAGATTAATGTCGAGTCATGGAGGGTTATTTTAATATTGTCAACAACGCAATTATGTTGGACCCACGAGTTTGGGAGAGCTTTGAAAATTTCAAGTTAACTTTAAATGAGAAATTCTAAGCATGTAATTTCATCATTTACTTGTCAACCCCCGAACTTCGAGCATGTGAACATCCCACAATGGTCGATTAAAATGCAACTTCTCAGAACGAGTCGTCGACCCATTCTTTTATCTTTCGGTTAAACGCATGCGAAGCACTTAATATAAACAATGCCCAATCAAATAACAAACAACACGGATAGTAAAAACATGACCAACATTCCCAAAATAGCACTTTCATTTATAAACTGTTAACTCTATGAAGTTTAATAATTATAAGCATTTTTATGACCACTTCCTACCGACCATCTCGAAAACCTGTAGGGTTAGGGTTAAATTAAATTTCACTGATGATGAGGCCAACTAAAAGTGACACCAGGCATGTCCACATCTTGGTTCATCGAAACCCCAAATCGCATGTGACAGTTCTCCATACTATAGACCTAAAAATATTTAACCACAACGGGATGAGATACAAATCTTAATGAGTCAACTCCTAAACCTCGATTAGGAAGCTAATTCGCCTCAAAAGCAACCTAAACACGCAAAGGCATATGAACTTACAATTTGTAAACGTAATCTTATTTACCCTCAACAACGACTCCCTTGGATTGAGACTTATAGATTGTCTCCTCAAGCTTGTCATGCAGAAAAGTGTTCTTGACATCAAGTTGCTTAAGTTCTAGATTCATAAAGGGCTACTAATGCGAGTAACACACAAATAGAAGTATGTTTTACAACTAGAGAGAATACTTCATTAAAGTCAATCCCCTTCTTCGACTAAAAATCTTTCACTACCAAACGTGCCTTGAATCTCTCATCGTCACTCCCAGAATTCCCTCTTTCATCTTCAATCCTGGAGCTTCATGTTGTCATTTAGCCCTCCTTGCAACCAAACTCTAAGGTAGTTCAATTTCTTCTACTTTGTCTTTAATAGAATTTGAGTCTTGTTTCTCCTTGTCACTTTCTAACTGAGTAGGAACATCTTCAAATGTTTTCCAAGAATGTTCAATATGAAACTTCACCTCTTTTCCAGCATTCTCCTTCTAGATACCCATAGGCTATAGATTCAGTAACAACTTTTCGATTTTCAAGTATGAAATTTTCATCAAAAGTAACATCTCTACTAATTACAAACTTTGATGACTAACGGATAGAACACCATAACCTATATCCTTTAATTCCGTCTATATAAACAACGAAAACACAATTCTTGGCCCTAGGTCCAAGCCTACCCTTTTTTACATGATAATAAGTGAGACATCAAAAAAATTTTAAATCGGAACTGAAGAACTGAAGGTATAGCAAAGCGTCGAGGCTGATCGATTTTCATTTGTTATATATCAGTAGTATCTTCATACTTGAGGTGATATTAGAATGATTTGTTGCTAGGACTAGAACCAACTCCACCATGATAGGTGTGAAGTTGCATAAGACGATGTAAATAACACAAATCTAACTAAAGAATGTTTAGTTGATGGCCTACTCCAACTCATAGTCACAAAGGAATGTGAGTACTGCACAATCAGTTGGAGAGATTAAAGCAAAATCAACTAAGTTTTTTCAAGGGATGCTTAAAATTATTCATATGGGATCGATCTCATCATCAAAGCAAGAATATACATTAATTACATAAAAAAAGGAGAAAACTCGGCAGCGTATGACATCCTTTTCTTGTCTATCTCAGGTATTTTATACTGAGAGACTCGATGGGCATTATGGTGAGACCCTGTTTGTGCTTGCGAATTTCCTTTCTTCGCTCCCTTTCTCGGTGGTAAATTCTCTGCTTTCAGGAACAGCGATATTCTACATGGTGAAGCTTCATCCAGGATTCTCTCACTATGGTTATTTCTCCATTAACTTCTTATGCTGCACCACCATTATTGAGAGTTGCATGATGGCTGTGAACTGGAGTTAGTGTCAACGTAAGCAAATTTTCTCTCTTAAACTTCCCTTCCTGTAATTATTATAAATTATGTTGTCGTTCATAGCTAATTTTTGTGGATTCAGATTCTAATGACGATAGCATCACGGATCTTTAGACTTCTTGCTGATCTTCCAAAGTTCTTTTGGCGGTACCCCATGTCCTACATCAGTTTTGCCAAGTGGGCAGTTGAGGTAGTTAGTATATAGTGATTAGCTATTTTTCCGAAATCAAGCTTGAAAATTTATCAGCATATTTATGCATAGAGCCATGACATGGAAGACATTTATCATCAGTTTCAGTAATATCGTCTAACTAGTAAAACTCCACCTGGAGCATGTGCTACTGCTTGCATTGCATATTTGAACTCATTGAAGTTAAAATTCTCATCTTCCGCCTGAGGTACATTTATGAGAAGGAAATCTCAAAACAATAGAAATTAAGTAAGATGCCTTCTATTTTGATGTGAAGAAATGGATTGAATGGTCGATAGTTCCACCACTCCCTTCTTCCTTTTCGAATTGTTGACCCGCTCTTCCATATGCTAGAGGTTATGTTAACCAATGTAATAATGTAATACTATGAAGATTCTGTTATCAGTCTCTTTCGTAGATTGATCAGAACACCACAAGGCTTCACCACATGTTTCACTCCGTCTCTTTACTCAAACAAGCGCTTCAGATAAACAGGGCTTCTCATGAACAGTTCTGCGACTGGCCATGGCAGTCAACAATACAAGCATATGATTTGGATTAGTGACTTAAAGTTCTCCCAAATATCTCATGAATTACAAGTCACTCATACAAATCATTAACATGCCTTGCAGGGTCAATACAAGAATGTCATGACCGGTCTTGAGTTTGATTCAGCAGAGCCAGGAGAACCAAAACTGAAAGGTGAGATGATCCTCAAAACAACTTTTGGCACATCACTAGATCATTCCAAGTGGTGGGATGTAGCTGTGCTTCTGTTTCAACTGTTTGTTTACAAAGTACTACTCTTGTTAGTGCTTAGGTACAAGAAGAGAATAGCGCCCCAGTTACGGTTGTCGTCACAAGTGTTACTCATGAAGGTGTCTTGACAGATGATTTCGGTGCCAAATAGCAGCTAGCATCCATTATGTTTCCAGAACATACTTACTTTATCGGCAACTAATGCTCTGTAGTTGTCGCAAGTTCTAAATGCAATTAACCTTTTCACTTCAATATTGGTATACGTAACGTGACAAAATTTGGACCTAATTCTCGGCCTGAGGTCCACCCTTACCTCTTTGTAATTAATGTAGATTCCAAACCTCTTTTTTTGGGCTGTGAGATTCTATAGCTCTTACAAAGCACAAAATTTGGACATACAACACTAAAACAAAATTTGGACAGACGGCCTGTTTAGCGCCCTTCTCTCTCTCTCTCTCTCTCTCTCTCTCTCTCTCTCTCCGTGCAATTACAAGCTACTGCAAGATTCGATGTAGTGGACAATAAAGTACATTGATCACAAGCAAAACATATGTCACGCAATGAGTTACAACTTATATTGAAAATAAAGATTAAGCAATTCAAGGGTTGTACAAGAGTCAGATATAGCTTGCACTCATTTACAAAAAGATTTTAAAAAATGGGAGGTAAAGTGTACACTGTCTTTGAACAGCCTCTCTGTTCCCTTATGGCGCACCAAACATTTGGACACCGAGCTCATCATACCCATGACCTCCAAATCTAATCCATGGCTGTGAAGCAGACCGAGGTGAAATATTCAGATCTTTCTTTTCCCCAAAACCGAAAGGGCCAAATATGTAAAAGCCAAGAAAGTGTACTTGTCCTCGAATGCCCAACTTTTGAGGCGCCCAGGATAAACAAAATCATCATAACTTTAAGATGCTTTGCAAGAAAAACCGGTATCCTCATCCTTCCTACTTATTTCCTCTGTTTTTTCCGCACAGCATTATGGCCATTGCGTGCTCTGGATGCTTTATGATTTCTCATTGAGGTTTCCATGCTCATGCTACCTTTTAGTTCCATCTTTCTCTTTTCCCCACTTTTAAGTTTGTGAAAGGTCCTCTTCCTTTTCTTTCCAGATTCGTTGGATTGAATCTTAGAAAATTTCCCTGCAGCCAAATCACCATCCTTTTCAGAACCTTCTAATCTGCCATCAGCAGTAAGAGTAAGTTTCATATTCTCCTGAGTGGGGGGAGCCATCTTTGTTCTTCAATCTCCTTTTGTATCCTCGTCCCCTGACATCTTTCTGATTTGCGGAAGCTTCCTTGTTCTCTATCCCGCCTTCATTTGAGGTTTTGTTTCGCCGATTCTAAAAGGTCAAACATGTGATCATTTTACAAAACAATATTACGACCTCCAGAAATCATGCGCTGCTAAATAATATTTCTGTAGGATACACATCCAAGCGTTGTTGAATTCATTACCTCCATAACTGTCTTAAGAAAACCCTTGTACTTTTCTGGGGTAACAAGCTGAACAGCAGCAAAACCACACTTCCTAGTCATTATCTCAAGAATGACTGTGACCTGCATATACAGTGATCATGGACATTCATTACAAGATAGCAAAAAGACGCCCTTGGAAGGATGTGTGCATGGAATTATCACAAAAACTCAGCAAACTCCCAGTAAATTTCACATGCCTTTGATCTGAAGTGATGCCTGGAGACAGATGACCATGAAATAACACCATCAACAATGTCTGAAAGTGAACTCTGAAGGCCTTCATTTCGTAAGCAAGACACTAATACTTTCACAAAACCTAGAACAGCCTGCAAAATGTGTACGAAGTAACTCTTAAGCCATGCCAATTGGGGCAAGAATCTACTTTGGTAATGGTATACTCACTTTTATCACTTCCACCGCTTTGCTTTGTAGCAGAGAAAGAACAGATTGAATAAGATCAGGAATTGATAGACAGATATCTGTATCCTTGTAAACTAGTACGGACAATGCAGAAACAGCTCCACTTGTAATTTGAGGTGATGAACCAGAAAGATAGCCCACTATCTGAAAGCACGTTATTTAGAATCAAAACATATTGCTTGAATAAAATTACAATCCCAAGAATAGCAATTGTCCAGTAATAAATCACTGTTAAGAACTACAAGCAAAAAGGAAAATCGCAGATTAGGTTAGACAATTTCTACATAAGTATGTTCTCCCAATCATCTGACAGAAAGCCCTGTAAGCAAATAAAATTCTGCGATGTTCACAAGTCACTTAAAGTGTTCATCTGTGCAGTGCATATAAAACTTCTTTGGGCAACCATTTACACGAGGAACCCAAGCTTTACTAATAACACGTGAGAAAGGGACTCCACTACCCCTTGATTAACCAATTTGCTTCTTAAAATCTCTCAATTTTTCATTGGATGAAACAAATGCAATATTTTGATTGAATAGGCTTAGGGGCCAACAAGGCATCCACAAGATACAGACCACATGATTTTAAATTTTGCCACTTGTATTTCGGTTCTTCATTTTCCTACTGGTTAGAGGGCATTAATCATCTTCTCCTCTGGCTGCAACTGCAAAGCCTAATCCCTTGGCAGAAGCAGCTAGACATGAATAAATGAAGGAATATGTCGTGACTCAACCATACTGCAGCCACGAAATTAGCTTTATTCTTTTAGAAGAGAAATATATTTTGAGGCCTCTGAATCAATTCATAGCCATACCAGGCTTACAATTTTCAAATACAATGCACATACTTATAAAGATTTTTACCAATACCAGGAAGCAGTATACACAAGACCATGAGGACTTCAGTCCACTGTTTCCCAATTTTGCAGGAACAACATGGCCAAAGAAGAGGAATTTAAATAAACTTCATTCTCCTTCAACTTTATTCCTATCTATGGATGTCACGTGAGGCAGAGCAGAAACCAATTATTTACAACACAAAAGCCCCTCCAGATGACAACTTACATAGGATGTACCATTGTAAAAGACATATGTCAGACAAGATAGAAGCATCTGCTTCAACCTCTTCCATTGTTGTTACTTTCAACTGCCTATGCCTCATGTACCCATTCTTTTAAAGTTCTATTTTTGTTTTCCTTGCATGTTCCTGATGTTCTAGAATGTATGTAGTATCAAACATGTCTTAAAATATAAGCAGTGATTTCCACCAAAGCTACGCAAATATGTCCCATAATGAGGAATACCGTACCATGTTAATCAGTTTCTGACAAGGTGCAACTGAACTAACAGGCGAAATGCTTCTCAAGCTGGAACTTATGTTGATGAGAACATCGTAAGCTTCCTTCCTAGATTCCTCCTTAGCCTGCAAATTTCATGTTACAACAGTGATTAGTGCTGAAAGTAGATCATCACCCCCACACTGTAAAGGAGGTTCTTACATCCTTTAAGACATGTATAATCTCATTGAGGATGAAAAAAGCTTTTGAATCTTCTTTCTCCTCCTCCTCCTCCTCCTCCTCCTGCTGCTGCTCCTCCACAGAGTTTATCTGCATTAAGAATCAACTTGACATAACAAATAGAACAGCATATGACATCAACAATAGAGGTGCTTATATTACTTAATTTTGAGCTACAATTGCAAATACACCATAACCAAAAGCTTAAGAATCCGTTTGCAAGAAGTACATATATGATTCCTTCCACGTTGGGACACGACCCAAAAGAAAAAAGAAGTTTTTGGCCTTACAAGCGGAAAAGCCATTCATGACATTCAATATTATTTTAACGAATTAAGGGAAGATGGGTGAATGATGGTAGTAGGATCAGGTTATTAGGAATTTATAAAATTGTGAGATTGGCGAAAACTGATCTGTTAGGTTCTTTAAGCAAAATACCACATATATAATCAGTTTTAATTTTTTAATTTCCACAAAGTTCAATAAATATTAAAGGGTGATGAAATACTCCATGCTTAGCTCTGTACAAGAAGCTGTTAGCCATCCATACATTTAGGAGTTTGGAAAAGTGAAAAAAGTATAAGGGTCTTCATCACAAATTAAGGCACATTATACAGACGTTGCACCTGCTGTGAGGGTGAAATTCGAATCTCCTCTAGGAAGGGAAAGGCCTGCTCTTAGATCAAGTCTTAATGTCAAATTTCCGAAGGCAAACTTCAACTGAAGGAGATTCATGAAACATTTTAAGAAATCCAAGTAGGAGGCCATGCAAATATAATGTGGGGCCAAAACAAAAAATGGAATAGTATTTAATTTAAGGATTGTGATAATAGCTGCTCACCTGCAGCATACAATCTAGGTGACAGAAATAGAACAAAAGCCAAACTCAAAGAACTGCTAAAATAACTGTTCTAGCACATCAAGAATACGAGGAGAAATTTATTACAAAGAAGAAATGCAATTTCTTCTTGAATAAATGTTGGATACTTTGCTTTTCAGTGAGACTAATCTTGAGCTGTTTTCACAACACAGGATTAAGACATTTCTTAAAGGCTCATTGCACTCTTATTCCAAGACAACCAGCCCAGGACATAGCTCATATTCAGTTTACGAAAAGAACAAGAAATGGCTTCTATTTACGTCAACACATCATATACACTAAAAATGAAGGACATAAAATTCTCTTTTTTCACAAGAATAGCAGACACCAAACATACAAAAGAAAACAAGTACTGCATTGCCACAAGAAACATTCTGTCCTTTAATGCATGAACCATCACAACATGGAAACAGGCAAAGTGGCTTCTCAGAGTTGCAATATCAGATGGAGTCCTTAGGCCAATTAGTAAATCAATCAACTGCGAATATTGAGATGAACAAAACCAGGGATGCACCTGCATAACAGAAATGACAGAAAAACAATCACTTCCAGTAAGAATATATCTCGAATGGAGATATCACACAAACATACCTCCAAAATTTTGCTCAAAGCATTATAGGCTTCAGCATGGCCATGGTCATTGCTTTCCTTGTGGAAGAAAATTCATGAATGATTTAGGCTATAGAAATCACTAAACTCATCCATTAAATCAAGAAAACAAAGCTACTATTCTTAAAGTCAATGCACACCTGCAAAGTGTCTTTAACAAAGCTAAACACCAAATCAATGAGATCCTTCTGTGCTCCTTCGATAAGAAATGAGGATATCTCCAGTAACAAGCACCTGGGTGAAACTGCATTCTATTAGTACTATAACAGGAGTGGATTCATCACTCCGTATGAAGGGGTGTGAGGGTGCTCTTTCTTTTCTTCGTACTTTTCTTTTTTGGTTTTTTCTTTTTTTTTTTTTTTTTTTTTCGGAGGGGAGGGGGGAGAGAGAGAGAGACCTTGCATAGAACATGACAGGAGTGGATTTAGTATTGGATGCATTCTCATGATGTTACTGTACTTGCATAGAACATGACAGATGACAAAATGTCATTAAGAAGAGGAAACAGCACTGCCCAATTTCCATAACATGGTAGCTCAAAATTCTGCTAGCAGAATATAGAATCTATGCATACAGACGCAACCTAGTAATCTCTGCAATTGCTAACAGTAGAAAAAAAGTTCTGGATGCTCACAAATAGAGTTGGTCTGCCGATAATCAGACATCTGTTACAATGAATTGTCAAATATGACCTAAAGGACTCCCCCTTTATCAAGTGTATCATCAGCAATCAAGTGTATATGCGTATGTGAACATATATGAATCTTTCATTTTAATCATTAATATAGCTTGCTAGCAATTCTATCCACAAGCATTCTCTCTCCATTACCTTTTAGCATTTACATCAATGGCATGCTCATTTCCTGGTTCTTTGTCTGTTGATGCATCCATTTCATCTCTTCCCCTCTCGAACTCATCTCTCTTATTTAGAATGCCAAATCTTTTGAGAAATGACACAAAAATTTCTCTGGTTGCAGAAGAATCCGTGATAGAAGCTAAGCTAACAATAGCATCCTGAGAAATCAAAACTGAGCATGATAATCTAACTCATATTATGTATGTCAATTACTAAGCAATGGGAAAAGTAAAAGGTAATCCGTGAGCAATGACTGAATATATATCTCAGAGTTAAAGTTCTTTAAGACGGCTACCTTTTGCTAATTCAATGCAATCCACAGGACTCAATCCTCTCTTTTGAAAAATTCATTTGCAAAATTATTTAACGCTTTATAGCGCTTAGAAGTTTGATCCAATTAACAAAGCATCCACAAAGTTCTATAACTCACATGTATGACGATCCCTTCTACAATGGCCAACCTAATCTATCTGACCGAATCTAGTACTTCAAAGTATTTTGGTGTTCCATGGTGAGTTCAGGGAGGGTAGACACTTGGTACACTACATTGATGCCCCTTCATTTCTCATAGCTTTAATTCTTTTTAACTTTTCCTTTGAGGTTTTCTAATAACAAGTATGCAATCCATTGTTTCAATGCCAACCCAACCTAACAAAACTTTGATTTTTTTTTTTTGCCCCTTTTTTTTTTTGGTCCATTTCTAAAGAATAATTTGTTGTCAGTAAGAATATAATAAAAAACCATAAAAATTCTAGCTTATGCATGGCTATCATGCTTCTAACATATGTTTCTACCACACAAAAGCAATACCATTATTTTCATTCACCATTTTACATTAAAATATAAAATTACAACCAACAAATATAGAAAAATAACTAATCAAGTAAAATAATATTATCTAATCCAAATTTTAATGATATGAACTTATTTTTGTGCATGTTGAACACAAATTTCAACTTGCTTATTGTTGAATTATCCTGTTTTTTAGGATCTGATTATTAGGAATATTCAATCCTGATTTTTGGGTCCTAGTTATTAGGAAATAGCTGTAAATAATTAGTTAGGAAATGATTTATTAGTATCCCTTGATTTGTGGGATTATAGCTGTATTTTACAGATCTTTTTTTTTCCTAGTTAGTACTTGTAGAAGTCCTATAAATAGCTTTGTAATCCTGGTACAGAAATATAGAGAATTATCACAATTCTTTTCTCTAAATTCTTCACTTATAATATTTTACAAATTTAAAAGAAACGGACATGAAAAAGTTCAAGATGAATCTTGAATTGATAGTCAAAATTATATTTTCTCAAATCAGTTCAACTATATTTTCCTGAAGTGACAGGACCACATGTCCTATAGAATCACCCTAATTTATCATGCCAAAAAAAGTTGCATTAAGCTCTTTATACCAACCAAACTTACTTTCAACAGTCATGGAATGTTGCATTATTTCAAACCTACTCAGCCTATTCTCCACCTAATGCTTTTCTCCATATACATAATTTTTCATTTGAAGATTCGATATGGTCAATGGCATAAGGAAAGGAAAGACAATCATGCCAAGTAGAGGATTCCAAGTAAGTTGTATAATTTTAGGATCACTGCATCTTGAATTCACACTTCATTCTAGGGAGTCAAAAGTATATAATTATTCTGACAGTGAAGGTTTTTCTCTTAATTTTCTTATTCTTTTAAAGCTGCTGTTGCCTGGTGGGGCACACTTGGGAATTATTCTCTCATGCAAACCAGGGATGGAACAATATTTTCCCCATAGGGAAGGGAATGGGAACAAAATTCCTGGCCTGCTCCTCCCAATGGCAACCACTAGTGCGTGCAATTCAAAAAGTACCTTGAATGATGCAATCATAAGTATTAATTGTACTTAAGGAAAGTTTACAAGTCAAAAGGGCTGGAGGGAGGTCTAAAAACATGACAGAAACTTCTAGCTAGAATCCCAAAATGTTTTAAGCTTCCATAGGATATCAAATAGCACATAATGACCTAATATATATCCATGTAGCCAACCCCATCTCCGTGAACTGTCTCCACAATACTTTCTGCAGCACTTATAAGAATGATGCGGCCTCACTAGTAAGGAGATTAGGCAGGTCTGAATCTGACCAACCCAACAATCAAATTTAGCATGTCAACTGCCTCATACTAAACAGAAACCTTCGAATTCCTCTCTACTTCTTCCAGCAATTAACATTGACAGAAAGAGCTCCTACTAGTTATACTATTTTCAATCTGGACAGGACTGAGGGAGATGGAGCTTGGATTATCATAGAGTATTAGTATCCTATTATTATCTTATAGTGCACATGAGTCCTATTAGCATCTTTGAGATGAGGCATATGCCTAAAAAATTGGAGAAAAAGTTCAGACAACCAAAGTAAGTGGAAAATTATGAATATGAAAGGGGAGAGGAGAAAACAATTGCGCAATAAATAGTAAGAAATTTAGTATAGAGCCAAAAATGACTTTAGTGATTGAGGGAGAACCTTCAAGTATGACCTTGTCGCAGGAATGGAATTGACAAATAAGTCCAATAAAAGTTGAAGCAACTCAATAGAGCATCAACTTAAAGCCTTGATATTTCTGCTTGCAGTTTTCTTTGAGTAAATCGGGTAGAGTTCGCAATTCTAATCCGGATGCTTGCACATTACAGGTGTCTAAATCTTTAGCTACACTAGAGCCGAGTACACTAGTATTCTGATTCACAAGGATCTGAAGAATTAGAACAGTACTATCAGGAGATATGAAAATGGGATAACAACCTCTTCCCAGCTAAAGAACAAGTGTGAGCCAAATGTCACCAATGTGGCAAGAAAGATCACCTTTAAAGCAAGAGCCACACTTTCATGCATAAAAGAATATTTTTAAAGAAAATCAGTCAATAATACTGCCAAACGTCTAAACCGTTTGTCTGTATCAATTGAACCCCGGCAAAAGGCTGGTAACAGTTTCCTAAGGTCATGAGCATGACCCAGCAGCTCCTTACCAAGTACTGATTTCTTAACTGGAGAAAAGATAAACAGAAGCACAATCAAATCCCCGATGTCACTAAAATGTTAATGATGAACTGAACAAAACTCAAATCAAGTAATGCTGATTAAGGACTCCACTACATACATGAACAATTGGCATTCAACCAAAGCTCACACTAAAAAATATGCATCAAGGAAGGAAAAGTTAATGTCACAGAGGCAGATGAAGAATAAAATTGCATAAACAACAATATTTTGCTCCCCAGGCCTGTCCCTCCGATCAAATATCTACAGAATGCAAAAAAAAACATGCCTTGAGATGAACAATTGCGATAAGAAAATATGATATGCATAATTCAATGGGTATCATAAGCCAATTAAGGAGAGGTCAACGCTTTGGGATGGTACCTATCAAATGGGATCAACATATATAATAAAAAAATAAAAAAATCAAGAAGTTGACAGTTCTGTTATAGTGTTTCAGACAAGCTTTCAGCACAGCTTACAAGCAGGTTGAATTACCCAGCTTGATAAGTCTATGGAGACTCTTATTGAAGACTAAAGCTCCCTCTAGCGTAGCTTGTGAACGTGCAAACAATGATCTCACATGATGATGATCTATTGCGAGGAGTTTATGATGGACAAAAAACTTTTTGTATTGAGTTTTGGTTAAACACATGGAATTTTGTACACTTATTCTTATAAAATGTGTCTCCTGTCAAAGAACATTTAGTGGTGCCTTTGCAAAAAGCAGGACTTTTACCCTGCTTAAACTGATTTGAATCTGAATATGGATTTAAAGATGGAGATGCTTAGGTTGCCATTAATTGATAACTCATAAGTTATGCACAACCAGTGGTGAATCTGTGCCAAACAGCCAAGGATCTCCACACTTATTATGACGTCAAATATGATATCTGAAAAATGAAAATCACGGAAACAAAAGTCATGTAGAATGATGACATACCTCCAGAACTAGCACGCTTGAAAGATTTTGCGAGGGGCACAATATAATCCATGTAACACTCAAGCGATGAACCAACCACATAATCTCTTAGAATGGGCACCAACCAAACATTACTAGAACTAAAATTGTCAGGATGCAGTGAAATAGGCACAACAGAAAGCATCTTTTCTGGGCCCATAGCAATTACAGCAGAACCAATACATCTCTGAAGCTGTGAATCACAGTAAATTAAACATTGATGAGTTACCATTCAAACAATCTTCAAACTACACAAGTATTTGTTTTATAAAGCTAGACAGTCAATTATTTGTTTCATCAGATAATGGCAAAGTACTATGCTCAAAGCTCTGTTAACTTGTCATCTACCCAATTTAGTAAAAGAAGCTTTTGTTAATCCTTATATATGTAAGTAAAAAAATAACCTGCTGTTAACGCTCCAATCAACAATTCAATCTAACTCTAACAAAATTCATGAGGACAAGCCGATTTTGAGTTTGCTGTGAACCCCATCTTCTTCTTTGCACACTTCAACAGGATAAACATATGAAGCAAAGATGACTTGAAAAATCAAATTTTGGAGAGCAAGATCGAGTAATAGCCTTTACATCATTCTCTTGAAAATCAATTTCGAGATCAAGACAAATCAATTCCCTTTACATCATTCTCTTTTTCCTTTATACATGAAATTAAATCAATAACAAGGCAGCAAGGAGGTGCAAACCCAAGTACCAAAAGATATCAAGACCCAAAAAAAGCTCAATTCATCGATAATGACAATAAATGCATCTACATTGACATGCATGTTTTCAAGTCGCATCTCCACTTCCATAAGAACATTGACAAAAAACAAGGACAAAACATATTGCCTTCTTCCATGAGTAACCAGCCTCGCTATGAATGAAAACGTCATCACATAATAAAGTACTTTTATTGCTGCAAAGAGCAATACAGTGACTTTATTCAAGAACTTTATCCTTTCATAACATACTCATAATTTCAGCAGCAATTTTAATGACAGAAGGAACACCACTGCACTGATATGCCATGTAGAGAGCTGAACCAGAGGTGAATTGGGCCATCACACTCTTAACTACAGATGATAATGGACATTTTCAGATGCTCTTTACCAGAATATGACAAGAATACTGTAATGCAAACTTGCACACTGCACAAACTTAAAAAGAAGCTAAAGATGATCCTACAGAAATAACAGCTTTCACACCAATGACATTTCTCATGCCAATAAATTTCTGAAGCATACAAATATATACATGGCCTGTGACAGAAGGGCCCCTTTCAGCTGAGGTCATTAAGTGAACAAGTTTGAGCAGGATACTCCTGATATAGATGTAAGAAGTGTTCCTACACAACATTTAGAGATGAGAGGAGAAGACTGTGGAAATCAGTTTGTGGTCATATTAACAAAGATAATCAAATGAGAAAAAATAGTCTTTATACACTTGAAGAATAGTGCATGTGAAATAAATCCTGAACAATCTCACACGTCATTTTATACTAACAGAGAAAAACAGTCACCCACAACCAATGTGGCATTAAGAAAAAAAAAAACTGCCATTCCATAATTCAAATGAACTTCCAAGAGAAAACAATCTTCTTTTTCAAGGAATAGGAAAATGAAGGAGGTATGTACACCTAGCTAGTTCAAAAGAACAGACTGATGAAAGAAATGGGCAAAATCCACGGTAAATCCAGTACTCATAATTCAGGACATTCTAAGTCTAAACTTTAAATAATTTGTAACATGTCAGTACAGGAAAACTCTCCAAAAAAAATTGCAGCTCAATCACTAAAGTCAAGTTCAAACTGACGCCTTATCAAGATCAAATAGCAACACCCAGGACTTTAGAACTTTTACAGTGAAAATCATCAAAATTGCTGATCATATCCTGTTTGACTTCCAACATGCAAGACAAAGTACTTTTGAGAAGTTGAAACTGTAAATCTCATGCAAACATCAAAACTCAATTCAATTAGAAGTCCAGTTCTGCGTAATTTATAGCAAGGTATGGCACTAATATATATTGCTTTGCTAAAGTTTGACATTTCTTTTCTGTTAATGCGAAATAAATATGAAGTCCTAATGAAAGAGGAAGAATGCCTTCCAGCTTATTTAGTCATTGAAAAACAAACCAAAAATACAGCCACAGCAGAGCTCATAAGCCTCTACAATGTTTAACATTATCAGCAAGCCCACAACAAAGAGAATTGAAAGTAAGAACCGCAGAAAGTAGTTGCCAAGAAGTCAAGATGGAGAAACATAGAGAAATAATATGGGTTCAGACGCAAGTATAAGCCATTTCTTTCATAATCGAATTCAGAAATGACATATAGTAGTCCTTGATCAATGTCTGGTAGAACTTAATCATGCCAATCATACAAATCACAAGAAACAAAGAACATTAAATATATTGAGCTTGAGTTATTTCATGACAAAGCAAAGGGTTAATACATGTATTTGCAATTGACGAATGGGAAGAAATGAAGATCTTCTATAGCATACAAGAAATCAAGATGTATGCATACCAAGTTTGAGGTACAAAAGAGAGATTACGGAAAGTGCATGCTGATTTGGAGTTTCGCCATGGGCACTGAGGGCACTTTCCAAAGCAATACATATTCTCCTTATTGCAATTGTTTCCAGACTCTCCTCACTTGGTTGGCTCTCCATATGGAAAGTCTCTCCATTTACTTGTTCATTAATCAAGTCCTTCAAAATACTCGAGGCCTGCAATGCAGCATCAGCCTCACCAACAAGAAGTCCTAAATTAGTATAACCAAGTGCATCAGAAAGCAAACACCGGGATTAACAATATCAAAATATCAAGTGAACCATCCACAATCTCATTTCCAGTGACTAAAATTAACAAGAGATAAAAGTAGAGTCCTTGAAAGTAAGCTTCCAAGTACATTGACCTAGGCTCCCGAGTGGTAGAGGTGCATTTGTTTATCAGTCAAGGGATAATCCCATACTTCCACCATCTCAAAAATGATGTCTTAGACTCTTTGGTGTACTGCAGTTGGATGAAATTTCTCGTAAGAGGGATGATACCCATTTGAACCACTATTTTTTCTATCATAACTCCTTCATAACACCATACATAAGATTTTGTTTCTATCATAACTCCTCCGCTCCACCAAGACAGAAAAGATTGCAGTAATGATTTAAAAAATAACAAGAGCAAAATTACGAAAATGTTGACAGCAGAGAAAACAAAAAGTAAAAGAAAAAAAAAATATGCAACTTAGGTTTGACTATATTTAGGAAAGTTAATCAATGAACAAGGTGCCATAGATTAAACTAAAGGGAGAACATCTTTTGATTAACATAAAGATCACATTTTTTTTGGTAATATACAGATGGTTTGACTTTGCTGCATTGTGTGTTCAACCATCAAACTTCAATTTGCGTCATGGCCATTAACTACTGCCCTTCACAATTCTTCCAAGTGTGTTGTCATAATTCCAAAACATCAATGACATTTGAATAACTTTGTAGACTATAGTGACAACCAAGATACACAATTTAAAAATGATGCACCTCCTTCCACGCATCACTTTACACCACAAAAGGTAAAGCTGCAATCGACAAAGTCAATCAATGATAAAGATCGATACCCCCAATGTTGGAAATTTAGGGCCTGTTTAATTACCATCCTATTTTTATATTTTTCTATTCTTTTGCTCCCTGGAGCAAAAACAGAATAGAAATCAATTTGGTAACGTCAGTTAATTTTTCTATTAGGAATAGAAAAGTGGCCAGGTAATAGATTTGGAACAAAATCAATAAATAAAAGAAATCTATTTCTTTGTTCTCCGGAGTAGAAATGGAAAAAACTATTTCTAAACATAAATTGGTCCCGGGAATCGAAAAGTTACTAGCGGCACCCGTTGAAGTTAACACAAGATGTGACAAGGAAATTCTCACCAACAAAGGAATCCACTGTAGGATACAGGACAGTAATTTTCATGAAAAAAAGTCTTTTAATTGAGAAATCTGCTCAAAATAACGACAGGAATAGTAATTCAAGAAATGATTAGAGCATGAACCCTACTTATTAAAATCAGCAAAAAAAGAATCAAGAGAAGATTAAGATATTTGAATTGTCCCCTATTCCATTCTTTTCCAAACTCACCATGTAAGGCAAAGAGTAGGAGCATTTTGGGCTGATTTGAAATGTAGAGAAGTATGGGAAAACATGACATGATTGTAGAACCAAGATCGCAAAATTAGCTAAGAAACTACCAAAACAAAGCAGTCAAAGCACCTCCTGCCCCAAGAAAGTTAAGAAGCATACCTGCTAGTGACTCCCAAACTACAGGAAGGTCCTTAATCCACAAGCTTGATCCTCCAGTGTGGTATTTATTCAGAGCAACTCTTAACAATTTTGCAGCAGTCATGACAGTGTCCACCGAGTTCTCTTTTGAAGAAACATAAGAAGCAAGAGAAGTGATGACATTTTCTATCTCTTGAACAGTATCTCCCACTGCTAGAGTTTCCAATAATGCCTCGATGATTTTAAGAATCAGTGTTGTAAGCGCTGAGAACCCGAGACTCATAAGCTTGTCTAATTCTGAAAGAATCTGAATGCTTACGTTGGCAGACAGATACGGACGAACAGATACCAGCACATTAAGCATATGTAAGAATCCTATATTCTCGGATTTCAACAGTTTATCATCTGTAGATCCATCCTCAGGACTCGTAGTCCTTGACCAATCTGCTGAAGAAATGCAACTTTCAAAAGAAGACAGTACCAGCTTGCTTGCTTTCCTAACAACACTAGAGGACTTAAAGCATTTAAAAACCTTTTAAAGACATTCTTGTGCACATCGCCGAACCTGAGAAAACAACAAAACATATCTTCAATTGCTACTCATTTCTTACGATATGCAAAAGAATAAAAACACATTTTCACCTTTCAAAGCCCAATTACGATCAACAAGGCCATAAGGGGAAGAATACTGACCTAAAAAAGGTGACAATTACATGTCACAAAGTCTAACCAAAAAAAAAAAAAAATCCCAAAGAGCTTAAAAGAGCAGAACTGGACACAGCAATGCATGATTTGCGACAATATACCTTAGGACGCTTGGCCAGGAGAACTTCAAAAGCGTCTTCAACCCGAATTTCACCGAATCCCAATCCTCCAAGTCGCAAAACCCAAGCAAAACCCCCAAACACTTCACCGCGGACCTCACGCTGGACACGGCCAGCTTCTCCTCCTCCCTCGCCAGCACCTCCGCCAACACCTCCGCCGCCTCCCTCGCCCTCGCGGGCGCGATCCCCTGCGGCGGCACCGCGGGCAGGACGATCACGAGGAACGACATGAGCACCGCGACCTCCGTGGAGTCCAGGGCCTGCAACGAGGACGTGGTCTCGACGGCGGACATGGCGGCGCCGAAGTAAGAGGCGGGCGTGAGGGGAGGGACTCGGCGTCGAGGATGGCGCGCATGGCGGCGGCGGTGGCGAGGAGGTGGCGGTGCTGAGGGGCGGAGGATTTGGCGTAGTCCATGAGCTGTTGGCAGACGTCGGCGCCGTCTCGCAGGGGTTCTTCGGCGTGGTCGTGCTCCATCTGTTGATCCTGTTGAAGCAACGAGGGTCGCTCTTCCTGTTTCCGTTGTCTGTGCTTTCTGTGGCTTCATGGCGGCGGCGGCGGCGGCGGATGCTTCGATCGCCGCCGTGCGGTGGCTTCTCCCGCCTTTGATGCTTAATCCATGTTTTTTCATTTTTTACGATAACTAAAACTCAGGGGTTCGTTATTTTCTTCGCATTTGATCTATATTGCTTCGCAAACAACATTTTTTGATTACATTTGCCTTGTCCCTGATTCCTATCATGTAACTCAACTTTCAAGATAATACAAAGGGTTAATCTCATAAAAAAATCTTAGATTATGCATATTGTAACCCAAATATTCCAAATCTTTTTTGTATCACGAAAGATCTTAAAATTATTTTTTATGACATATATATCCTAGCTTTTCTTTATGTCATAAAAATCTCGAAATTATATTAATATAACAAATATATAATAGATGGAATTGAAATAGAAAACATATTTATACATGCTACGCATGTAAAAGTTTTGATTTTTTCGTGCTACAAAAAAAAAAAAAATTGAGGTATTTCGTGTTGCTATAGAGAAATTTAATGTTTTTGGTGACATAAAAAAAAAGTTGAAGATATTTATATCACAATAAATGTAATTTGGGGGCAAATCAAATTTATGGAGCAAAAGTGGTACTTCTATCTTTTCCTTTCAATCATTGTTATTTTTTTGTTTCATAATTAAAAGGTGTTATGATTTCAACAGGAAGTTTTCCGTTTTCAGTTTCATCTTAGGTATGCTAAAGTATTATCAAAGGAATCTAGCGATATGAAAAACAAACTAGTAAAATGAACATACAAAGAAGGGTTATTATTGTGATAAAAATGGCATCACAAGATTCTTTTTGGATGAAACAAAACATCGCTTTTTAATAGGAGTATACACGGGAATCGTACTGAATTGGCTAGTTTTGGTTATTCTCGATTCCAAATTTTGGGAATAGGAATAATCGATTAATTCCTAATTCCATATGGAAATCAAACTGTTCGGATAATATGTCTTTATTTTTAACTACCCTCTTCTTTTAAAGAGTAAAGAAAAGGAAATTGCCAAAATCCTAAACTGAACCGGTCTAACCTAGGAATTAATCTAGTTTCCAGTTCTAAAGTGAAATCGGCCCAACTCGGGAATCAATCACCTTTCCTTTTTAATGATATGCAAGAAAGGATAGAAAAGGATAGGAAACTTTATATTCTATCGCAAAGTTGATTAGAGAACCTGCAGTAAGTAGCCAAGAGAGAGGAAGAAAGGGAGGAAAAATAGAGAGAAGAAGAGGAAGAAACGAATCCTAAAAGCCAACAAGGGGTGCTTCATTTCTGTGTTACCGAAACCATAAACCTATTGCAATATATTTACATTGGCTATAAATTATACATTACCATGATGCCCTTATGTATGTAAAAAGAAATAAAACCTAGAAAATAAAACCAACACCACTCAAGTAATGTAACACTCACCTTAAACTAGAGCATATAGGTCACTCATACCCAACTTGGAATGACTAGTAACAAAGACAGGATAAAACAACACTTTAATAAACATATCAACCAATTAATCTCTAGAGGCAATATAAAGGGTAGTAACCAACTTCCGCTTCACAACATCACGAATAAAAATAGAGTGACAGTCAACTTCTATATACGTAGTTTGCTCACGAAAAACAGGATTCCTAACAATATAAATAGCTGTTTAATTATCACACATCTTATCATAAGTTGATCAATAGAAGGGATTTCAACCACAACAATTTAGTCACAATATGTGCCATAGCACGATCTTAGGCCTCTAGACTAGACTTAGGAATAGTTTTCTATTTCTTGCTTCTCCAAGTAATCAAATTACCACCAAGAAAAGTGCAATACCTAGTCGTGGACCGGTGATCACATGCTAACCCAGCCCAATCAACATCAGAATAGCCAAGTAGAGTGAAAGAACCATTAGGTTTATAAATCAGCCCCTTATTAGGAGAGCCTTTAAAGTACTAGAGATGCAATAAACAGCGTCCCAACGAGCCTTCTTTGGTAACTCCTTTAATTGACTCACCACACCAATAACAAAAGGAAATATCTAAATGGGTAACAATGTGATAAATTAACTAATCAGCTTGAATATCATGAATATCCTTGATGCTTATCATTAGTATCATCTTTAATACGATTTATAATTAACATGCAATCACTCATTCTTTTTAAGGATTTTCTTTTATTTAAATGAAATTTAGTCTGTGTGAAATGCTATGCAATGACATGCAAAAATGCCTAACTAAAATGACATGTAACATGCAACGTATCATGCGAACTATATGTCACAACATGATCTAATGACAATGTAATTATCCTAATATGTCACACACTCAAATGATCCTAAACATGCAATGACTAGATGACGAAATGATCTAATTCTAAGTTACACACGCATTATATTTTTTATTTCTTCATTTCCTTTTTTTATAGAATTTGAAATTAAAATTGCCTAATAATTGAACATGCAATTAATGAAAAGAAAATCTAACATCCTCAATTAATGTTTTTTGGTGTTTTTATTTCAAAAATTCAGAATATATAAAATGCCTAATCTAAATATGCAAATTATCCTAAAACAAGCAATATTCTAACATGAACTTTTTTTTTTTTTGGTTTTTCTTTTACGGAAATAAAATCGTTTCAAACAATACGACAGCAAATCTGCAAGATATAATTGATATCCACCAAATAAATTGATTAATCATATCTTGCGCATGAGGTTGGATTTGCAAATTTTAACAAAATGAGATCGAATTGGCGATTTTTCTGTGCGATTGCGAGTCATATTCCGAGTGTGAAATCGAACTGTCACGTTGTGAAATTAGGAAGATGTCCCAATTTATAAGGCTATTCGAGATTACGGATATGATAGCATATCGAAAATTTCAATCAGGTACATCGACGAATATTTCAAATAAGAAAATGGAATTTTCGGAAATCAAAATAGATAAGATTTTCACCTGGCTTCCGAATTCCGATCCTCAAACGGCTACTCGTGACGCAATGTGGTGGTGCTCGCGAGGCTCAGAGGATGGCTACTTGCCAGGGGGCTTTGCGTGCGGCTCCTTGATGATTGCCCGATTCAACATATGCGCGTAAACCTCGACAAGCAATTTGCGAAACGATAACTTTTGTTGTTGTAGCAATAGCAACCGCTTACCCGAGAGACCTAGAGAACCACAATGGGGAGATGCTCCAAATTACAATAAAATAAGCGTGCGAAATCCTCCCTCCTTTCAATGTATACGTCCTCGTTTATTGAAAGAACGTGTGCCCTTCTCTTGCCCATATTTCAGTGACTCGGATGCTTGCTGAATTTTGACCGAACTCAATCACCTCGCCGGAATTCGTTGGCAACGCGAGCATTGGTGCAAATCGTCTGGGCGCGACGAAACAAACCCAAGGATCGGGCTGATTGGGATGGGTGACATGAGCAGTGGCTACTGGCGTTGCGGTAGCAACGAGGTCGTGGCCAGGAAACAACCAGCTCGGTTCACGGATGCGGGGCAGCAGCGATGGCGGCGTTCGGGGTAATAGTCGGAACAGCAACTACAAGGAGGCAGAGTTGCAGTGACGTCATCGATGAAGGGGCTGCGGTGGCGTCGTCAAGCGGTTGAGTAATAACTCAACAGGGTGGCAGCTCGTTGACAATGTATAGCAGACGATGAAAGCACCGCGGTAGAAGTGTTGGCATGGGTCTTGGCCAAGAAGACTCGCGCTCTTTCCTCTTTCACGTGTCTCTCTCTCTCTCTCTCTCGTATCAAGAATGCCCCTTTTTTTGTCCTGTAACGAGCCCATTTATAGTGAAAGGGTGTAAACCATTGAGGAAAGAAAGCATATTTTGTTTCTTCTGTGCATGCTTTGAAATATATTCTATTTCCTTTCTTCTTCCTCATCGACCGAATGCCTTCTTTGTTGGGTGTTGACACCTAAATTTTGGCGACTCGGTTATTTATTTATTACATAAAAATTAGGAATAAATTTTCACCCTTAAACAAAAATATTAGAATTAAATTACATAGCATATAATTTTAGGAGCATTTTCTTATTATTATTCCGTTTGCATTGCATCGGCGATTAAATGGGTTTGACTTGATGGTTTTGAGCTCAAAGCCCACGGTAATGAAAATTCAGCTGAACTTGTCGTTCATGTAAGCCCATTATTCCTTTAATGAGGTTGAAATCGATATATGCTCTCCACGTGCGATGCTTCAAGTTAGGAAATATAATGAGCAATATTATGATGATCTTGAGAATTCGTATATATTCACATGGTTGAATGAGAAAAAGGAAAGAAAATGTCAATTAGAGGAAGTGGGTCGTATGGAAATTATAAGGAAATAACAAAGTGGGAAAGGAAATAATAAAGTATTGTTGATTTGGTGAGTCACAAGAAAACAAAATAAAAATGGTAGATTGGCGAAGAGCAGGAGATGTGCGCATCATGAAATAAAATAAAGACGAAACTTGCTTCTCACGATTAGAAGTTGGAGCAATATTCAGTCAATAAAAGAAACAGGAAATAAAGAAGAATCGGCTTATATATGCATGATATGCAAGGATCAGAAGAAGGAAAGTGGATTTTGGGCTTTCCTCCCCATAAAAGGAGAGGACCCTTTTGGTTAGCAAGGGAGAATCGCAGAGAACACATTAGAGAAAACACGCGAGAATCAAGAGAGGAGAGGGAGCTTTGCCAAAAGCTCTTCACGGCCGCGACACCCTTAGCCAGCGCCTCTCCTTGCTGAACAACGCCCCTGCGATCTCCACTGGTTCTACTGCTTCCCGAATGAGTTTGCTGTCAAAATCTTGACGCCAACCAGCGTCAACGAGGCACCAGACTTCGCTGCGTCAACTTGAACAAATGCAATGTTGGCGAGTCACAGAGTCTGGTCTTCGCGGTTCTGGTTCCCTCGAAGTGCAGCCCCAGCAAAGGAGTCCATGACGTCCACAAAAGAAACTAAGAGAAAGAGGCCACACAATTGAAGACATGGCCATACACTGAATTGAGGGAAAAATCGTGAGGGGAAGCTTCTGTACAGAGTGTTCGTGAAGGTGAGAGTGAATAAAGAGGCTAAAAAGGCCACACTTAGTCCACGGTTGGAAGAGAGCCCCACATACTCGCGAAGTTGACCCACTTGCCGATTCTTCGCAGCATCAGGAATCGCAACACCTCCTATTGCCGATTGAGGAGTCCCATATGAAAAGCCAGGTTCGCCAAGCCCATTGATACCACCAGTAGCCTCGTGACGAGCTGCAGCTTCCGAAGGACAAGTTGTTCTGATTTGCCCCTGCTAGATCGATGCTGACCTTGACGATGTTGCAGTCCACCGCCCATGGACGTCGCTGCTCCTGTTTTCCACTGCATTGATGAGGGCTGACCTGACTGGGATCCACAACAACGACGAATCCCCTCCATCGGCAAATAAGTTGGTGCAGTCAATCTGCAACACTTGGCTTTCTTCTCTGCAGTACCCTCCTCGCCAAGATTGAGACGGCCACAGCACAGCACACACAAAAATCGGAGGTCGGCAATTCAGAGTTCTCGGAGCACGTTGATCAAAACACGTGAGAGAGAGAGAAGAGGGGTCCTTCGGCCAAGGCTTGGTTGAAACACCGCTCGTGCTATCCCTTTGCTACGGAGCCCGGTGACGTTAAGCACCTGTCGCCACGAGCCCCAACCTCAACGACTAAGCCTCTGACCCGATACACCACGAGCTCTACGCTCACCGTTAAGTTCCAGCAATTCCAGGCGTGGTTCTTTTGCTGAAAGCATTCACGTTGAATATTCCACTTGCTGCATGAAGACAATTCTACTTGCTGCATGAAGAAGATCCATTGACTTTGACTTGAAAAAAGGCCACCTGTTCTGCCGCGCCTACAAATCATCCGCGAGCGTCTTCGTCCAACCCTGATCTCCACCGGCGGCAGGAGATTCGTTATCAAAGGAACACCACCATTACAGCATACAACGTTTGATTCAAGCAGCCACTTCGAAGTTTCCATTTTTGCAGGCTCATCGAACTGTGCCAGCTTCAATCATGAATCTCCATGCCGCCGCTGCTCACCACCATCCGTCGCCTTTCACCATCAAGGAGCCGGTTGCAATCCCAGTTGGACTGTGCTTGGTCCAAGTTTCGAAAGAATATCCTCAAATTAGGTAAGATGCACATGTCTAGTATATTTGGATATTTTATTGCCTAATATATATATATATATATATATATATATATATATATATATATCTATTTATATTTAGTGTTCATATCCATGGATGATAGACATAACTTTCAATTAGGACTTATTTCCTAATCCACAACCACATGTCAATTTTTGATTCCATCTATAAGGCTTTAGATGGAATAATTAATCACGCTTTGGAATAAAATTGATATTTTGATCTTTAAGGCTTAAGATTAATTTATCGATTTTATTAGCGAAATAATCAAGTTTGATTTAGATATTGTTTCCTAATTCGGACGATGTGTGATATCTTTGATTATTCTGAATGATTTGGTGTTTATCTTTTAATTGTTTTATTTATCCCGAAAATACAAAAAAGATTGCATTTGCTTATCATGTAGATTATATTTGATTTCATATATAGAATTGCATGATAGAATAGTTAGATACATTTTTAATTATATTATAATGCATGTTTAGATGATATCTAGGTTAAATAATTATCTTGAATTTAAATTGCATGTCGAGATAAATTTCTAAGTTAAGATAGGATTCAAATTAGTCTATTTCCTAACTTAAAATAGATAATATCTCACTTTAGTTAGATTTTTATTGTTAGTAATTTTTAATTACGAATTTTTATAAAAAATACGAAAATGTCATGTGCATGTCATATAGAATTAGATTCATGAAATGCATGCCATTTAGTGATTGGTGTTAGGTCCATTTAATTAGAAATTGCCTATCATTAGAATTAGGTCATTTAGTTATATTGCATCGCATAAAGCATGATTCTCATTAATTAAATAAAAAAAGAAATTATGTGTTAATTAGAAATTATATCTAGAGTTGTTGATGTGAATTCGATCTAACCACATAGATGCTTTCGTTGCTACAAGATAAGTCTCGTAATTTATTCATTGCTTTTCCTAGATGTTAAATTGGTGGTTTGCACACCCCCTGATCACCTCACATGTTAAGGAAATAGATTTAAAATCAATTCAAGCTGTGTAAAACATTTTTGAAAATAAAAAGAAATGGTACTGAAAGGGCATTAGAGAAGTCTAGTGTAACCAAGTCCCCGTATCCAAATTCTATGGTTTGCAAAAGTAAAATAATTCTCTTATTATTTTACTTAGGTTTCTAATTGATCTACCATAAACTAATTAGTAGCGACTCCTAGATAAAATCCATTTGCATGTTAAGAAATTTGAACATAAGTCGCGAATTGGTATGGGCTTAGGAGAGCCTGAGCTAAGTTAGACTTAGTAGTCTATTAGCCTAATTTTAGTGGTGCACCCGAAATTTAGATCGCGACACAGGGATATATCTTTTTTTGCAAATCCATGTGCCCGTAGTGTAGAATGTGCCCAACATTCCCTTCCATGTTGATCTACCGAATTTCCATATGCTTGTATCTTTCCACATAGGGCCATGCATCATGAATATTCTCTGCCAATTTTATTTCTTTAATCCAAATACCGGCCCACAAATTGATCGAGTATTGCCAAAAATTCAAGATTGTAATAGACTTTTCCTAGATTCCGAACCTTGCAAAGATGAGCTCTTCCTATACTTGTCCTCACTGACTATATGAAAGATTCACTGAATACTAGAAGAATAATATAAATCTTTTCCAAAATTTATCGAATTGCCAACTGATAAAATTGTAGCTCATCCGCCGCCGATCAAATGCAAAAGTGATAAACAAATAGATAAATGCAACTAAAATTATATGCTATACAATTTTAATTCTATTTTTTTAGGGGTTAAAAATTAATCCATGATTTTCAATGCAATAAATGGATGACCGGATCGCCAAAATTTAGGTGTCAACAACAAATTATGCCATGACGTTGCTTCCTTAAAGATGACCTTTTAATTACTATTGTTTTAGTCGAAAACCTTTTAATTGCACCTTTTTTATTACTGTTGGCACGGTGATTTTTGAACTCAACAAGGACTGTACAATCAACCATGCAACAAGGGGACATTTTCTGTGACGAGAAACGCGCATGCATGCATTGACTATGGGAGTCTCCGGAGACAAGTATACGTTCCTAGCGACACCGAGAATCCGATCTCCATGATTGGCAATTTGCTTTTGCATGGGAAAATTATCCAAAAAATTCTAAATTTATTACACTTTTACCAATTTAGTCTTAGATCTTTTAATTTGTAAATTGAGTTCTAAACATTTTTACTCCGTATCAATTCGGTTATAAACATTTTCATTTTTTGCCAATTAAACCATCCGACCAATTTTGACTGGAAATTACTAACATGAATAGTCGATGCTGACATGGTACTTTTTTAATAATATTTTGAATATTTTATGGTTTTTTTTGTGACCTTGCTCGTGGCTAGCAAGAGTTGGCCGGCAACTCTTGTTCACCCTGAATCCAAAAACACAAAAAAAAAAGCAAAAAAAGTTCTTTAAAAAAAAAAAAAAAAGAGAAAAATCATCTAGAATGGAGTAGTAAAGCTTTTGTCCAACTCTTCATGTGAGAGCAAGAGTGAGAGCAAGTCAGAGACAGAGAGTGATGTCTGAAAGTGAGAGATAGAGAGAGAGACAACCTCATTTCTTCCTCCGATGTAGGGATATTCCATTTAGAATGAAGTAGTAAAGCTTTTGTCCAACTCTTCTAACCTAATTTTTTTCTTCTAGTGACAATAGTCTTTTATGTTGCTCTAAGTTTGCTATGACCACGCCTCGGATTTAGATTATTATACAGTTTATTGAAGGCGGAGTCCAAATTCCATGATTCTTAGAAACTTCAACAGCTCATGAAGTTGTCCAAAAAATAATTAGATTCACTTTTTTTGGGACAAATCTTTTTTCCCCTCTTTCTTTTGACTTCAATGGTAATAAATTACTATTCTTTTAAAAAATAGTCATGGGCTACGGCCACCAAGACTTGGTTATGTGGAGGCCAATGAAATACCCTGCAAGTCCTACAAATTGGTTAAGTCCAATTCTCCGCCCCTGACTTGATATAGTTTGCACGCCATTGGTGGTATCATATATGTTGAACATATAATGGAAAAAGTTATCCTATTAAATTTGTTAAAAAATATATATACATATCATATATGTCGAGTTTGGGATCTAATGTCAATGGACAAAATAATAATATCTTAAGACTTTTCAAGACAATAATTGAATTGTACAGCTGTAGAAACTGAATTATTTGGCACCATGGTCTATCCCGTTCATTAATGGGTGCTTGTACATTAGCATATCTAAGTCTCTATCGATGTTGACAGGTGTTTCACCAAGTCAACTAGACAACACTCTTTTTTAGATAAAATTACCAAAGCAAGTTCTAAATCGATTGTATTTGTATCAATTAAGTCGTAAAATTTTCAATTATACCAATTCAATCCTAAACTTTTTGACAATTGCTAACATAATCCATCCGGCCCTCGCCTCTAGTTGGCCATGGTTACTGGCGGAGGAAGAAGGAAAAAGAAAATGAAAGAAAAGAAAATTAAAAATTAAAAAATGTGGATTTTTTTAAATTGCAAAAATTATCTATGTGAGCGTCAATTGTGCCACGTAGAATGGCCAGTGGGCACGACTGATATTCATATTAACAATTTCCTATCAAAATAAGCCGGTGAATTTAATTGGCAAAATTTGAAAATATTTAAAACTCAATTGATATAGTTGCAAAGTTTATGATGAAATTGACACTGGTGCTATAGATTTATGATTTTATTTTAAAAATAAATTTTCCATCTTTCTTGAGCTGCTCATAGACTTGTCCACATAGACACACACGATTGTCTTTGTTTTTGGCTTCTAGAGAAGTCCAATAATGTTTAAACTCACGATTGTCTTTGGTTTTGTTGGGTTGTATTTCTGCCCTCCTTTTTCATCTGTTCTTGTCTTGCTTTCAGCCTTGGCTATGCTGTTTGTTAGCCTTCTTCTAGCTGCTTGTTTTCCCATTCCACGTATCTTTCTCTACAGCTTGGGTTGGCACCCTTCCACTCGTTTGGTATTTTTCTAACCCTATGAGTGCAAGTTTTTTGGTGCCGGCCTTTTCTACTGTACTATGTATAGCTTCCTGGTTCACAAGTCTATCTATATTACTTACCTTTTACAAAAAATAAAAATAAATTAAACTCAAATATTTAAAAAATTATAAAAAGATTATATGAGAATTATTGTGGCAAATGAGAGGTTTCGAGTTTTTGTAATTTTTTTAAAAGTCCAATTATGTGCGTAAATATTGAAAGAAACTTTTAACTGTTTAAATAGTCATTGTCGAAAGAGGCTGAAATTTTCCAATTACAGGATGAGTCATGGAATCGTAGCGAGGAGGGGGTATGTACTTTGACTTTGCTTTGGCCTAACATGGCCTCTTTTATCTCCATTCCATGCTATAAATGTGGACACCAACCGCAGAAAAATCAAGGCACGTAAAACAAAAGTTGACTTAGACCAAATGATAATGGTTCCACAGACCACGTCATGCACAAGACCTAAGCAAAACATAATCTTCTATGCATATCTAATCAGATTAATGTCGAGTCAATAGGGGTTGTTTTAATACCGTCAATCAACGCAGTTATATTCAACACGCAAGTTTCAGAGCTTTGAAAATTCCAGGTTAACTTTAAGTAATGGATTCTAAGTACGGAATCTCGTCACTTACCTTGAAATCTTCCTTGACTACAAGAAACCATGTAGATTGGAACAATTTTCTGTTATATGTTTCAATAGTCTTGAAATTTTGAAAGCTATTATTTTTTTAACGATTTTCGACCGTCATCAATTTGTAACCATTTTTATTTGCCATTACTTTATTATAGTTTTATACTTCTAATGGGGTTGGAGAAAACCTCTTAATTAGACAAATAAGAAAATAGTCAAATCTCAATCACCTCTCCTTTCGAGCTTCTAATTAAAGATAAGAGATTTCTCAAGCCCTAATTAGTCAACTAGACTATTAGAGATATATTTAAAATATTCTATGATTCTATATATTATTATATGGTTCTGTATATTTCCTTTGATTGATCTTTATTTGTTACTTTAGATAGTTATAATATAAAGCCTATAAATAAGTTTGTGTATTCTTTATTTGATGTTCTAAAGAATATTACATCTTTCACTCATTATGATTCTCAACTTGGATGAAAAAAAATCAACTCCTCAAAAGTAGAACCTCGTCAGTTTACTTGCCTATCCGCCTGAAACATTATTAGTAGACTACACTATGATGTCGCTTCCCTAAAGGTGATTCAATTTTTTACCTATTAATTACTGTTTTTTTGGTCGAAAACCTTTTTATTGCACCTTTTTATTACTGTTGGCACGGTGATTTTTTAACTCAACAAGGACTGCCCAGTCAACCATGCAACGAGGGGATAATTTCTACAATGAGAAACACACGCGCATGCATTGACTATGGGAGTCTCCAGAGACAATTATTCGTTCCTACTGACACTAGGGACCCGACCTCCATGATTTGGCAATTTGCTTTTGTTGCGGAATTTATGCTAAAGAGCTTCTTTGAATTTTCGATGTCCCTCTTTTCTTTTTGTGATAGAAAACTTTCCACGCGGATGTTTTATCGTGTTCAAAAGAAATGTCAATCTTTCAGATCTACATCATGTTTCCATGAAAGTCTTTACACATTGCACTACGAACGTATCAGTACATGCGTTAATGTAGCTGAGAGTTGATTCAAACACCGATGAGAGTAAGTGCGGGCTGGGTTGAAGATCTCCATCCAACCAGCGAATGCGTCAAATGCGGGAAAATTATCATATTAGGTAGATAGAATATGATTTTCGGCATATAAATAATATGAGTCGAAACGTATACTATGACCCATCTTAAATTTTGAGACCCATGTTCTCCCTTAAGTCTAATCATGGAAACTCATGACCCACACGTATTTAAATTCTCTATTCTTTTGTTTTCCAATTCGATTTACATGTTTCTGATCTTGATATTTTCTAACTTTATTTTGATCTTAAATGCACATGCCATCACCTAATGAGAGGAGCACGGATTAAAAGACAATGTGAATAGATGAGATCCGCCACTTACTTTGAAAAAAATCATTTTTATGCTTTGTCAATTTCTTGACATTAACTCATTTCCAATCTCTAAACCTTCCAATGTCCTATTAAAAAGTCTAAACCATTCAATGCCTTTCCATAGCGGTATTGATCGTTAGTATTCATTTGAAAGCCTACCCCTTTCTTGAGTCATGGAAAAATTACCTCTATAGCTTGCCACCTATTTTATCTTAAATTAAAATTTAAGTTCATTTTTTTTATAGTGACATGCAATTATTAAACTAATGATAGTTATAAAATTGACAATAAAAACCTTTCCAAATATCACTATTTAAATAAATTTTCACTAATGATTACATCTATAGTCATAAATCAAACCTAAACCTAAGTGATTTAAGAAATATAGCCAGATGGAAAAATAAATCATCTTACCTTATAGTGATGGCCCGCTCATTGAACGTGGTCCGATTTGCATTCTCTGACCCAACCAAGTTGCAAAAGCTAACCAACGGTCAATGTCAACTTGGTATTGACTTCACTTAGTTCCTAAAATTCAGTCCCTTGCATTGCATAAAATGAACCATTTTTACTAAATTTTTATTGCAGGGTTGAGAGAGAGAGAGAGAGAAGGAATGGCATGACATTGAACTGTTAGATTCTATTTATTAATTCGATAATAAAGTAAAAAAAAAGTAACTACTAGAAGTAATGGTCCACCGAGATATAGGTACTTGTCGGATTCCACTTAAAGCACCCCTTCTTTTTTGTTATTTTTCTATTAGTTACTTAGGGTGCATTTAGTAATGTTTTTGTTTCCGAAAGGGAAAATATCACAAATGATCCATATACTATTACTTAATGTACAATTTCGTTCTTGAACTTTCGATTGGCTCAATTTAGTTCCTAAAATATTGATAAATGCCCGATTTGATCTCTGAATTTTCGATTGGCTTAATTTGGTCCCTAAACTATTGGTAAATGTTCGATTTAGTCCTTCGTTACTATTTTTTTTTTCTTATAGTAACGAAATTGAAAAAATAAAATATAAAATAACGAAAAAGAAAAAAAAAATAGTAACGAAAAAATAACGAAAAAAAACAAAAAAAAAAAAGTAACGAAAAAAAAAAAGAAACCCTAGCGGATACTGTTCATCTTCCTCGCGGAAGCAGCCTTGCCCGCACCGGCCACTGCGCCGGCAGACCTCGACCGCGCCGGCGACCCACGAGCCCTCTCTGCTCCATCGCCGCTCCACCGGTCTCGCCCGCTGCCCGTCGACCTTGCAACGCCTCAGTCGCCCGCAACTTCCAGATCCGGCGACCTTCGCGTCCCTGCCACACCTCAACGCTTTGCCCGACGACTAGCCACGACCTGACGCTTCTGCTACCTCGCCGAGCCGATCCTTGCTGCCGTGACCCAGCGCTCGACGTCCCCCGCTCCAGCCCGTGCCGACCTGTGACGCCATCGTTGTCCCGATCTCGCCGCTCGAGTGTCCGACGCCGGCAGATTTGAGAGCCCTGCAGCATCCACGACCGAACGCCCCTGCTCGCCTTCGCCCGATGCTCAACCGCTACCGTGCCGCTGTCCCAGCCACGACCCGCTGGAGCCCACACCACCGCTGCTCACCTCTCCCCGATGTCCAACAGCAAGCCTCGCGCCCAGCGACGCCCCCTCGCCGATGCCCTGCCACGCCGGAGTCCCTTGCCGATGTCAACCCTCGCTTTCCCGCACCGGACGTGCTGCCGCCGTGCCCTCGCCGGAAACCCTCACCGGCCACTACCCTCGCCGGAGTTTCGAACCGGCCAAGATTTTTTTTTTTTCAAAAAGAAAAAAGAAAAAAATTAAATTAGGTATATTTATTTTATTAGGCAAGTTTATTTTATTTTATTTTATTTTATTTGAGATATTTACCATGGCCAGTGCGGGCAAGGCTGCTTCCATGAAGAACATAAACAGTAGTTGCTAGGGTTTTTTTTTTTTTTTTTTCATTACTATTTTTTCTTTTTTTTTTTTCGTTACTATTTTGTTCAATTTCGTTACAAAAAGCAAAGAAAAAAAAAGAGGAAAAATAGTAACGAATGATTAAATCGGACATTTATCAATAGTTCAGTGACCAAATTGAGCCGATAAAAAAATCAGGGACCAAATCGGGCATTTATTAATAGTTTAGGGACCAAATTGAACCAATCGAAAGTTCAGGGATGAAATTGTACATTAAGTAATAATATATGACCATTTGTGACATTTTCCCTTTCGAAAATAAAAATATTACTAAACGCACCCTAAGTAACTAATAGAAAAAGAACAAAAAAGAAGGGGTGCTTTAAGTGGAATCCGACAAGTACCTATATCTCGGTGGACCATTACTTCTAGTAGTTACTTTTTTTTACTTTATTATCGAATTAATAAATAGAATCTGACAGTTCATCAGCAAAGAGAGAAAGATATATTCTAGAAAATGTTCCTAGGAATAATAAGCTATTTCTTTCAACTTCTTATTTCTGTTCTAAATCTATTATTAGGAACAAAAATTTTACCAAAGAAGTTTCTATTCTTTTTTTTTCTCCAGAACAAAAGAACAAAAATAGTTTTCCGGGGAACAAAAACAGATTTTAACAAACAAGCCCTTAGGATACAAGATTTGATTTCCAATTTTAGTGGAAGTCTGCCAATTTAGAAATCAGGATTTACAAAGTAGCAGTAGATCTACTGTTTTGCTTTGCTGGGTTGTAATTGTAATAGCAGCAGTGAATCACCCACCTTGAAGTGGACACTTCAATTTTCATTGTGGTATGTTAAGTGTCAACTTCATCAATATTCACTCGGCCCCCACCTCGCAGATCTCAGGCGGAGCAGACGGACCCATTAAGCTTTCGGTTTCGGTTTCAACTTGTTTGATTCTTTTGACATTAACCTAAGGTCGTTTTGGGCATTGACTCATGATATAGAACCATTGATGGAATGGAAGTAGTCCGCTGATGAGGTATGACGAGGTAGTAATCCAACATTTGCAAGAAACAGTGACTAGACATGCAAGTTTCTCCAGAGAAATTTTGCGGGTAGACATACAAGTTTCTCTTTCATCATTTCTCAAAGATGGGAAAGATGAAATTGGCCGACCATCATCCACACTAAAGACAAAAAATTGGCATCTGCTAAGTGAAATTCTTGAGTAGGAACATATAACAGGCCAAGCTCATGAACAAAACACATCCAGAGCAAGAAGGTGCCACTTCGCACATCTCGCCATTCAAACAAATGAAAAGCTTCCATAACAGATTCCCTCCCTCGCAGTGGCCAACACATCGTTATTGTGTGAAGAGGAAAAAGTTGCAACATTGTCTCTCTTTGAATAACAAAATGGAAAGAGATAGCACGAATACAAACACCAAACCACAAGCCATTGTCTTTAGGCTTTCCCCACTAATTAGTTCACAATACCCAATTACTGCACTTCATAACACTCGTTGTTTTGTTTATATTACCTATACCTTCAGCTCCAAATGTGAGCGAAAGAGAAACTTCGAAGCAACATTTAAGAGTTCTGCTGCAAGGATTACCCAATGAAGCCCTAGTTCTTTCAAGAACTAATTTACTTAGAACACAACAAACCATTTCTTACTCTCTCTTGTGCCAGGAATCGGTATCCAGAAGTACCGGATAGAGATCATCACCAGATGCAGACAAAGCGGTTCCAGTCCATGGCCCTTCAATAGACATACTCTTGCTGATATTCTCACCAACTGCCTGATGTTCATCACCTCTAAAATGCTTCCTCATGGCCTCAATTCTCTCCTGAGTCATGGTAGCGCCCGCAGAGTCCAGCACTGGAACAGCAACCTTGCCTTCAAGCATGCTAACCACAGATGACATTGGCGGCCTGAGTGCTGGAGTCACATTAGTACACATCAAAGCTACCTTTATCAATGCCAGCGCCTCCTCTTTGTTAAAGTGAGAACCAAGCCTCGGATCAACTAGTTCTATCAAATTCCCTCCCTCCTTCAGAAAGTGTGCCTAGATACAGAAATGTAAAGTGAAGGTATTTCCCTTTCAAGCTTCAGGTATTGATCAGTTGCAAAATATGCTCTTAATACTGAAACAGGAAGAAGTATATTATCTCCCTTGATAATTATGCGGCAAATGCAGTTGATAAGCACCTGCTAGTTATAGGGTATAAATGGATAAAAAGAATCGAATGACTCAATACAGATCCAACATGATTCATTTTACCGATTTTAAATAAAAGATACTAGACTACAACATCTACAACATCACTTACTAATGGTTAACCGGTTGCCAAGAAATCACCTACACCTCTTTAAAATCGCCAGCTATTGTCGAGTTTTATCAACACATTATTTGTCAGTGTCATTACATGAAACGGCAGACTCATCTTTCAATGTTCTTGATTATGCAACTCAGGCGACAATCAGATTTGACAAGGACTAATAATGATTGTTTGCTCTAATGATTGCTCACTCAAAGCAAAACAAAATCTTACTTACAGAGTCAATTATATGAATGTGAAAAAAGTTAGAACTCAATTGAAAGTATATGGATATTCTGGTCAAGACATGGTCTTGAAAACTTTTTAATTTAACAGTAATTGCCAAAATTTAATAGTAGTCGAAGGACTTGTTTGGCGCTAATGAAACTACAGGGAGTATGAATATCAAGCATAAAAACATAAAGACTAAAACTGAACTTTCGAGATCCACCCTAAATTATGGAGTCAACTTCCCCAAATTTCAAGGAATAGAATTTTCTTCATTCCAAAAAAAGGAAAAAAAAAAAGGATCTACATGAAAATTCAAAGTAGACCAACATGATAAGAAGAATCGGATTAATTTGAAATAACAAATTGCACTTAACAGCATGACAATTCGTTAAGCAAGTTTCAATAGCTGTTAACTGTGAAACTCCTTTGCAACCATTGAAAGTGCATGTGAGGATTTAAATACAGATATGATCATAATTGAAATGATAGAGTTGATTACCCAATCAAGTAGATTAAAGCATTCCTCTGTTCTTTGGGAGCTAGTGTTGCCCCGGCCATTAACAACTTCTAAGGCAACAACACCAAAACTATAGATGTCGGCTTTGTCAGTGAGGTAACCATGCATTGCGTACTCGGGTGCCATATATCCACTGCACAACAAGAAAAGAGTTTGTGTTTGCAACAAGGTAACTGCCTTAAATAGCACATACTTAATATTCCTAAAATTCAAAAGAAAGAGTCATTCCTAAATGTGATGCTATGGTCTAAAGAGTAGAGGAAAAAAAACAAATGCATCCAAATATATTCTAATATCATTTACCGAGAATATTTCAGGGAAAAAAAAAAAATCATTGTTGTTCTTTATAAACTTTTTTTTGGTTTGAAATATAAGTATCATTTATAAGATGACATACATGAGCTTAAGGGCATTTCCCAGCCCAATATTACATTTATTTGGGAAGGCCTAAAGTTTTTGTAATGTGAAGCTCGCCCTGTAACAAGTTTACAAATTTTAGCCATGATGATGGGGACATCATTTGACTTGTTTTGGAAATGTCTATAGTTACATTTATAGTTCTTTTCGTTGAATGAACGTTAGAGTTAGTAGAATGAACTTACAATTTTATCTTTTCCCTAATTAATCACATTCCTTTCAAAAACAAGTTGACTTTTCACACGCATTAATGCAAACATCTAAAACATGTGAACATGCTTATCTATGTTTTCCATGTGCATACAATAGAAACATGGGCGAATTTGCTATAATACTAAGTTATATTCAAATTAACAATTACATAAGTCAATATCAGAGTATCATTACTTAATGGTAGAGTATGACACAATTTACATTTTTTCCTAATTAATGTAAAGAGTGGTGGGACAGTCATAAAGCTTTGTGGTTAAGCCGAATTTGTTGAGCACCATGCTTTGGGATGATGTGAATCCACCACAAAGCTCCATTCAACTCACTTTTCTTAAATCAGAATATATGTTTCTATTCCATGCTTTTATGTTGTCACTGGCTCCTACTTAGGTTAACAGGAACAAAAAGCAAGAAACTTACTAAGTTCCAGCAATCTTGGTGCTAATATGTGTTTTTTCCTCCTCATCAAGCTTTGCTAAACCAAAATCTGATATTTTAGGGTTGAGATCCTCATCCAGTAAAACATTAGTAGCCTTAATGTCTCTATGCACAATCTTCAGCCTTGACTCTTCATGAAGATATGCCAATCCCCTAGCAATACCCACGCATATCTTGTGTCTTGTCCACCAATCCAACTTTAACTGAAGTTCTTCAGGACCTTCAATTGTATCAGAAGACATCAAAGCTGCTTTACTGCCATGTCATTAACTGAAGTCAATGAAGCACAATGTGATATCAAATTACCAAATAAAGCGCGAGCAAGACTGTTATTTTGCATGTACTCGTAAACCAGCAAAAGTTGATTTCCTTCAATGCAGCATCCATAGAGTTTCACAAGATGTGGATGCTGAAGAGCAGAAATCATCCCAATCTCAGTCAGGAACTCATTATTTCCTTGTTGTGATTTGGATGAAAGCTGCTTCACTGCTATAGTGGTGCCATCTGACAGAAAACCCTGCAATTCAACTTTGGCATCGGATCTATGTTGTGAAAATTGAGTTAAATTGAATGCTGCTTTCTACATATCTTCTCTCTTGGGAATTGGGGGAATTTGGTTAGCCAATTTTCCAGCATACCTTGTATACAGAACCAAAACCACCTTCTCCTATCTTATTGGCAGCATCAAAATTGTTTGTGGCAGCTTTAATCTGTCGCAAGGTAAATAAACCAATTTGCAACGCTAGACCCTTCAAATCTGCAACACGTTTTGGAACTTCTATGAATTTGGAAAAGTCAACAGTTAAAGTATGTAATCCACTATCTAACAAAGACATATCAATTCCTTCTCAATATTCCAGAAAACCTTTTTGTGACGTTTTGGTCTGAGCAAGTTCAGTACAGAATAGCTTAGCATCTTGAAAATTATTTTCTAGGAAAGTCTGGCATCAGTTGGCAGTATGTATTTTTGAAAAGTAAAATGAGATTGTCCCCAGGGTATTTAATAGTGAAGGAAAATAAAAATCATACAGAGAATCCCCCTGGAAACGTAGGGTATGGTTTGTATGTTTTAATTTCTCATGCACGTGAAGTTCTGGCAGCTATTTTTGGTGTCTTGAAACGTAGACTTTGTGTGTATACACACACACACACACACACACACATCTGAGAAACAATCTACCGTCTCTCCCTATAACTATCTATTCCTTCATTTTTCAGATTTCTAAATAAAAATTTAGTTCGTTAAGCAAACCAAATGGTTCTATGACACTTTAGCAGTATATCGCCTAATAATAATCTTTGGCTTTTTGCGTCAAATCAAATTCCCTATGGAATGCACAAATGTCATGCATCAACAGTTTTATGGGAACTGTAAATCTAGATGGAGCATTAATGATGCATTGCCATTACACTTTCCCCCACCATGAAAGTAAGAAGAAGAAGAAGAAGAAGAAGTGTCATTTGCCAACAGTTTGACAGGACAACTGTGCGATTTAGCTGAAATATAAATGAAGCAATGTGACTATCCTCCCTCTCCACCAGAATACAGAAGGGGGAAAATGTATTCAGAGTGCATAACATTCTCATATTTCTTGACAAATACACATGGACTAAATAGCGGAGATTCCAGGTAAGCAACTACCTTGTGCCATTTTATCTTTACGTCCAGGGCATCCTCTCCACCAAAGGATAACCAGGATAAGGAAAACTACAAAAACTATAGCAGCCAGAATCCCAGCCACTGTGCCAGCAGATATGCTGGCCCTGCTGGCCGCGGGATCAAAGCCTGCAATGAAGAAAGAACAAACAAATATTTAACCAAAACTGTTCAGTTAATGGGGTAGACGTAAATGCAGAAAAATATCCGTACCTTCTCGTTCAACACAGAAATAAATTGATGGAGAACACAATAATTGAGAATCAAGAGGACATAAAACCGCCCAGAGTACTCCACAGAAACTATCGATAAATGAGCACCGGAAGATATCATTTATGGAACATGTAATACAAAATACAAAGGGAAAAAGAAATAAAAAACAAAAATCTACTCTTCATTCTCAAGGCTGTACTGTATAATACAGGCACAGTGGTCATAATCCATAGCAGAAAAGTGAACAAGGCTATCATTTCGTGGTCAAATGAAAGGATTAAAGATACATAGAAAAAACACGCTCAGATAGAAAGAACACAAAGCAACCTATAACCAATTTTCGACTCTAAGAGAATAATAATAGACCCTGGTCAGCTATTATGCATAATTGACTTGATCTATAGTGACATATGCCAATGGCCTGAATCCAACAGTAGGCATTTGTAACCAAGCCAAATAACTAAATAGCCTATTGATGACTTCTGGTGCAAGAAAAAATATGGGTATTCTTTTCAATATGAATAAGAGTAACTTTCTCAACAGAGAAGCACCAAGTGAAACATGGAAGCATCCATCTGCGTACCAGGGTAGACGGAGATAGCAGATATAAGAGGATCATAGACTCCTCTGTCAGGTATAGCAGTGGTTCCTTTCCCAGCCCAATAGAAGCGTATCTCCAGAGTGCCCTTGGTCACGATGGCAGCAAAATTTCTCATGACCTCCTTTCCAACTCCACCTGCTTCAATCTCAATGTTGAAATCTTTCCACACCAATTTCCCCTGAAATAATATTTCATCTGATTCAAGTTGAGTTTCTCCACACTGAACAAGGTAAAACTTTTAGTCTCCATAGAATGTACAAATTGTGAAAAAATCATGATTTGCAAGTAGGAGATATTTGGATAAACTTCCCAACCATAACATATCGAACGCTTTATGTGCTTTATATATTAGAACCAGCACTCCATAATGCTCCGAGTTTACCTGTATATAAATATTAAAAGCTCTCCTTCCAAGGCTTTTATAACTTTTGTCGCCTGTGATCATTATCTCCGCAAATGAAGGGTTACATTGTAGGGCCCATCCATCAGACAAAAACCGTAATAAGTTAGAGAGATGGCAGAACGTCGTGCTTTTATGTAAAGTTGGGCATCATTCATGGACAGTGTGGATGTGTTTTTAACTTCATAGCTAACTGTAGTGCTATCGTCCTTGGTGTAGTAACCAGTGCTACTGTAGGCCCAGTAATCACTCCTGAAGAAACTTGAAGGTGTAGCCCCCTGTGAGTCATCTTCGTATGTGGTGCCCCTTACTTCTGCTTTGCTCCCACCGCAATTTATGGAGAGGTTATACCGACCTGGATGGAGTAAAGAAGCAGCCACAGAGAAAATTCAGTTTCTTCTATTTGTTAATATGGAGTGGACTTTCTAGCATTCACTCATTGGAAAATTACATAGAAACTCCCAAGTTATGAGCAACCCATTATTTCATGCAGGTAGCTTTTGAAATTATTAGGGTAATTATGCATCAACCATCAAAGATTGACACAATAGCCAAGAGGAGAGTTGACAAGGAGATAAATTTGATGAGAAATTACACAGAGAGTAAGATGCAATATTAGAAACTGATGATAATGATAGGATATGTTAGAATAATTTAAATATAAAATCACGCATTCTTCTAACAATTTAAGCTTTTAAAACAGTTGGCTGTGATTCTATAAAATCTCATATGGTATTAGAGCTGGATTTCATGAGTTCAAATCTTTCGAAGCCTAATTTGCCTCCCTAATTAAATATGTCCACACTTCATCCAACAGCTTAAACTTTTAGAACAATTAGCTGCAGTCCCACAAAATTTCATAGGATATACAGCACATCAATTTACATTTTATACAACAATGACTCTGCAGCATATTAACTTACTTTTTGCACAACGTTGACTCTGCAAACATGAAACAAGTCCACTTGTGGCAGAATATGAGGTTCTGAGCAAGTCAGCAAAGATTTTACTGTTATAATCATCATCATTCTTAATGAAGTTCAATGCTAAGTACATAATCAATAAAAATGCGGGTCCTTAGAAATCCAAGTCTCTCGTTGAAAAGTTGCAAACATACGCATTCTCAACCTCGGAGCTTGCGAACAAGTTGCTGTAGAGAAAAGACAAAATCAACATTCAGCAGAGAAATGGAAATATTATACACAAACAGGATATAAGTTACTCAATAAGTGCACATTTGGGGGGAGCCCTGGACTGACTGAAGGAAGTAGGACATACACAGATCCTTCGTGACATTCTGATCCAGCATTGAACTTGTTGTATGATAAATCACTACACAGAGAAACAGTCAACCATTTCCAAAATCTCATCAATTTGAAGAATACACTGAAAGTCATTCCATCAAATGATTTTTTTCTTTTTTTCAATAATTCCATCAAATGATTAGTATGTACGAAAATGCAGACAAGTTGCAAAAAATGGACAGGTAAGGCAAGATGAAAGGCGAAAACATCACAAGATGATGAAATTGATATTTTATTCCTACTGAAAATATCTTATCTTAGAATATGAAAAGGAGAAAGACTAATGGAAGTAAATGGAGACTTTAAAACTATTTATAGTGTATAAAAACATTTTTACTCAGTAAAAGTACCAGTCATGATATCTAAGCCAAAGAGGCTTAAATAGAACTGTGATTCCACCTACTACTACGTCGTGTCTTCTAATAAGAAATTATCCAGACCACATTTATCTGTTTAAACTACCTCACAAGAGCTTCATTCCTACACCCATAAGATAATACCAACTTCTCCAAAGTACACTCATTTGGGTTGTAGAGTTTCTCAAATACACAAACCCATAAAAACATTGTTATCAGCAAGAAATGGCCCAAGCAACTAATCATATACTGCAGGAGATACGTTAGACAAACTTTCAAAGAGGATTAATAGGAGCTAAAATTTTTCCAAACATAATTTTAATCATTCCAATAGGTCTGAAAATGATCTACAGCTGGGAATGGCTTTTCATATAGGGGAAAATGGAGCTAACTAGGCACTTCCAAGAAAATCCACTTTATATTCTTTCATGCATATCATACAGTTCAGCCTCTTTTGTTACATACATCCATCCAATTAACAGATCCCAATGAGGAGAAAGGTACTTATGATGTTTCCATTTATCTCCAAAGGCTACTAACCATAAAGATGCAAGATGTGAATGCATAATTGCTTGGTACAGAGCAAGATTAGCCAGATAAAGCTAGAAGCGAATTCATGATTAAACAAGATATTTTCTTCAGGCAGCGAAGCTTACACATTTTTAACTTTCACCAGGATCCAATCAGGAACTGCTCCAGTCAACTGGTTTCCAGTTAGATACCTAAACAAGATTATTTGAATGAGTCAGCTCCTCATGTACTTTATACACTCTAACTGAAATTATTTAAGACTTATACCTCAAAAACGCATTATTTAGCAGATTATTAGCATTTTTGTTTACTTGTGGTGTAGAAAAAAATCAGTTTAAGTCATGATAACAATATAGAGCTTTCAGCTAGAGATGAAAGATTAAGGAAATCAATGACAGAGGAAAACCCTGATCCCTGAAAAACTTGGAGCGCCTGGAGAAAGATTACCGTAACAGTAGTACACAAAGCTGGATTAGTGAAGGGTACCTCCAAATTAGCTTATCAACTATTTCCTCATGATGATGTTTTTGTCCTTCTAAGACATAAAATAAATAATTAAGGAAGACGTGCCATTGTCAAGCTTCAATCGTTGGGCAGAAAGATGAAAACCAATGTTAAACAGTCCAAGAAGCTTAGGACTATAGTTTCTCATCATTCTCAAAACTAGGGTTAAGATACCAAGGTCCTCCACAGACCTTCCAAATAGCACTTAAGAGCTGCACTCACCAAACTTCTAGAGCCATTGTTGAGGAAAGAACCAAGTAGAGAGCCTAAGGACTTTTGCTATATTTAATCTCCTATACATCATAAATAGGCACACAAGACATGCATTGAGTACAGAAACATACAACTGTCAAATGCTAAAGTATCACTGATCCATTTAACTCTTCCAGCGTGAACAAGTAACTTTTGAAACTTGTGAATCAGGCGAAGAAATGATCAAAGGGCTGCTCTTTAAGCAACAGAATATCAACGATCTATGCCTGCTCCATGACTAAAGTCCCACCAAAATAATTGCTTGACAATAATCATAAATTCTTAACTCAATTCATTACAAAATTTGGATGGTGAAGTAATAAGCATTCACGACCTGAGGACTTTGAGAGTTAAAAAATGAATATGTTATCATGGTCTAAGTTCTATTGATAGCTCAACTACATTATGGTAAAAGTTTCCTGTAGCTTGACCACTAGAAAACTTGAGACTTTAGATTCTTCTACAAAATACGAAAAGAAGCCTAAGTTCAGCATCGAAGTACTTACATATAATCTACGTTTTCCAGGTTGCTGTAGTTATTAGGGATTTTGCCACTCAGTTTGTTGAAGCTGAGGTCTCTGCAAAGCAAGTTTATGTGAAAATATAATGAGAAGATACTTTTAACTGACTCCCTCAGGAGACTCTTTGAGCATACTTCAGACGATTGTACAAACACAGACAACATCAATGAACATACAAAGTCCAGTTCGGATGTTTAGACATACAGGTCAACTGTCTAGTGCCTAAGCTTTCTACTAGACATTCATCTCCAGAGGCATTCATTGCCTAAATCCAAGTTTCAAGTTGGTCACATGCTATAAGTATACAAAACTGCTGTAAATCAAATTTACAAAATGGAAATTTCAATTTATATAACTAGAAAAGCTATTTGGGCACTAAATTGAGTGTGTCCCAAGGAATGCACCATATTATAGTTCAGATTGGGAGATTTCACTAATCTAATAGGACCGAAACTAAAGCTAATCATAATTTGTTGAAAACATCTCCTTCACAATATATTATTTATGAATAAAGGGATGCCGACTCAATACTAGGGTGCTTAGAAAAGGAAATATCAGCTTCAGTGAATAAAAAAATAAAGAATAAAATGAGGATTTCAAAAAACAGGAAAGGGAATAGAGTATGTGATAAGCCGCAGCAGAACCACAGATATTTGGTCATTCAAGAATGGCAGAAAAACAAAAATTAAAGCTCCATTTGTTCCATGGAAAATGTAATGTTTTTAGAAAATATTTTCCATGAAGTTATTTTTTTAGGAAAATGAAAATATTCCGGTGCTTGACTGAAATCCTGAAAATACCTGGAAAATATTTTCCGTTGTTTAGTATGGAAAATTTAATTTGATTTTCTAGGTAAAAATTGGCAAAAAATTCGAATTTTTTAATTTATTTTTTAATCCTTTTCTTTTAACTTCTTCCTCGGCTGGTTGTCAGCTATGGCGACAGGCCACGGGATAAAAAAATATTTTTATAAGAACAAATATTTCATTAACTAAGGATCCAAACTTGAGCACCAACGACCTGCACACGGCCTTTGCGGACTCAACCTAAGTGCTGGGGACTAGAGCTTGAGTGTCAAGGACCCAAGCACTGCTTTTATGTACTCGGGGTCAGGTATTAGGGCATTGGGCTTAGGCACCAGGGCTTCAGGCCCAGCCTTGATGGACTAGGCCCAGGCGCTGAAGACCTAGTCCTGAACGCTGAGGACCAAGAACCAGGCGTTGGGGTTCCCATGTCCAAGCAAAGAGTTGCGGGTCCAAGCACCAATACCAACTCATAATTTGGAAAATGTTTCCCCACTTTTTCAAAAGAGGAAATCATTTCCTAAATTTAAACATAGATCTTTCATTGACTCGGAAAACATTTTCCATTAACTCATTTTCCTAAACAAACCAAACGCTGGAAAATCAGAAAAATGTTTTTCACGAAACAAACAAAGCCATGACAGAATGGCAAAATGTTGCTGTTAAAAGTAGCGTTTATTAAATCTTACAGAGATGACCACATGAACAAGAAGAATTGACTTGTATAGAGATGCATTTGAAGCCATGCTCTCGTTTGAACTATGAATGTTATGTCTGACAAGTGTACAACAGTCAAGCATAAAACTCCAGCTAGATATTGTAGGGCTGAGATTCGAGAATGTAAACCACCGGAAGGAAAGTTTCCAGACAATCAACCACTAGAAGCCTCCATTTTGCATTGATGCTCTTAAGAAGTTAAGATAACATATCAAAGCAAAAGTAAATTAGACGAAATGGGAAACCACAAACCAAGGTAAGAATTCTTGCTGGAAAAAGTGAAAACAAAGAGAGTGTTAGAATATTTAAATAACAAACCACACTTTCATCTAGTAGCTTGAGTTTTTAGAACAGTTGACAATAGTTCCACAAATTCTCACAGAGGGAAAAAGTCCATATACTTTTGTGCGAAACTGTATATTCTACAGCAGAGGCCACAATCACCAAGAATTTAAATTCCACATCATTCACAATTCAGCAATATCAATAGAAAATATCAAAACACCATTGAAGTCAGTAAGGGACCTTCAAGCCATCTTAAATGGGTTCTTTAACTGCAACCAATAGTCAACCAAAAACTAGTAGAAATTTCACTCCTTAAGGGTAAAATTATTTATTCTGCCCGGAATAGCCAAAGGGAAAAGCCGCTTTCTACTCACAATATTTTTAGATTTGGCATATTTGCTAGATAACCAGGTAGCTCTCCTGTGAGATTGCAGCTCCTCAGAATCCTATAAGAAAATAACACCGATATTGTCACATTGCTAAGACGATTTGGCTCTTTTGCATAAAGTAAACTATCTGTGAAGGAGCATCGATCTCACAGTGTTTCAATATCTATACTGTTAAGTTGTGGAACACGAGACTCGGGTCCATCGAGGTCACTTATTCTCCTGCAAATCAAAATCAAATGGGGAGCTTTATTTGATTGATAACATCTTAAAGAAGGAGAGATCAGATCGAAATGCCAAAACTCCATACTGACAAGTCATTCAATTGCTCCAAAAGTGCGATCCCAGAGGGAATCGGCCCTTGCAATCCACTTCCTTGAATAACCCTGATGATACAATTCATAGATGGAATTGTCTTGGGGGTATATCTATAGAGACCGACTTAAAAGGGGAAGAAGCATTAAGCCTTACAGTGTTTTGAGATTTGTAAAGTTCTGAATAAAATCGGGTATCTTTCCCGTGAACTGATTATCACCAAGTCGCCTACAGTGCATTAAACAACATGATTCATATGAAGGAGAAAGAATAGAAATGGCTAAATATTAGCTGAGTTTGTGGATACTGGAAACTAACAGGTCAATTAATTCCGTGAAGTTAACAAATGTTTGAGGCAGCTCCCCCGTGAAATTATTTGACGTAAGCCACCTGAAACAAGAAAAACCCATGACAACACATTGGTTAATAGAACCTGAATGCTGTATCTCTCAACAGATCACTCCAATGGATAAAATTCCCTCGCAAGATACAAAATCATCAGCGACTAAAAACTCGATGCCTAACACAGAGATTTGCATCAAGAGACTCACAAATAATTTAACCCGGACAAGTTCCCGAGCTCTGGAGGAAGAGGTCCAGAAAGCCAATTGCTTTCGACGTATCTGAGCGGAATATGAAAGTTAAAATCTTGAAACATCAATCAAATTTAAAACAGCGAAGAGGCCAAAGGCGAGCGTCGGGATGAGTGGTCACTCACAATTCCTGAAGTGTGGATATGTTCCCCAACTCCTTCGGGATTGGACCAGTCAATCGGTTTCCGATTACACAACTGCACCCACATCATCGCGTTTCCCCCAATCAAACAATAGAACATACACTCGTGAGAGAGAGAGAGAGAGAGAGAGAGAGAGAGAGAGAGAGAGCATACATGTAGGCCAAGGTCGTAGAGGAGCCCCATTCTTTAGGAATTGTGCCGTTCAGGTAGTTGCTGGAGACATCACTGTTTATAGAGAGAGAGGATGATGAAGAAGAAGAAGATCGAAAATGGAGAAAGGGGAAATGGAGAAAGAGAGTGCTTACAAGGCCCGGAGGAAAGGCAATCTGAACAATCGAGGCGGAAGGGTGCCGGCAAGAGATTGCTCCTTAAGAAGTCTGTTTTATCAGCGACGCGAAGGCTTTATTCTAGCTCTACTTAAAAACTAGGCATCAAAATGATGTTACAAAATGGCTTTATTACATCTATTGATATGTATACATAAATCTCAATTGATTCTAATTGAAAAAATTCTTCAAAAATTGCCTAAAAAAAAGAAGGCTTTGTTTACAGCAAATGAATATACAGCTAACGCAAAAAGCATGCATCACTCAAAGTACAGCCTTACCGTGCACTAGTATGAATAACATATGTAATAAGGAGAGATAGCATTAAAATTCTAAAACTACCATTACGATTAAAGTTAGAGGGAATGTAACTCTCATCACTTTAATATTTAATCATGATCTTTGAGTTTGACATTCCCATTAATCACTAAAAATATAATTTATATAATTAAATGCTAAGCATATGATATGCGATTGTATCGTTACCATGAACAATTAATATTATGCTCATAATTACTTCATGGGTAATTTTAATATGATAAGTGATTACGTATTGTCGCTACATTTCGACCAAAAAATTGGCTAATTTTTTATTATTATTATGAAATACTCATATGGTGTAAAAAGAGTCAATTCGGCAGCCAGTCGGCTCTATAAATAGAAAAGATTGGTGGGCAATTGCGTGATTAATATTAAAGTCTAGCGAGGAATCCACAATGGTATAATTCATCAAATTGAGGGAGAAACAGACATGATGACGACGTGGGAAATGGTGTTGTTGTGGGGGTCGGTGGAATTCTCGCCACAGATGACGGCATTGGTAGTTGTCTTATAGTCTTTGTTGTCACCCCATCCACCCTCTTTACTGCATGGATCTGCGTCGAAATCCCAATCCAATTTCCCTAACATCTTTGCTATTTCTTTCAACGCATCCACTAAAAGAGAAAAGAGCCGATAAGTTAAAAGGAACGGCAATGTATCATGCAAAACAAGCACAAATAATGTTAGATTCGCGTGTGCTTGAGGTTAAATATATGTATGAAAAACAAGCACCAAAAAAAAAAAAAAAAAAAAAAAAAACCTTGGTGTACGTTGGAGCCCAAAAGGTAAAGGAACAATATGATGAAAGCAATAAAAGATCGACGGGTTTATTTTTTTTCACCTTCCTCTTGGGGAAGAAGAGTGGTGGCAACAACTAAGTTAGTGATGCTAAGAAGGACGAGCATAGAGAAGAGATATCGAGCTGAGAAGAGAATCGTCATCATTTCAGTCTTGAGCTCAACACACACATAGAGAGAGATCTCCCATTCTTTAATCGGAGTCTGTGAAATCAAAGCTTGGCTAAGCAAGGGAGCAAGAGAGAGATAATTGTTAAGTGAGCGATCTAACTTCATGCATTTATGTATGGAAAAAGGGAGAGTTGATAAAGACTTTTTGCTTTTGTATATTTGATGACCTCAGGTCTTCCTCAAACATATGAATATTCATCCTGAGTGAGTTTTGGTTCAACTTTTCTTGCATAATAATTATCTTGGACCACATATTTACCTTTAATAGAGAGAGAGAGAGAGAGAGTTTTGGTTAAACTTTTCTTGCATAATAACTTTTTTGGACCACAGATTTACCTTTAATCACATAGAGAGAGTGTGTGTTAACACCTAAATTTTGATGACCCGTTTAGTCATTTATTGTATTAAAAAGTTAGGAATTAATTTTTAACTCCTAAACAAAAATATTATAATTAAATTGCATAACTTATAATCTTAGGAGCATTTATTTTATTTTGTTCCATTTTTGCATTGGACCGACGATGAGCGTTGATTTCTCCAATATTTAATGATATGACGGAAGATTTTTCACATATTCAGGCAATATATTTTCTGGCAGAAGGAATGTTTCGAATGAAATATTTAAAAATGATAAAAAAAAAAAAAGAGAATATTATGCGTGAGTGCATATATTTCGACAATATATATTCAGGGGGACTATGCACAAACAAAATTGGAAATAAAATATTCCATGAAGATCAAATTCTTGGCCTATAAAAGGAGTCGCGTTCAGAGAGGTGAGGGGGGCCTTTCTTCGTTTCTTTTGAGTCAAAGAAAACAGCACAAAAAGAGTTCTTTCCGTTTGGGGGCTTTTTCTTTTTTCCTTCGTTCCTTTGAAAAAAACAGAAACACAAAAAAAGGAAGAAAAGCCTGCTGAGAGAAAAGTCAATGTCAACAAAAGGAGCCATGCTTTCGCTGAAGAAAGTAAAGGGGACAGGAGGGAGAGAGACGTGAGAGGACGTGAGGCAGAGAGGAAAAAAAAAGATGAAGAACTGTTCATCTTCTTCGTGAGGTCCTGTCGACGTCCGCTGCTGCCCACTACGCCTGCACCGGCCACCGCGCCCGCACTGCCTTGCGCCGGCCACCGCGCCTCCGCCACTGCCGCTCCGCCACCACCGCTTCGCCGCTACCTCGCCAACCACCGCCGATCGTCCCTCGCGACGCTCGCAGCGCGCTCTGTCGGGCTCCGCCGGCCGTCCACCTCGCTGTGCCACCGCTTCCGAAGCTGCGACGTTGTCTCTGCCCCCGCCACCACAGCGACCCTTCCTCGAGCCACGCCGAGCCTCCATCGTGATCCATGAGCTGCCGTTCGCTAAGCTGGACTTGGAAACCAAAACTCAATTAGGTAAAAATATTGTATTTTTGGGTTTTCAAATATTTTGTTTCTTTATTTATTTGAAATATTCCCTCATGCATTAGTGAAATCTCCAACGTGATATTGGTAACTTAAGTAGCCGAAATTTTCCTAATTTCGCAACGTGCATATGATTGATAGTTTGATTTTATGCTCAAAATACAACTTGCAATCGCACGAAAAAATCGCCAATCTGATCTCAGAGATACGATTCGTGATTTTGTTTAAAATTGGCTAATCCGATCTTATGCGCGAGGCAAGATTCGTCAATTTATTTCCAAAATTAAATGAATATGTATGATATCTCGCCTGATTTGTTGCCGTGCTGTTCTTGATGCCTTTATTTGGTTGCTCCCGTAAAAGAAAAATCCCAAAAAATATATTTAGATTAGGTTCATGTTGGAATATCACTTGTTTTAGGATTATTTTGCATGTTTAGAATAGGAAATTTATTTATTTCAATTTCTTAGATAAAATGCCAAAAAAAAAAAATAATTTAGGGTGTTTGATTTTCATTTCATTAATTTAAATTGCACATTTAATTATTTGACAATTTTAATTTCGAATTTCATAAAAAGAAAAAGAAAAAAACTAGAGTTATGGCATTCTTTGCACATCATCTAGTCATTGCATATTATGATGAGATTGCACATTTAATGTAATTCTAGATAACATTTGTAATTTATTATAAGTTTAGATAATTTTTCCTAGATAGATTGCATTTTAGGTTAGGGATTACTAAGTTAAGATAACATTCTAGTTTAAATTAGGATTTGGCCTAATCTAATTCCTAATATAAGTTGGATGATATCTTAATCTGGATAGATAATTTTTGCAATTTTCTAATTTCGAATTTCATGTAAAATACTCAAAAAATTGTCGTAGAATAAATCAAATTCATTCTCTAGGATAGATTGCATGTTTATTAAGAAAACAAAAAAAATATTATACTTATGTCATATAATTTAAGTCATATTGCTATGTCATATCACTTCATTAGTAGCATGTACTGCATAAAACATGATCTCATTAAATAAGTAAAACAAAAATTAAGTAATTACGTGTTAATTCGTTGCTATGAGGTAAGTCTCGTAATTTATTTATTGTTTTATTTGGGTGTTAAATTGGTGTTTGCGTACCCTTATGATTACCTCACATATTAGGGAAGTAAATTAAAATCAATTCAAGCTGCCTGTAAAATATTTCTTTCGAAATAAAAGAGAAAGGTATCAAAATGGTATTAGAAAAATATAGCGTAATCAAGTCCTTGAATTCACAATCTCTGGTTCATAAGAGTAAAGTAATTATCCTGCTATTTTACTTGGTTTCTAATCGACCAATCAAAAATAGATTAGTGACGATTCAAAATTGAAAAATCATTTGCATGTTGAGAACTTGAACCTAAGTCGCAAGTTGGTATGGGCTTGGGAGAGCCCGAGCTAAGTTTAGGCTTAGAAATCCATTAGCCAAACCCTAGGTGATTCACCCGAGGTTAGGTCACGCGAGAGAGAGAGAGAGAGAGAGAGAGAGAGAGAGATGTGATAGCTAAGTGAGTGGTCTTCACGAAAAAGAGAGAGAGAGAGAGAGAAATGTGATTGTTAGGGTGGTCTTTACGAAAAAGAGAGAACGAACAAAGACTCTTTGCTCTTGTATGTTTGGATGTGAGAGTGATGTGCGAGAGTGAGAGAGAGACGACCCCAAGTCTTCCTTGATTATAGGGATAGAGAGAGATGTGATCGTTAAGTGAGTGGTCTTCACGAAAAAGAGAGAACGGATAATGACTCTTTGCTTTTGTATGTCTGGATGTGAGAGTGATGTGTGAGAGTGAGAGAGAGACGACCCCAAGTCTTCCTCGATTGTAGGGAGAGAGAGAGATGTGATCGTTAAGTGAGTGGTCTTCACGAAAAAGAGAGAACGGACAATGACTCTTTGCTTTTGTATGTCTGGATGTGAGAGTGATGTGTGAGAGTGAGAGAGAGACGACCCCAAGTCTTCCTTAATTGTAGGGAGAGAGAGAGAGATGTGATCGTTAAGTGAGTGGTCTTCACGAAAAAGAGAGAACGGACAATGACTCTTTGCTCTTGTATGTATATGTGAGAGTGATATGTGAGAGTGAGAAAGAGAAACGACCCCAAGTCTTTGTTGATTGTAGGGAGAGAGAGAGATGTGATCGTTAAGTAAGTGGTCTTCACGAAAAAGAGAGAATGGACAATGACTCTTTGCTCTTGTATGTTTATATGTGAGAGTGAGAGAGAGAGACGACTCCAAGTCTTCCTTGATTGTAGGGATATCCATCTAGAATTGAGCCGTTAAGCTTTTGTCCATCTCTTCTTGCTTAATAACCTTTTTCATATTGTTGGTTTATCCAATCCCTCTTTTCATATTGTTCTTCCAATGACAATAGTCTTTTTCATTGCTCTAATTTTGGCGGTCGACACCAAAGTTTTGGTTGTCGACTTAAAGTTAAGTTATATTGAAAATTATGGATTAATTTTTAGCCTCTAAAAAAAATTCCATTAAATTACACAGTAGAGCACAAGTCAACACCAGAGCACGGAGGAGGAGAAGGGACTGTCGGGGTTGCCTAAAGACTAACTAGCGTGCTAGAGACTGGAGGGTGAAGGGTCTCCACCGATTGGACTCTTCCGTAGGTTGAGAGCCTGTAAAAGGATGCCTTTGGATGCTGACTGGGGAGTTCATAAAGGTTCAGGACAAAAGGAAAAAAAAAGAAACAGAGAGAGAGAGAGAGAAAAAGAGAGGAAAAAAGATCTGCGGTGAGAAACTGAGCGATTGTCCTCCGGCGATAGACACACTCGAAACTCAACCGACAACCTACCGATGTTAGCCTTCTTCCTGTGTTGAAGTCACGGTAGGTCTTGGTTCGAATCTTGTTTGTTCTTCTTTTAGGTGCGTTGCGTTGAGTTCCCGAGGATTCTGGCTTGGGGGTGTGCGAGGCAACCGGACATTGTCTAATCTATCGAGCTCACCCTAATTCACTGCCCCTGAGCCGGTTAGGGAGCACAACCGACGGCCCCTTTTTTCCCTCGTCGTTCGATTTTGTGGCCTGATTTGGGCTCGTCGGACTGGGCTACCGTTGTCAGTAAGTCCATGAGCGTTCCTTAGTCGCTTTAGGTTTGAGGAATTTGGGCTTGTTTTAATGTGGAGAGTTTGAGTGTGATTTGGCATTCATAATGGTGGGCTTAGTTCGGCTTGTTGAGTTTGGGTTTAATTTGGTTGAGTGGGCTTGGAATTTGACCTGGTTGTGGCTGAATTGCGCTTCAATTGTTGAGCCCATCCCTTTCTTTAGGCTTTTATTCAGAGCCTGACCCGAAGGCCCACGGTAGTCCACATCCTGACTAGGCTCTAAGGCCCTACCCGAATATGCATCTTCGGAATAAAAAATTATTATTATTTAAAATATTTTTAAAATTAAAAATTAAAAATTCTTCGATTTTTTAAAATATATTTTTAAGTTATGATAAAGCTTAATAATTAGTTTTTGAGTAGTTGTCTCTTAAAATATGTGAAAATCCTTGATAAATAGATTGTGCTTTATTATATTGTTATTTGCATATTTCCATTATTTCGATTGTGCGCTTTTTATAATCTATTTCCTTAGCCTAGTTAAGAATACATTTCTTGGACTCATGAATGCTGCATGAATACTTTATTTGGTGGTTGAACAAGAATTACCAAAAGAGCATTAGTTGGCTAATTAGTGTAATTAAGTTTCCGACTTTAGATTATCTAGTTCAAAGTAAGTAATCCTCCCAGTATTTTACTTGAGTATTTTACTTGGGATCTAATCGATCCACCTTAAATTGATTAATGTTGTGATTTGTATGTTAAAAACTCAAAACAAAAGTTGCGAATTAGTATAAGCTTGAGAGAGTTCGAGCTAGATTTGAACTTAATAATCCATTAGCCAAATTCTTAGTGGTCCATCCAAGGATAGGTCGCAACAATTTTGCTATGACCATATCTCAGATTTAGGTTATTATACAATTTATCGATGGTGAAGTCCAAATTCCATTATTCTTAGAAACTTCATTAGCTCATTCAGGGTTATGGCTGTGGAGACCCAATAATGTGGAGGCCAATGAAATACCCTTCAAGCCCTACAAATTGGTTAAGTTCAAATCTTCGGACCTAGACCCAATATTATTTGCACGTTGTTGGTGGTATCATATATGTTAAATATAAATAATGGAAAAAAAATGTCCTATTAAAGTGGTTACAAAACAAAAATATCATATATGTCAAGTTGGAATTCTAATTTAGATAGATGGAATAATAATATCTTAGGATTTTTTAGGACAACAATTGAACAGTACGATCGTGGAAACTAATATATTTGGCAACATAGTCTATCACATTCATTAATAGGTGCTTGTAAATTAGCATATCTAAGTCTCTGTTGATGTTGACAAGTGTTTCACCCATTCAACACGGAATTATTCGAAATAGATTTGATCGAATTTGGATTCGGAGTGTGAGGGTTTTGTACTTTGACTTGCTTTGGCCTAACATGGCCTCTTTTATCTCCGTTCCATGTTATAAATCTAGACACCAATTGCAGAAAAATCGTAGCACATAAAACAAAAGTTTAGACTCAAACCAAATACTAATGGTTCCATGAGTGAGGTCGTGCACGAGACTTAGGCAAAACATCATCTTCTATGCATGTTTAATCAAGTTAATGTCGAGTAATGGGGGGTTATTTTAATATTGTCAACCAATGCAATTATATTGGGCCCGCAAGTTTAGGAGAGCTTTGAAAATTCCAAGTTAACTTTAAATGATGAATTCTAAGCATGTAATTTCGTCATTTACTATCAACCCCCGAACTTCAAGCGTGCGAACATCCCACAATGGTCGATTAAAATGCAACTTCTTAGAGCTCGTCACCGACTTGCCCATCCAGAAACAGCCTTAGGCTGAAGTTTGAGAGCTGTGCTGGGATATACAGAGGAAGAAAACCATTCCGTTACTCTTCAGCTCATACACCCAATCACACTGACCATCACCACCATGCCACCGTCAATCGCCCCTTTGCCACCTTAATAGTCGAGATTCTTTTTGTTCAATATGGAACTTTCAGAAGTTTGTTTAATGAAACTAGGCTGCCCCTATGAAATTAGTTGGTGAGATTGAATACACGAGAATTCGCTAGTTGGGTTTTGCGATGATGATTGCTGCTCTTCTAGTCCAATCATAGCCCGCACGTGTTAAGAGTAATTAAATATAAATTACACCTTCAACTAACAATTTAAGCTTTTAAAACAATTGATAGTGGTTTTACAGATTTTCTCGTTGTATCAAAGCTAGAGGTCCTTAGTTCGAATTTTTTTAGGCCTTGTTTGCTTACCTGATTAAATTTCCACGCTTAGATATTAGGCAAAAAGATCAGATTAAGACTAAGTGTCACCTCAAGACCTTTAGGAAGATGTACAAGAGGAGCTGCGGAACAAAATCGAAAGGTCAAAAAGGACATTAATTGTCCTTAATAAACAGATAACTTCCTGATGTACAAGAGGAGTTGCGGAACAAAATTGAAAGGATGAAAAGGACATTAGTTATCCTTAATAAACAAATTACTTCATGATACGTTAGTTGTCCTTAATAAACATATAACTTCCTAAAGTACAAGAGGAGTTACGGAACAAAATGGAAAGGTCGAAAAGGAGTTAGTTGTCCTTTAATAAACAAATAACTTCATGGTCTAATCTGCGGTTATAAGAAATGTCATATTATCTAATAGGACTATGCTTAGAGGACGGTACCATCACTTTCCATGAAGTGACAGAGCTCTCCTCACCACACATCCTAAAGTGTAAGATTTTGGGGATCGGAATATCAAATTGACAAATATGTTGTCAAAAATGTGTACAATTGCCCTACCATAAAATTGACCATACAAATTTTGAGCTTGTATGATGTCAACTAATATTTTGTGAAATTTTCAATTCATCAAATTGATGAAATCCCCTCTGATCACTCAATTCCAAACTTAGTATTAAATGATGACAAATTAGAGACAAATGAAAAACAGAGGCAAAGCAGAAGAGAGGAACTGGACATAGATAAATAGTGGTGCTAGCAATGGTAGCTGTAGATGCCGTGCATATGGAGGACGGCGAAATGGTGGTGGGGCTGGGTTCAAATGAAGGGAGGGCGAGGCTGTTGGGTGGCGATGGATGTTGCGATGAGGAAGGAGAGGTGGCGACAGCGGAGACGATGCTACAACCGACTCTTGCCGAAGCCAATGCCTTTGTGTTAGAGTTATCCCTCACCATCACTATCGAAGCTTGTGGTCGCTCCCTATTTGTAGTCCAATCTCCTTCTCTTGTACAGACTGCATTCTGGAAATTCATTAAGTGCCTTCGTTCTCGCTAGGGTTCAGTGGAAGAGAAACTTTTCTTTGATCGGAGCAATAATCTGAGAAAATGTATGGAGGAATACATAGCATGGAGGAGACAATAGCACATGGGATATATGTGGCTTTACAACAAGGCCATTTTTGGCAATTGATTTTGTCAATTTGATATTCCGATTCCCAAAATCTCACGATTGAAATGTATAGTCAAGAGAGCTCCGTTACTTTGTAGGAATTGATAATACCATTCTCTAAGCATTTCTTTGTCTAAAAATACCTAAGTAGATATGTTTTAGTGCTGTTCGCTTCTTGTTGATAATTTTGTCAATCAACTTCTCAAATCTTCTTTTGCTGATAATTTTCAAGTTGTATTGTCAATGACTTCATTGGCAATTTATTGATCCCTTCAAATCGTGGACTGTTTTGTTTTATCAATGATTTCTATTTTCAACAAACCCCACTCTTATCTGTTAGAATAATAATAAAAAATGATTGTTGAAGATTTGAGTAAGTTGATTATTGAACTCTAGATTTGGTGTGAGAAGAAGAAGAAGAAGAAGATTGGGCACGGCTTTCATGTAAGATTGTCAGCCGAATAAGAAAGTCAAAAGAAAAGGGACAACATAAATGAAGAGGAGTCGTCGCAAGAAAAATTGGCCAGTAAAAATTGTGGGCTTCGTTTGTCATCTTTCATTCATTGCATGGATCAAATAAAGAGGAAAGAAGGGTCCATGAAGGCCCATTAATGCGCGCACATGTATGCGTGCCATGAAAAATGGAGTATGGCGCCTCAGATGGATTAGGTCTCTCCAGGCATTAATTTTTTCCTTTTTGATTCCAACATCATTGACTAGTCTATCTTGTTGATAATAATAAAAATCTGATAATCTTTTGGTGTCAACAATAATGAAAATATGTGTCGATACATCTTAACGAGAACTAAATTAGTAAAACACATAAATTATATTATGTTAGTTTGATTTATGTCAATGTCAGTAGGGTAAGTAATCTTTTGATCTGTTGTGAATAATGAAGAACAGTGACGGAATTTTGTGATAAAATGCGTTGCTATCTGCCCCCACCTCCCTTTTTATTATTAGATAGATAAACACATTTTACTCAGCTTTCTGCTTTCTTGAGGCGAAAGAGACTGATGCTAAAACATCACGTGAAGAGAGAGAGAGAGAGAGAGAGAGGTTACAGAGATCCAAGACTAAAAGTCAACCGCCACAGTGCCCGTAAATAAACATGCAAGGGTTACGAGCAATCGCCACTCCCACGTCAGAGACTGCAGAGAACGAAGCCAAGCTGACACAAACCGCTTTCTTCGTTCTTTCTCAGTGAAAAGCCACCAGTGTATGTGTTTGCGTGATCGAGTACCGAGTGTGTGCAGGCAAATGTTCGTCAAACCAGCGAAATAAAACAAAATGATCAACAAATCGATCATAATAAAGTAAATATGTGAAAATATGTCTTCTTCTTCTCCTCCTCTTTCTGAAGTATGGCGCCTCAGATGGATTAGGTCTCTCCAGGCATGTGCAGTTGAATTGATCATGTTGGACGAGTCTAAGGAGTAAGTTCTTGCAGCCTCTTGATCGCGCTTGGGTCGCTCCGTGGGCTGAAAATTAAAAATAGCTAGGTTATCGGTGCTTCTTTTACTTTGCTTATCATTACATCTTCAAATGGGAATCAAACTTGGTATACACAAACAACCCCGTCAAGATCCAAGAGATTCAAACGTACTTATGAAGCCCTGCATCAAAATGACAAAAACCCTTGAAAAGGAAAGGCCATGCAGTGGGAGAGAGGGATCAAACCAGCGTTCAATTGAAACACCCAACGGCCAACTCATCTCAATGTGTCACCATCCGGCACCACATAAGCATGTCATATCTCAGGCCCCCTCCCATTCCTATATAATTGGTATCCATCCTCATAGGCCTTTCCCACTTGCATTACAGATCCATTATAATCCACACTGACCAGCACTCGCAGTTGTACTTGGCTGGGAGCTAGAAAACGAGACCACCGAGAGAGAGAGAGAGAGAGAGAGAGAGAGAGAGAGAGAGAGCGAGAGATGAAAATGATGGAGGCGAGGAAGGATGTGATAAATAATGACTTTGCAGAGAAAGAGAGCAACTGCATCAACGGGCAATCGTCCGCGTCCTACCTGGTGTGGAACGACTTGACGGTATCGGTCCCCGCTGGTTCCAAGAGGAAACTGCTAAACCAGCTCAGCGGGTACGCTCAGATGGGTCGGATCTTGGCCGTCATGGGTCCTTCCGGCTCCGGAAAATCCACTTTCCTCGACTCATTGGCAGGTTTCTCCGCTTCTCTCTGCCAACCTCCTCATTTCGGAACATTTTCTGGCAACAATATATCCATTTACTTGGCCTTGTCGTATTGCATTTTTATTTGAGTTATTAAAGTCCACCGCCGGTGAAATCCGAATTCCACCTTCGAAGCTCTACGTACGAAACTCCTAGTGATACCGATACTGTTACCGAAAGATCAAGACAACAAGCATTGCCCATATATGGAAAATATAGCAACTTAATATAGTCACCAAAATCATTAATAGCATCGAAAAAATTGCAAGAGGCTACGATGATAACCCTTTCCATTGCCGGATCTGGTAGCGTAGAAACGAAAGTGCAGCAAAGTGTTCATTCTCATATGAATTTGGTCTCCCATGTATATTGATGCTATTCTCTATCGATATCTATTATGTATAGTTAAACTCACTTTATTTGAAGATTAGAAATAGAATTACATAAAAAATACGGCTTATAGAAGTAAAATAGTGATGATATAATTACTTTTGTAACTAATAAATTCACTTGATATAAATTCTAATAGCGTAATAAAATTCTTATAAAAAAATTAAAAGATGAATAGTATTTAAGTGTAACTAGTTCATAGTTATATCATTTCATCTGGCTTGATATCAAAATCCTTTGACATTGAGGCGCAAACATACTATACAATGATTTTGTCTCTCATTTATATTGATGTTATTCTTTTTCTTTCTTGAATTATAATATATAATTGAAATCATGTCATTAGAAGAAGAGAATAAAATTAGCCAACGAGAAAAAATTAAGAAGATACAACTCTTAAATTTCCGGTAACTAATATCAATATCGCGTGGGAGTTTCCATATATGGTGCACTGAAAGTGGGATTCGGATTCCACTAGCGAGAGGACATAGAATAACTCGACTTGTTCACCATGGTTTTAAAAAAGAAAAGAAACTCTTGATTTGATCAGCAAGACCACATTAATGATATCAAGCTATGATAACATAGCGTATTTTTGTTACACCCATGTAAGTGTCTCGGGCCGATCGATTCGCTCTCGATCACTAACTTTCGGGCCGTGACATAAGCTTGAGGGTTTTGGCGGCAAAAAAGGTTTTTGAGTATTGATTTAATAGTGGTCATAATTTAAAATTGTAATTAGTTGTATGCCCTTTGTAAGGGACATGTTTTGTTAATTTGTAAGATGTTTGTGATTTATGTTAATGTTCAAACTATTGAAAAACCTACAATCAAGTCAAAGACAAACGCAACCATTGGCCACTCTTCCCACATGGGAAGGGGGAGGTGGGGAGTTCATATCCCCACCTTCTCAAGTGGGTTGAGGTGAGGACAATTTAGCTTCAAGTTCGGGTTTTAACTCTCACGCCTTGCAAAGATGCGGAGCAAAAGTTTAAGAGTGAGAGTTAGAATAGAAGTAAAGTAATATAGACAAAATAATAAAATAAAATAAAAAACAAATCAAAGACTAGGCACATGTATGAAGCATCAACTACTTTATTTACTATTTGAGTCGTATGTCCGTGAAAGGAGTGCTAATTCATCAAATCGAGGGATTCTTGAAAGTCAAGACAAGCAAGGTGGCTCTAATGATGAATAAGAAAGTTGGGACTTTTTTTCATGATCTAATCCTCTTAAAAATCACCACTTCCTAAAAAATCTCCAACTTTATATTTACATCCTAATTTTGCCTTGTACTTAAAAAATTTCTAACTTTCACTTTAGTTTCAAATCAACTTCACATCCCAAAATCGCCACTAGTTTTTTTTTTCATGTCATCAATATTGGAGGTTCTTGTCATTCCGTATGAAGATGAGGGTGTTTAAGAAGACGTGAGTTCCGATTGTAAACCTCTAACTAGCTTTAGTATTGAAAATTTCAAAGAAAATAGTTACTTGTTTTGAACGTGGGGGCAAATTTGGGACTACGGTGAAATTTTGTGTGTTTTTCTTATATATATATATAAGAAGTTTGGGCCATGATAATTGGGGGTTTTCTAGAGAGTTAACCTCGTTTTTTTTGTCATGTTCTTATTATGGCCCAATTTTTTTATTTCATAAGAAAACCACAAATCAATGGTACCCCAATCCAGTAGTTTTTATCCAATGACGTTGTCCAAGATTCGACCCACCATTCCATGTGTACTTGGCAGAATCTTAATGAGGGTCAGATGTGGGTGCCAAATGAAATTGGTATTTCATTATGGGACTGAAAAATTTGGACTAAAATTAGGCCACAATTTGAAGTTATTGTCTTTTTATGAGATAAAATATATGGATCAGGGCTTTGATCCAAAGCCATTATTTCTCAATATTTTTCTACAAGAGAAGAAATTGAGTCAACATTGATATTGAAGGTAAAGTTGATGCATTTTAAAAGGAGTCGCACTTTATGAAAGCGCCTTTACCGATCATGGCTCAGAGACTTTCCTGAATCCCGGGTCGACCCGTCCACTTTATTCCTAGGCTTGACAAGACAACTTCAATTTAAAGGGATTATTTGGTTGCTTGTAGTTGATATGGCACAAGAATAGTGTAGATACAAACAATTATGGCTTACACATTCCATATTTTAGGTGCATAATTGCATTTACTACATAAGTACGTATACACCAAGAAATACGTGTTTCAACCAGTTAGTAGCATCGACCAAAAAAAAAACCAGGTAGTAGCCACTTTAGTTGACTACTTACTATGTTTCGCTTTTTAGCAGGTCAGATTTCTTCTGACGTCAGAAAAGAGGGAAATATTTCCCTAAGTGGGAGGAAGAAGGGGTTCCTAAACCACAATGATCTGGTAAGCATATCAAAGTCCTTAGGCATAAAGTTAGCTTTTGCTGTAAATTATTTGTTGGGGCAGATTTAATATAACAAAGTAAAATAGATTATGAGACGAGTATCTTGACTCTTGTGGAAGATAATTCTCTTTATTTTCAGGATTACTATCATTAAAAATTTCAAAGTGGTATTCCATGACATATCTATCCCAAAAGAGTTTTTGTTTCCCACAAAACCCCAACTATTCATTCGATTAACTAAAAGGAAACTTTAGTCCGGTAATTCTTAGATCATCATTGGAAAAACAAGATTGCTTCCATCAGCTCAATCCTGGCAATAGTTTCAGTTTGGCATACTACTCGACCAGGTGACCTCTAAAATGGCGCATCACTAGGCCACTCTTCTGTCAATTTTGTTTCATGAAGCATTCCTTTAGCCTTCAAAAGATTAAATCATATTTTCAACTTCCTCTAATTCAATCTAGTGGTTTATGTGTATGACTGGACGATATTCTTATAATCAAAATTTGGCAAAAAAAAAAAAAAAAAAAAAAAAAGTCAAAAAATTTGGCTGGTTGGGCCATGTTTCTCCTTTCTAAAATTTGAGCTTGTAAATTGACAAATAAATTTCTATCTAAGGATTGACATTTCAATCGGGGTCCCATGCTTGCATTTAGATGTGAGAATAATTTTAGGATTGAATGGGAATTAGAGAACTGGACCGATCACTATTTAGTTCTAGGTTCCAATGCACCCTAGTCCGGTTCCATTTTTTAGGAATCGATGGTTCCCGTGGGAACTAGGAACTAAGAATCAAACTGATAATTGAGAATCGAGAAAACCCTAAAGAGAGGCTTTTACTTTTTGCTAATAAGAACTTAGATGTGCTTCTAAAGGGGTTTATATTAATTTTTCTTGCAATCAATAACAATCAATGTGCATGAGGTCGCCGGTAGTTGAAATAAGGGTTACTCCTAGGAAGATTTATAATTCTCTACTAATAGTCACTTATAAAGTTCTAATAAAGGAATTAGACCAAGACTTAACATAAAAGGTTTTCAAATATTAGCAGCTAGATAAAGCGGCAATAGTGTCAAATATTGCACTAATTTTCCAAGACCATTAGATCTATTCTAGTTTCATTTCTTGAAAGCAAACATATAACAATTGTGTCTTGTTGTAATTCATATCATTCTATGCTGTTCATAGACTGAATAAATTACCCTACATAGCATTATCTAGTGGGAAGATGCAATGGCGAGTATCATACTATCACAAAATTTCACATGGCATTCAATATATTCAAAGTACTTTTGTTGTGCCCATTAAAACAAAATTGGAATCCATGGACCTTTTGCTCTATAAGACCGTAAATATGGTGATTAGTTTGGTCATGATCTTCACTGGATATTGGCCAAAGCTTATGTTATCACATGTTAACATGTATGTCGATAATCTAGAAATTAATTTCTCGCTTGGTTTAATTATAACACCTTCTACTTATATTCTATTATTGATGTGTATGTGTGAAATTGACGTATATAACATGTCAATGGAGGTGGAAGGATGTGAGGCAATGACTTTCATTACGTGTGAGGGATGTGGATGATTGATGACTAAAATTCAATAACTTAGCTTTCATGTTATGTGTTTTGAACTTTTTATTGTTTATTTTATTTTAACGTTCATCTTTTATAGATTATTTCTATTGAAAAATGAAAAACTATCATTTTTGGTTTTGCATTCACTATCATTTTGCTTCACTAAAACTGCCAAAAAGAAAAGAAAAGAAACGAAAAGAACATGTTAGACCATAAAACCAATCTTAGAACCTATGACAAGACAAGTTACAGGTTCCACGGTATACAAGACGAGTTTTATGTTTAAAAATATGGGGAACCTATTTTAATGGGTAGGTTCTAGATTTCAAGTGGAATCGGGACTACTCACCCCTACTTAAATCTTCTCATTTTAGCATTTTTTCAGTCCTATGTGACCCAAGCAAATCTTTTCTTGGATACTCTCACTGTCAAAGAGACAATAGCTTACACAGCTCATCTGAGGCTTTCTTCCGAAATGACGAAAGCCGAGATTGACGAGGTGGTAGAAGCAAACATAAAGGAGATGGGACTTGGAGACTGCGCAGAAAACAAGATTGGTAACTGGCACTTGAGGGGCATAAGCAGTGGAGAAAAGAAAAGACTCAGCATCAGTCTTGAAATGGTCACAGACCCGCTGATCTTGCTCCTTGATGAGCCTACCACAGGCTTAGACAGTGCCTCGGCTTTTTCCGTGGCAAGAGCTCTAAGAAATATTGCAGATGAAGAAAGAATAGTTATTTGCTCAATCCACCAGCCCAGCAGTGAAGTTTTCGATCTTTTTGATGATTTACTCCTTCTGTCGAGTGGAGAAACTGTGTTTCTAGGAGAAGCCAAAATGGCCATTGAGGTATTAAAGAGTCAACACTTCATTCTTACTCAGACATTTTGGCTGTGCAGAAGCAAGATAATGTAATTTTAAGTCCTGGTGCAGTTCTTTGCAGATGCTGGATTTGCTTGTCCGAGGAGGAGAAATCCTGCTGATCACTTTCTGCGGTGCATTAGCTTGGACTTCGATTCTGTAACTGCTACTATTGCTTTCTCATAGAAACTATGTTGAGTTTTAAATCGAGCACTTCTATACTCTGCATCAGTTCTTGTGATATGTAAAGTGACTTCCGAATATAATTATCAAGGCTTGCTAATTTATCTTGCAGCAAACTCCAGCATCATCTGGTTTTTCAATGAACATGAAAACAGCAGAGATTAAAGCCACACTCATCCAAAGTTACAAATCCTCAAAGTATTCATGCAAAGTTAGGAAAAAAATGCAAGATATTGCAGCTACTGTAAGCACTCCAACTCAGAAGAAATAAAAATCAAGATAATGCTTATGCAGTCATTTTTCCTGTCTTTCCTGCTTACCATAGTTAACGAACAATATCTCCAACTGTGATTTTCGAAATTAATGGAGTTACATCTATATTGAAGTAGCAATTTCCAGAACTGATGTTTTAAAAATTGATTCTCCTGTTGAATGCTGAAGGATTATCAGGTCTGCCAGTTGAATAAGAATACTAATTCCAGCAAGTGGAAGCAGTTCAGGGTTTTGACTCATCGGTCCTTCATCAACATGTATAGGGACATTGGATACTCCTGGTTGAGGATCATGCTCTACATTTTATCATCAATAAGTGCTGGAACTCTATATTTTGACATTGGATACGACAATGGGGCAATTATCAACAGAGGAAAGTTTGTTTCATTCCTCTTCGGCCTCATGGTATGTTTGTCTTGTGGTGGTGTCCCTTTCTTCAATGAAGAACTGAAGGTATAGCAAAGCATCAAGGCTGATCGATTTTCAGCTATTATATATCAGCAGTATCTTCATACTTGAGGTGATATTAGAATGATTTGTTGTTAGGACTAGAACTAAGTTTCCTCTGCAGGACAGACAAGCTCCACCATGATAGGTGAGAAGTTGCATGTTGAAGCCTAAGACACTGTAAATAACACAAATCTAACTTAAGAACTTTTAGTTGATGGCCTACTCCAACTCATAGTCACAGAGGAATGTGAGTATTGCACAATCAATTGGAGAGATTAAAGCTAAATCAACTAACTTTTTTCGAGGATGCTTAAGATTATTCATATGGGATCAATCTCATCATCAAAGCAAGAATATACATTAATTACATAAAAAAGGAGAAATCTCGGCAGCATAGGACATCCTTTTCTTGTCTATCTCAGGTTTTTTATGCCAAGAGACTCAATGGACATTATGGCGAGACCCTGTTTGTGCTTGCGAATTTCCTTTCTTCTCTCCCTTTCTTGGTGGCGAATTCTCTGCTTTCAGGAACAACGATATTCTACATGGTGAAGCTTCATCCAGGATTCTCTCACTATGGTTATTTCTGCATTAACTTCTTCTGCTGCACCACCATTATTGAGAGTTGCATGATGGTTGTGAACTCATTTGTCCCCAACGCCTCGATGGCTGTAGTAATTGGAATTAGTGTCAACGTAAGCAAATTTTCTCTCTTAAACTTCCCTTCCTGTAATCCTTATAAATCTGCCCCAACAAATAATTCAAAGGACCCTGGGATACCAATTATCAAACCAGAGCGACGCTGATAAGCCATCGCCTATCCTCCAATGAAAGCAAAGCCGGACTTTTGTCCTAAGTTGTAGAATTTTCTTCCAAGCCCAAGAACAACAGATCGGCTTTTTTGCAACTCATAAGTTCCTAGTTTTTAAGAAGGTTGAGTGGACCCATTTACACCATAACGACGCCTTATCTGAAAATAAATTCCATATATGTTTGAGCATAGCTGCCTTATTGCACTCACGATTTCCGGATACCTAGACCTCCCTCCACTTTAGGAAGACAAATATCTTCCCAGGAGACTTTGGCACCCCCTCTGCCCAACTCAAGTCCCTTCCAAAGGAATTGTCTGAGAATACGCTCTATTTGGTCTAGCACAGTTACAGGAATGATAAAGACACTTGCTCAATAAGCCTGAATGACATGGAGGACTGACTTGTTTAGCCGAAGGCGTTCAGCATAAGAGAGAACGATGAGTTCATGACTTCACCTGGAGGTGATGCACCTCACAAGATCAACACAATCCACTTTTCGAAGCCTAGACGTGATAATTGGAACCTCGAGATAATGGATTGGAAGGTTGCCCTCAACAAAACCAAGCTCTAAGAGGATTTGATTCCTTAGGTCGGCAAGCCTCCCGAGAGGAACACCTCGCTTTTCCTTGGGTTTGGAAGAAGTCCACCCCAAGAAGAAAACAGATGGAGAACTTTCTTAAGAAGTTTCACAGATGGCAAGTGGCCTTCACAAAATAGGAAAACATCATCCGCAAAGAATAAGTGCGAGAGACAAGTAGACCTGCATCTCCAGTAGAATCTAAAATCCGGCTGTAGCGAGCACCTCCATAACCAACGTGAATAAGTAGGGAGAGATAGGATCTCCCTATTACAAGCCACGCCCACTAGGAAGAAACCATGTAGCTACGCATTCAACGCAATGGAAATCTGAAGAGTCCTCACACGGGTTATGATGAGATGAACCAGCTAAACAAGAAACCGAAAAGTAAGTAGAACACTCTCAACAAACCGCTAGTCCACAATATCATACGCCTTTCGAAGTCGACTTTGATAGCACACTTGGGAGAATAGGGTTCCACATGAAACCCAGAGAAAAGTTCCTACGCCAAGAGAATATTATCCATGATTTGTCATCCTTTGACAAAGGCACTGGGGATGAACTTACAAGATCTTTTAGCATGGCGGCAACTCTATTCGCCAACACTTTGGTAATAATCCTGTACACCGTGTTACAACAAGCGATAGGCTTGTAGTCATCGACAGTAGTTGCATTGGGAACCTTCGGAACCATGACTAAAACGGTGTTACTAATTTCCTTGAGGAGCCTCCTTGAGATAAAAAAGTCATCCACTTTGCTTCCATGACCAGTTGACCCACCATATCCCAATTCTCCTTAAATAACTTAATCGTGAAGCCATCCGACCCTGGTGCCTTTCCCCTAACAAGGGAAAAAAGAGTATCTCGAATCTCAATATTAGCCACAGGGCGAGCAAGAAAGGTGATCTAGTCATCGTTCAGCTGAGAGCAGATAACCTCCCGAAATCTTCAATACCTGAGGGGTATCCAACTCCATCTATGGCAAAAGGAGATCATGAAAATGCTCCATAAAATGCTGCTGGACTAGCTGAGGTTTAGTGTTTGGTTGCCTTAGGAATCCATCACAGGGAGAATTCTATTTCTCATTTGTCTGTCTTTGACGTAATGGTGAAAGAACTTTGTGTTCCGATCACCTTCTTTGAGCCATCTTATTCTAGCTTTTTGCCTAAAAAATGACTCCTCCCGAGATTGGAGCTCCACTAAGGCACGCCGCTGAACCCTCTCCAAGTCCACAAGGACCACGCTGGTGGGATCATTAAAGAGGCCAATTTGAGTTTGCTTTAAAGCTTCCCTCACTTTAGAAGTCCTTACCAAAATGTTGGCGAACAAATCTCTATTCAACTGCTTAAGCCGACCTTTCAAGGCCTTCAGTTTGCATACCAGCCTAAACATAGGCACCCCTAAACCCGAATTCTCCCAAACTTGCTTCACAATTGAGTCGAAATCCGGGTGCTGGATCCAAAAGTCAAAGAACTTAAACAGCCTTTTCCAAATGATTGGATTCCCCACCTTAACCACCATAGGTGAGTGGTTAGAAATCCCAGGTGCAAGGAAGGACACCTCCAAGAAGGAAAAAACCTGGCTCCAACAAGGGTTTACCAAGACTCTATCAATCTTTCTCACCTTTCGAGAGGGACTTGAAGAAGTCGACCAAGTGTATCGAAACCCCACATAACGAAGATCCTCCAACTCCACCCCATCCATACACTTTGTCCAAATTTGTCAAAGCATGGAAACCAAAGGTTCAAACAACCCAATTTGTCCGAGGGATCCTTCATAGCGTTAAAGTCTCCCAAAACAAGCCAAGGCACGTTCTACAAAGAAGAACTTCTAGGTACCAGATCCTCCCAAAGAGGTCGACGCGTAGAGAAGGAATGCTTGACATAAATGAAAGAGACATAGCAGGCCACTCCAGTCTCCAACCAGCGAAGCTTCCCATGAATCACCTAGTCCAAGACCAATAAAATTTCAAAGGAAACCGCAGTAGAATCCCAACCAACCCAAATCCTACCCCGATTGAAGTTTTCAGAATTAGCCCTCCAAAACCAATTCGATATCAGATTCCTAAAGATGGCATTGAAGAAATTGTGGGGAACTTTAGTCTCCACTACCCCGATTAGAGATAACAAGTTCATCAACGCAAAATTCCTCACTTCCTCTTGTTTAAGAGAGGCAACAAGCCCCCTTATGTTCCAACAACCTATGTACATAAATATACAAAAGGAGAATAAAGGAGCATTACCTCTTTTTACAGCTTCGTCGAGTAGAAGGTGGAGGTGTCTAGGTCATTGAAGGAGGAGGATCCGAAGCAAGAGCAAGCAGCTTGTCCTGCATAGTCGAAGGGGGAGGATCCGGCACCACAACAGGTCTCTTATCCACTTCGGATGCCTTCGATGGAGAGCAAGGGGAGAGAAGGTCATCATCCGAAAATGAGATGTCTGAGCCCCCCGCAACCTCATCCGGGTAGGGCACCGCGGTGTCTAATGGCTCCAACGGGGTGGCAACTTCATCCGAAGTAGTTGGAACATCTTCAACCTGCTCCAAAATGTTCAGAGGCCCCCTAGGGGGCCTGCATGAATAGGTACTGGGTAGCCTCTTTTCCACAGCCGTAGTCTTGAGCTTCAAAAACCTCCCTTCATCACTCAGGGTGAGTTCGCGACGAGATCACCTCCAAAGGAGGGTGGGCCTTTTTCTTCTTACTCTTAACCTACTTCCAACCATGCTCAAGAGCTATGGGGGTCTTCAAAGCCTGGCCAAAGGGTCGAGCAGCGTCCAAAGAAGGAGGAGCGGGAGCCTCCTAAGCCTGTCCGAGGGGTCGAGTATCGTCCAAAGGAGCAAGAGCGGCATGGCCTTCTGTTGGGGATACAAGAGGCCGAGCAAGGGTAGGGGCAGCACCACATTTATGACCAAAGACTCCACACTTGGAGCATTCAACGAGCCTCCATTCATAGTCCACAGCAATGGACCTAGAGACCCCCATCAACATTCACTTCAACCCTCGAAACTCTCAACTGATTAGCTTGGATCTCTACACATACTCTGGCAAAGGAAATCATCCTCATGCTCTCGGTTCATTGATCCATGTGAAGGGGTTTCCCAAGGGAACTAGCTATTGCACTAATCGCCGTGCGGACCAAAGGTCGTGGCGAAGGTTCTTGAGTTTTATCCACACCGGAATGGAGAATTGCTTAGCCTTCTTCAACTCCAAAAGGGATTTCCATTGCTGCAAAATAAGGGGAACACAAGCAACAGTGAGTGGTCCCTCCTCTAGGATCTTCCTCCAGGACATGGATATAGAAGAACCCTTGGTATCGGCCAGCATATCAACTAGCTTTGTACCCCACGTATTCTTCAAAGCATGTTCGATCATCTTAAAATGAAGCATTTTCCCAACAAAAAACCCCACCAAGAATTCATTCCATTTGGGATCCAAGGCCTGCAGCACCTCTCCCGTCAGATTAACTACCACTTTCTCTCCCACAACAGCAGAAGGAACATAAGACAGCTCGTAGCCCTTTGCAGCCAACCGCGCCACGTTGGCCCACGACTGGGCTTGAGAGGGCCTGGAAGAGCTTGCTGGCTTGCTTGGAGCCTGCATACGGGGAGCCCATACTCGACTTTGTCCCCTGAAACGTCCTTCCCAAAGAGGCCGAGAGATCGGCCCATGATTGGCTCCGTCCCCTGTTGAAGAAGACCCTCCTACAGGATGGGATTGCTGGCCCGAGATACAGGCTTGCCAATCTCCAAATTTGTGAGGAGGGGAGCTTAGCCCCTTCCCCTTACCAACACACCTAGTTGGGGCTTAGCCGGAAAAGACGCCATAGAGCCCAACATAAACAAAAAACAGCCCCATCGACTCGCTACAGTTCAGCCAAAGTAAGGAGATCCATACCAGGCCAAGCTGCAAAGATGAGGGATGCACGAGACCACCACAGCCTCCTCGAAGCCCAAGTCTAGCTCTGGGCCAGCTCGAGCAGCTCCGGCAAGTCGGACCTGCAACGTCGAGTCGGGCGGAACAGGGCCGAGAAGGCACCGGAGGCACGACTTGGGAAGAAATCGGGAGGAACAAGGAGAGATCTTCAACGGAGTGAAGGAATGAGCAACCAAGGGTTGCCACTTTAGCCAAGGAACCCCGACGAAGTCGCGAACCAGCTCGAGCAAGGAGCAAATGAACAGAGCAGCGATGTCGCCCTAGGGTTCACCAGAACTCGCACCGGAAGAAGTACCGGCCAATCCCTCGATGAGAACTTGGAGGGGTCATACGACCCTCACCACCAAATTTCAGCTGAGAAGATCGACTACAGCCACCGGGAGAAGCAAAACCAATAGCAGCGAACAGAAGCCGAGTCGCTCGGCTTGGGAGTAACAGTGAACAGTACCTCCTTCAGTTTTAATTTTTTTTAATTTCCACAAAGTTCAATAAAAAAAACAAAAGGGTGATAAAATACTCCATGCTTAGTTCTATACAAGAAGTTGTTAGCCATCCATACATTTAGGAGTTTGGAAAAGTGAAAAAAGTTTAAGAGTCTTCATATTCACAAATACAGGCACATTATACGGACGTTACACCTGCTGTGAGGGTGAAATTCTAATTTCCTCTAGGAAGGGAAAGGCCTGCTCTTAGATCAAGTCTTAATGTCAAATTTCCAAAGGCAAACTTCAACTGAAGGAGATCCATGAATCATTTTAAGAAATTCCTTCGAGTTGGAGGGAATTGCCCAAGTAGGAGGCCATGCGAATATATTGTGGGGCCAAAACAAAAAATGGAATAGTATTTAATTTAAGGATTGGGATGTAGCTGCTCACCTGCAGCATACAATCTAGGCAACAGAAATAGAACAAAACCCAAACTCAAAGAACTGCTAAAATAACTGTTCTAGCACATCAAGAATATAAAACCATTAAACACGAGGAGAAATTTATTATGAAGAAGAAATGCAATTTCTTCTTGAATAAATGTTGTATACTTTGCTTTTCAGTGGGACTAATCTTGAGCTGTTTTCACAACACAGGATTTAGACATTTCTTAAAGGCTCATTGCACTCTTATTCTAAGACAACCAGCCCAGGACATAGCTCATATTCAGTTTACGGAAAGAACAAGAAATGGCTTCTATTTACGTCAAAACGTGATATATAAACTAAAAATGAAGGACATACAATTCTGCACTTTTTCACAAGAATAGTAGACACCAAACATACAAAAGAAAGCAAGTACTGCATTGCCACAAGAAACATTCTGACCTTTAATGCATGACTATCAGAACATGGAAACAGGCAAAGCGGCTTCTCAGAGTTGCAATATCAGATGGAGTCCTTAGGCCAATTAGTAAATCGATCAACTGCGAATATTGAGATGAACAAAACCAGGGATGCACCTGCATAATAGAAATGACAGAAAAACAATCACTTCCAGTAAGAATATATCTTGAATGGAGATACCACACAAACATACCTCCAAAATTTTGCTCAAAGCATTATAGGCTTCAGCATGGCCATGGTCATTGCTTTCCTTGTGGAAGAAAATTCATGAATGATTTAGGCTATAGAAATCACTAAACTCATCCATTAAATCAAGAAAACAAAGCTACTATTCTTAAAGTCAATGCACACCCGAAAAGTGTCTTTAACAAAGCTAAACACCAAATCAATGAGATCCTTCTGTGCTCCTTCGATAAGAAATGAGGATATCTCCAGTAACAAGCCCCTGGGTGAAACTGCATTCTCTTAGTACTATAACAGGAGTGGATTCATCACTCTGTATGAGGGGGTGTGAGGGTGCTCTTTCTTTTCTTCGTACAGGAGTGGATTTATTATTGGATGGATTCTCATGATGGTACTGTACTTGCATAGAACGTGACAGCTGACACAATGTCATCAAGAAGAGGAAACAGCAGTGCCCAATTTCCATAACATGGTAGCTCAAAATTCTGCTAGCAGAGTATAGAATCTATGCATACGGACGCAACCTAGTAATCTCTGCAATTGCTAACAGTAGAAAAAAGTTCTGGATGCTCACAAATAGAGTTGGTCTGTCGATAATCAGACATCTGTTACAATGAATTGTCAAATGTGACCTATAGGACTCCCCCTTTATCAAGTGTATCATCAGCAGTCAAGTGTACATGCATATGTGAACATATATGAATCTTTCATTTTAATCATTAATATAGCTTGCTAACAATTTTATCTACAAGCATTCTCTCCCCATTACCTTTTAGCATTTACATCAATGGCATGCTCATTTCCTGGTTCATTGTCCGTTGATGCATCCATTTCATCTCTTCCCCTCTCGAACTCATCTCTCTTATTTAGAATGCCAAATCTTTTGAGAAATGACACAAAAATTTCTCTGGTTGCAGAAGAATCCGTGATAGAAGCTACGGAACCAATAGGATCCTGAGAAATCAAAACTGAGCATGATAATCTAACTCATATTATGTATGTCAATTACTAAGCAATGGGAAAAGTAAAAGGTAATCTGTGAGCATTGACTGAATATATATCTCAGAGTTAAAGTTCTTTAAGACGGCTACTCAATACAGCTTCCTTTTGCTAATTCAACGCAATCCACAGGACTCAATCCTCTCTTTCGAAAAATTCATTCGTAAAATTATTGAACGCTTTATAGCGCCCAGAAGTTTGATCCAATTAACAAAGAATCCACAAAGTTCTATAACTCACATGCATGACGATCCCTTCCACAATGACCAACCTAATCTATCTGACCGAATCTAGTACTTCAAAGTATTTTGGTGTTCCATGGTGAGTTCAGGGAGGGTAGACACTTGGTACACAACATTGATGCCACTTCACTTCTCATTAGGGGTGTCAAAAACCGAACCAAACCGAACCGAACCAAAAAATTCGGTTTTCGGTTCGGTTTTCATTAAAAACCGAAATTGTTTTTATTGGTTCGGTTTTTATCAGTTAACCGAATCGAACTGAACCAACAAACCGATAAAAGCTTATTTCTTGAAAATGAAAAATATATTCAACAGAAAAAAAAAAAATGCAAAAACTGAAAACTAAAAGCTGAAAACCAAAAACCGAAACCGAACCGAACCGAACTGAGGTTTGTATTCGGTTCGGGTCTCATTCGGTTTGGTTCTACTTCTCATAGCTTTAATTCTTTTTAACTTTTCCTTTGAGGTTTTCTAATAACAAGTACGTGATCCATTGTTTCAATGCCAACCCAACCTCACATAACTTTGACTTTGTTTTTTTTTTTTTTCCTTTTTTTGGTCCATTTCTAAAGAATAATTTGTTGTCGGTAAGAATATAAAAAAAAAAAAAACCATAAAAATTCTAGCTTATGCATGGCTATCATGCTTCTAACATATGTTTCTACCACACAAAAGCAATACCATTATTTTCCTTCACCATTTTACATTAAAATATAAAATTACATGTGAGGACGCCTCAGTTTTCCATTGTGTTGAATGGGGATCTTCATGGTTTTTTCCCTAGCGGAAGAGGCCTGCGCCAGGGGGATCCCATATCTCCCTACTTATTCACGTTGATCATGGAGATACTCTTGGGATTCTTTGAAGATGCTCGCGTCAGCCAGACTTCAAATTCTTTTGGAGGTGTAAGTCCACTAGCCTTTCGCACTTGTTTTTTGCAGATGATGTATTTCTATTCTATGAAAGTCACTTGCCTTCTATTAAGCTACTTAAAGAAGGTCTTCAGAGTTTTTCATTATGGAGTGGCCTTATTCCGAATCAGAGGAAGAGCGAGGTATTCCTCTCTGGTGGCCAACCAACTCTTCGGGATCAAATCTCTAGGGTGGAATCCTGGACACATCGATTCCTTTCTGTAGCTGGTCGTCTTCAATTGATTAGGTCAATTCTTCATGCCATTCAGGTCTACTGGGTGAGTGTTTTTATTCTACCTGCAGCAATGCTGGATAAGATTGAGCGGATCCTTAGGCAATTCCTCTGGAAAGGACCTCAATTGGGCAAAGGGGGAGCCAAAGTATCCTGGGAGGATGTTTGCCTTCCTAAGGTGGAAGGCGGTGCAGGTATCCAGAGGTTGCGAGAATGCAAAAAGGCGGCTATGCTCAAACATATCTGGATATTGTTTTCAGATAAAGAGTCTCTTTGGTATAGATGGATCCACTTAACCTTCTTAAAAAGAGAGAACTTTTGGGTGGCGAAGCAGGCCGTCCGTTTGTTCTTGGGCTTTGAAGAAACTACTACAACTCGGGGACGAGAATTCCGGCTCTGCTTCCACTAGAGGATAGGCGATGGTCTTTCCACGTCTCTTTGGTTTGATAACTGGCATCCCAAGGGCCCATTGAATCTAATTTTCACAAATTCGATTATCTACAGCTCCGGTCTTTCTAGGCAAGCTTCGGTGGCTGATCTCTTCTCAGAGGACAGCTAGTCTATTAGATCGGTGATTCAAACATGGGGCTCGCTGCTTCCCACCTTGACTAGTATTATGGATTGGTTTTGTTGGAGGGAGAATTCTTCGGGTGTGTTCTCAGTGGCCTCGGCGTGGGAGCTTATAAGACGAAAGAAAGAGAGAGTCAATTGGCACGGTCTCATCTGGAACAATGCCATCCTACCTCGATACCAACTGAACCTTTGGCTCATCACTAAGCGTAGGTTACCTACAGAGTCTCTTCTTATGTCTCATGGCGGGATTGATGCTATGTCTTGCCCCTTACGCAATGAGGTGCCGGACTCGGTCGATCACCTCTTTTTTTGGTTGTCGCATTACCTCAACTGTTGCCTTATTTTGGGCGACTAGATGTGGTCTTCCTTGGAGTAATAAGCCTTGGGAGGATATGCTTAGTTGGGCTTTGGCCTTGCTCTCGGGCAAGGAGTTTTATAAATGCATCAGCCGATTCTCTTTTGGAGCACTCTGCCACATCATTTGGAAGAATAGAAATGATATTCTCTTTAGGTGTGTGCAGATTTCTACTTCGGCTATGAAGAAGCACCTTCTTAAGGTTGTTAAAGATAATGCTTGCACCTTCAAGAATATGGAGGATTCCCCAAGAAATAGAAGAGTGCAACGTTCCTGGGAAGTGGACCCCGCTATCTTCGACGTCTAAGTTGGCTTTGCCTGGGTAGACACTTGGTGCTGCTTTGTGTTCTTCCTTTGGCGTGTTGCCTTGTTTTGGTGTTGTCGGCCGATTGGCCTTTTTTCGGCTTCCTTTCACTCATCATGAGCATGTTCATCTTGAGTGACAGTTCTTTTTGAAGCCGTTTGTCCGTACTTTTGACCTTCCCCTTAATATTACTTACCTTACCAAAATATATATATATATATATATATATATATATATATAACTACAACCAACAAATATAGAAAAAATAACTAATCAAGTAAAATAATATTATCTAATCCAAATTTTAATGATATGAACTTGTTTTTGTGCATGTTAACACAAATTTCAACTTGCTTATTATATTTTACAAATTTAAAAAAAAAAAAAAGGGGGGGCATGAAAAAGTTCAAGTTGAATCTTAAATTGATAGTCAAAATTATATTTTCTCAAATCGGTTCAACTATAGCTTCCTCAAGTGACAGGACCACATGTCCTATAGAATCACCCTAATTTATCATGACAAAATAAGTTGCATTAACCTCTTTATACCAACCAAACTTACTTTCAACAGTCATGGAATGTTGCATTATTTCAAACCTACTCGGCCGATTCTCCACTTAATGCTTTTCTCCATATTCATAATTTTCATCTGAAGATTCGATATTATCAATGGCATGAGAAAAGGAAAGACAATCATGCCAAGTAGAGGATTCCAAGTAAGTTGTATAATTTTAGGATCACTGCATCTTGAATTCACACTTCATTCTAGAGAGTCAAAAGTATATAACTATTCCGACAGTGAAGGTTTTTCTCTTAATTTTCTGATTTTTTAAAAGCTGCTGTTGTCTGGTGGGGCACACTTGAGAACTATTCTCTCATGCAAAGCAGGGATGGAACAATATTTTTCCCATAGGGAGGGAATGGGAACAAAATTCCTGGCCTGCTCCTCCCAAATGGCAACCACTAGTGCGTGCAATTCAAAAAGTGCCTTGAATGATGCAATCAGAAGTATTAATTGTACTTAAGGAAAATTTACAAGTCAAAAGGGCTGGAGGGAGGTCTAAAAACACGACAGAAACTTCTAGCTAGAATCCCAAAATGTTTTAAGTTTCCATAGGATATCAAATAGCACATAATGACCTAATATATGTCCATGTAGCCAACCCCATCTACGTGAACTGTCTCCACAATACTTTCTGCAGCACTTATAAGAATGATGCGGCCTCACTAGGAAGGAGATTAGGCAGGTCTGAATCTGACCAACCCAACAATCAAATTTAGCATGTCAACTGCCTCATACTAAACAGAAATCTTTGAAGCAACTCAGTAGAGCATGAACTTAAAGCCTTGATATTTCTGCTTGCAGTAGAGTTTGCAATTCTAATCCGGATGCTTGCACGTTACAGGTGTCTAAATCTTTAACCACTCTAGAGCTGAGTACACTTGTATTCTGATTCACAAGGATCTGCAGAATTAGAACACTACTATCAGGAGATATGAAAATGGTATAACAACCTCTTCCCAGCTAAAGAACAAGTGTGAGCCAAATGTCACCAATGTGGCAAGAAGATCACCTTTAAAGCAAGAGCCACACTTTCATGCATAAAAGAATATTTTTTAAGAAAATCAGTCAATAATACTGCCAAACGTCCAAACTGTTTGTCTGTATCACTTGAACCCCGGCAAAATGCTGGTCACAGTTTCCAAAGGTCATGACCATGACCCAGCAGCTCCTTACCAAGTACTGATTTCTTAACTGGAGAAAAGATAAACAGAAGCACAATCAAACCCCTGATGTCACTAAAATGTTAATGATGAACTGAACAAAACTCAAATCAAGTAATGCTGATTAAGGACTCCACTACATACATGAACAATCGGCATTCAACCAAAGCTCACACTAAAAAATATGCATCAAGGAAGGAAAAGTTAATGTCACAGAGGCAGATGAAGAATAAAATTGCATAAACAACAATATTTTGCTCCCAGACCTGTCCCTCCTATCAAATATCTACAGAATGCAAAAAAAAAAAAAAAAAAAAACATACCTTGAGATGAACAATTGCGATAAGAATATATTGATATGCATAATTCAATGGGTATCATAAGCCAAGTAAGGAGAGGTCAACGCTTTGGGATGGTACCTATCAAATGGGATCAACATATATAATAAAAATAAATAAATCAAGAAGTTGACAGTTCTGTTATAATGTTTCAGACAAGCTTTCAGCACAGCTTACAAGCAGGTTGAATTACCCAGCTTGATAAGTCTATGGAGACTCTTATTGAAGACTAAAGCTCCTTCTAGCATAGCTTGTGAACAAGCAAAAATGATCTCACATGATGATGATCTATTGTGAGGAGTTTATGATGGACAAAAAAGTTTTTGTATTGAGTTTTGGTTAAACGCACGGAACTTTGTGCACTTATTCCTTATAAAATGTGTCTCCTGTCAAAGAACATTTAGTGGTGCCTTTGCAAAAAGCAGGACTTTTACCCTGCTTAAACTGATTTGAATCTGAATACGGATTTAAATATGGAGATTCTAGGTTGCTTTTAATCGTTAACTCATAAGTTATGCACAACCAGTGGTGAATCTGTGCCAAACAGCCAAGGATCTCCACACTTATTATGACGTCAAATATGATATCTGAAAAATGAAAATCACGGAAACAAAAAGTCATGTAGAATGATGACCTCCAGAACTAGCACGCTTGAAAGATTTTGCGAGGGGCACAATATAATCCATGTAATAAGTGATGAACCAACCACATAATCTCTTAGAATGGGCAGCAACCAAACATTACTAGAACTAAAATTGTCGGGATGCAGTGAAATAGGCACAACAGAAAGCATCTTTTCTGGGCCCATAGCAATTACAGCAGAACCGACACATCTCTGAAGCTGTGAATCACAGTAAATTAAACATTGATGAGTTACCATTCAAACAATCTTCAAACTACACAAGTATTTGTTTTATAAAGCTAGACAGTCAATTATTTGTTTCATCAGATAATGGCCAAGTACTATGCTCAAAGCTCTGTTAACTTGTCATCTACCCAATTTAGTAAAAGAAGCTTTTATTAATCCTTATAGGTAAGTAAAAAAATAACCTGCTGTTAACACTCCAATCAACAATTCAATCTTAACTCTAACAAAATTCATGACGACAAGCTGATTTGGAGTTTGCTATGAACCCCATCTTCTTCTTTGCACACTTCAACAGGATAAACATATGAAGCAAAGATGACTTGAAAAATCAAATTTCGGAGAGCAAGATCAAGTAATAGCCTTTACATCATTCTCTTGAAAATCAATTTTGAGATCAAGACAAATCAATTCCCTTTACATCATTCTCTTTTTCCTTAATACATGAAATTAAATCAATAACAAGGCAGCAAGGAGGTGCAAACCCAAGTACCAAAAGATATCAAGAACCAAAAAAAAAAAGCTCAATTCATCGATAATGACAATAAATGCATCTACATCGATGGGTCTATGATAGATGGGTCCCTTTCAGCTGAGGTCATTAAGTGAACAAGTTTGAGCAAGGATACTCCTCATATAGATGTAAGAAGTTTTCCTACACAACATTTAGAGATGAGAGGAGAGGACTGTGGATATCAGTTTGTGGTCATATTAACAAAGATAATCAAATGAGAAAAAGTAGTCTTTATACACTTTAAGAATAGTGCATGTGAAATAAATCCTGAACAATCTCACACGTCATTCTATACTAACAGAGAAAACAGTCACCCACAACCAATTTCGCATTAAAAAAAAAAAAAAAAAAAACTGCCATTCCATAATTCAAATGAACTTCCAAGAGAAAACAATCTTCTTTTTCAAGGAATAGGAAAATGAAGGAGGTATGTACACCTAGCTAGTTCAAAAGAACAGACTGATGAAAGAAATGGGCAAAATCCACGGTAAATCCAGTACTCATGATTCAGGACATTCTAAGTCTAAACTATAAATAATTGGTAACATGTCTGTACAGGAAAACTCTTCAAAAAAAATTGCAGCTTAATCACTAAAGTCAAGTTCAAACTGACACCTTATGAAGATCAAATAGCAACACCCAGGACTTTAGAACTTTTACGGTGAAAAATCATCAAAATTGCTGATCATATCCTGTTTGACTTCCAACATGCAAGACAAAGTACTTTTGAGAAGTTGAAACTGTAAACCTCATGCAAAGGTCAAAACTCAATTCAAGTAGAAGTCCAGTTCTGCGTAATTTATAGCAAGGTATGGCACTAATATATATTTCTTAGCTAAAGTTTGACATTTCTTTTCTTTAAATGCGAAATAAATATGAAGTCCTAATGAAAGAGGAAGAATGCCTTCCAGCTTATTTAGTCATTGAAAAACAAACCAAAAATACAGCCACAGCAGAGCTCATAAGCCTCTACAATGTTGAACATTATCAGCAAGCCCACAACAAATAGAATTGAAAGTAAGAACTGCAGAAAGTAGTTGCCAAGAAGTCAAGATGGAGAAACATAGAGAATTAATATGGGTTCAGACGCAAGTATAACCCATTTCTTTCATAATCGAATTCAGAAATTGACATATAACAGTCCTTGATCAATGTCTGGTAGAACTTAAATCATGCCAATCATACAAATCACAAGAAACCAAGAACATTAAATATATTGAGCTTGAGTTATTTCATGACAAAGCAAAGGGTTAATACATGTATTTGCAATTGACGAATGGCAAGAAATGAAAATCTTCTATAGCATACAAGAAATCAAGATGTATGCATACCAAGTTTGAGGTACAAAAGAGAGATTACGGAAAGTGCATGCTGATTTGGAGTTTCGCCATGGGCACTGAGGGCACTTTCCAAAGCAATACATATTCTCCTTATTGCTATTGTTTCCAGACTCTCCTCACTTACGTCATCACTTGGTTGGCTCTCCATATGGAAAGTCTCTTCATTTACTTGTTCATTAATCAAGTCCTTCAAAATACTCGAGGCCTGCGATGCAGCATCAGCCTCACCAACAAGAAGTCCTAAATTAGTATAACCAAGTGCATCAGAAAGCAAACACCGGGGTTAACAATATTAAAAGATCAAGTGAACCATCCACAATCTCATTTCCAGTAACAAAAATTAACAAAAGATAAAAGTAGAGTCCTTGAAAGTAAGCTTCCAAGTACATCGACCTAGGCTCCCGAGTGGCAGAGGTTCATTTGTTTATCAGTCAAGGGATAATCCCATACTTCCACTATCTCAAAAATGATGTCTTATACTCTTTGATGTACTGCAGTTGCATGAAATTTCTTGTGAGAGGGATGATACCCATTTGAGCCACTATTTTTTCTATCATAACTCCTTCGTAACACCATACATAAGATTTTGTTTCTATCAAAACTCCTCCGTTCCACCAAGACAGAAAAGATTGCAGTAATGATTTAAAAAATAACAAGAGCAAAATTATGAAAAATGTTGACAGCAGAGAAAACAAAAAGTAAAAAAAAAAAAATATATATATGCAACTTTGGTTTGACTATATTTAGGAAAGTTAATCAATGAACAAGGTGCCATAGATTAAACTAAAGGGAGAACATTTTTTGATTAACATAAAGATCACATTTTTTTTGTAATATACAGATGGTTTGACTTTGCTGCATTGTCTGTTCAACCATCGAACTTCAATTTGCGTCATGGCCATTAACTACTGCCCTTTACAATTCTTCCAAGTGTGTTGTCATAATTCCAAAACATCAATGACATTTGAATAACTTTGTAGAGTATAGTGACAAGCAAGATACACAATTTAAAAATGATGCACCTCCTTCCACGCACCACTTTACACCACAAAAGGTGAAGCTTCAATCGACAAAGTCAATCAATGATAAAGATTGATACTGCCAATGTTGGAGATTTAGGGCCTGTTTAATTACCATCCTATTTTTATATTTTTCTGTTCTATTAGGAATAGAAAAGTAGCCAGGAAATAGATTGGAATAGAATCAAGAAGTAAAAGAAATCTATTTCTTTGTTCTACGGAATAGAAATGGAAAAAACTATTTCTGAACATATATTGTTCCCGGGAATCGAAAGGTTACTAAGGGCACCCATAGAAGTTAACACAAAATGTGACAAGGAAATTCTCACCAACAAAGGAATCCACCGTAGGATACAGGACAGTAATTTTTACGAAAAAAGTCTATTAATTGAGAAATCTGCTCAAAATAACGAAAGGAATAGTAATTCAAGAAATGACTAGAGCATGAACCCTACTTATTAAAATCAGCAAAAACAGAATCAAGAGAAGATTAAGATATTTGAATTGTCCCCTATTCCATTCTTTTCCAAACTCACCATGTAAGGCAAAGAGTAGGAGCATTTTGGGCTGATTTGAAATGTAGAGAAGTATGGGAAAACATGACATAATTGTAGAACCAAGATCGCAAAATTAGCTAAGAAACTACCAAAATAAAGCAGTCAAAGCACCTCCTGCCCCAAGAAAGTTAAGAAGCATACCTGCTAGAGACTCCCAAACTACAGGAATGTTCTTAATCCACAAGCTTGATCCTCCAGTGTGGAATTTATTCAGAGCAACTCTTAACAAGTTTGCAGCAGTCATGACAGTGTCCACCGAGTTCTCTTTTGAAGAAACATAAGAAGCAAGAGAAGTGATGACATTTTCTTAACTCTTGAACAGTATCTCCCACTGCTAGAGTTTCCAATAATGCCTCGATGATCTTAAGAATCAGTGTTGTAAGCGCTGAGAACCCGAGACTCATAAGCTTGTCTAATTCTGAAAGAATCTGAATGCTCACTTTGGCAGACAGATACGGACAAACAGATACCAACACATTAAGCATATGTAAGAATCCTATATTCTCGGATTTCAACAGTTTATCATCTGTAGATCTATCCTAAGGACTCGTAGTCCTTGACCAATCTGCTGAAGAAATGCAACTTTCAAAAGAAGACAGTACCAGCTTGCTTGCTTTCCTAACAACACTAGAGGACTTAAAGCATTTAAAAACCTTTTCAAGACATTCTTGTGCACATCGCCGAACCTGAGAAAACAACAAAACATATCTTCAATTGCTACTCATTTCTTACGATATGCAAAAGAATAGGAACACATTTCCACCTTTCAAAGCCCAATTACGATCAACAAGGCCATAAGGAGAAGAATACTGACCTAAAAAAGGTGACAATTACATGTTGCAAAGTCTAACAAAAAAAAAAAAAAAATCCCAAAGAGCTTAAAAGAGCAGAACTGGATACAGCAATGCATGATTTGCGACAATATACCTTAGGACGCTTGGCCAGGGAGAACTTCAAAAGCGTCTTCAACCCGAATTTCACCGAATCCCAATCCTCCAAGTCGCAAAACCCAAGCAAAACCCCCAAACACTTCACCGCGGACCTTACGCTGGACACGGCCAGCTGCTCCTCCTCCCTCGCCAACACCTCCGCCAACACCTCCGCCGCCTCCCTCGCCCTCGCGGGCGCGATCCCCTGCGGCGGCACCGCGGCAGGACGATCACGAGGAACGACATGAGCGCCGCGACCTCCGTGGAGTCTAGGGCCTGCAACGAGGACGAGGTCTCGACGGCGGACATGGCGGCGCCGAAGTAAGAGGCGGGTGTGAGGGGGAGGGACTCGGCGTCGAGGATAGCGCGCATGGCGGCGGCGGTGGCGAGGAGGTGGCGGTGCTGAGGGGCGGAGGATTTGGCGTAGCTGTCCATGAGCTGTTGGCAGACGTCGGCGCCGTCTCGCAGCGGTTCGTCGGCGTGGTCGTGCTCCATCTGTTGATCCTGTGGAAGCAACGAGGGTCGCTCTTCCTGTTTCCGTTGTCTGTGCTTTGTGGCTTCATGGCGGCAGCCGCCGGCGGCGGCGGATGCTTCGATTGCCGCCGTGCGGGCTTCTCCCGGCTGTGGAATGTTTCGGGGTAAGAAATTCGCCTTTGATGCTTAATCCATGTTTTTTCATATTTTTACGATAACTAAAACTCAGGGGGTCGTTATTTTCTTCACATTTGATCTATATTGCTTCGCAAAGAACATTTTTTGATTACATTGATTAGGTTTGACTTGTCCTGATTCCTATCATGTAACTCAACTTTCAAAAAAATACAAATGATTAATCTCATAAAAAATCTCAAATTATGCATGTTGTAATCCAAATACTCCGAATCTTTTTAATATCACAAAAGATTTTAAATTCATTTTTTTATGACATATATATCCTAACTTTGACAAAAAAAAAATTGAGGTATACCACCCGCCGTAGTGACTCAGCTAGGTAAGCGCTAGACTTCCATCGATGAGGTCTAATGTTTAAAGCAACGCAAGTTGCAGAAAAGTTAGCTTTGAGTCTCTTGGCGACTTACCCGGTGGCACGTGTGTGGTGGCTAACAAGTGTCGCCCCCAATGGTTTACCTCCGGCTGCCGGCCGTGCGAGATTCCTTGAGTCACAAAAAAAAAAAAAAAATTAAGGTATTTGTCTTGCTATGGACAAATTTAAGGTTTTTGGTGATATAAAAAAATTAAATATATTTATATCACAATAATTATAATTTGAGGGCAAATCAAATTTATGGAGCAAAAGTGGTACTTCTGATCTTTCCTTTCAATCATTATTATTTTCTTGTTTTATAATTAAAAGGTGTTAAGATTTCAACGAGAAGTTTTCCGTTTTCAATTTCATCTTAGGTATGCTAAAGTATTCTCAAAGGAATTCTAGTGATATGGAAAACAAACTAATAAAATGAACATACGAAGAAGGGTTATTATTGTGATAAGAAATGATATCACAAGATTCTTTTTGGAGGAAACAAAGCATCGCAGTATACACGAGAACCGCACCGAATCGACTAGTTTTGGTTATTCTCGATTCCAAATTTTGGAATATGAATAATCAGACCAATTCCTAATTCCATATGGGAATCAAACTGCTTGACGATATGTCTTCTTTTTTTTAAAAAAAAAAAATACCCTCTTCTTTTAAAGAGTAAAGAAAAGGAAATTGCCAAAATCCTAAATCAAAACAGTCTAACCTAGGAATTAATCTAGTTTCCAGTTCTAAAGTGAAATCGGCCCAACTCAGGAATCAATCACCTTTCCTTTTTAATGATATGCAAGAAAGGATAGAAAAGAATAGGAAACTTTATATTTTATGGCAAAGTTGATTTGAGAACCTACGGTAAGTAAGTAGCCAAGAGAGAGGAAGAAAGGGAGGAAAAATAGAGAGAAGAAGAGGAAAAATGAATTCTAAAAGCCAACAAGAGGTGCTTCATTTATGTGTTACCAAAACCGTATACCTATTGCGATATATTTACATTGAATATAAATTACACATTACCATGATGCCCTTATGTATGTAAAAATAAATAAAACCTAGAAAATAAAACCAACACCACTCAAGTAATGTAACACTCCCTAGGTCACTCATACCCAATTTGGAACAACTAGTAACGAAGATAGGACAAAACAACACTTTAATAAACATGTCAACCAATTAATCTCTAGAGGCAATATAAAGAGTAGTAACCAACTTCTGCTTCACAACATCACAAATAAAGTGACGGTCAACTTCTATACATGTAGTTCGCTCACGAAAAATAGGATTCCTAACAATATAAATAGTTGCTTAATTATCACACATCATATCATAAGTTGATTAATAGAAGGGATTTCAACCACAACAATTTAGTCACAATATGTGCCATAGCACGATATTAGGCCTCCACAATAGACTTAGGAATAGTTGTCTATTTCTTGCTCCTCCAAGTAATCAAATTACCACCAGGAAAAGTGCAATACCTAGTCGTGGACTGATGATCACATGTTAACCCAGCCCAATCAACATCAGAATACCATTAGGTTTATAAATCAGCCCCTTATTAGGAGAGCCTTTAAAGTACCAAAGATGCGATAAAAAGCGACCCAACGAGCGTTCTTTGGTAACTCCTTTAATTGAGTCACCACACCAATTTGCCTGATTCAACATATGCGCGTAAACCTCGAGAAGCAATTTGCGAAACGATAACTTTTGTTGTTGTAGCAATAGCAAGGCTTACCCGAGAGACCTAGAGAACCACAATGGGGAGATGCTCCAAATTTCAATAAAATAAGCGTGCGAAATCCTCCCTCCTTTCAATGTATACGCCCTCCTTTATTGAAAGAACGTGTGCCCTTCTCTTGCCCAGATTTTAGCGACTCGGATGCTTGCTGAATTTTGACGGAGCTCAATCACCTCGCTGGAATTCGTTGGCAACGCGAGTATTGGTGCAAATCGTCCGGCGCGACGAAACAAACCCGAGGATCGGGCTGATTGGGATGGGTGACATGAGCAGGTGGCTACGGGCGTTGCGGTAGCAACGGGGTCGTGGCCGAGGAAACAACCAGCTCGGTTCACGGATGCGGGGCAGCAGCGATGGCGGCGTTTGGGTAATAGTCGGAACAGCAACTACGAGGGGCTGAGTTGCAGTGATGTCATCGATGAAGGGGCTGCGGTGGCGTCGTCAAGCAGTCGAGTAATAACTCAACGGGGTGGCAGCTCGTTGACAATGTATCGCACGATGAAAGCACCGCGGAAGTGTTGGCATGGGTCTTGGCCAAGAAGACTCGCGCTCTTTCCTCTCTCACGTGTCCCTCTCTCTCGTATCAAGAATGCCCCCTTTTTTTTGTCCTGTAACGAGTCCATTTATAGTGAAAGGGTGTAAACCATCGAGGAAAGAAAGCATATTTTGTTTCTTCTGTGCATGCTTTGAAATATATTCTATTTCCTTTTCTCTTCCTCAATGACCGAATGCCTTCTTTGCAGGGTGTTGACACCTAAATTTTGGTGACTCGATCATTTATTTATTATGTAAAAAATTAGAGATTAATTTTTAACCCCTAAACAAAAATATTAAAATTAAATTGCCTAGCATATAATTTTATGAGCATTTTCTTATTATTATTCCGTTTGCATTGGATCGGCGACTGAATAGGTTCAACTTGATGGTTCTGAGCTCAAAGTCCACGGTAATGAAAATTCGGCTGAACTTATCATTCATGTAAGCCCATTATTCCTTTAATGAGGTTGAAATCGATATATGCTCTTCACGTGCGATGCTTCAAGTTAGGAAATATAACGAGCAATATTATGATGATCTCGATAATTCGTATATATTCACATGGTTGAATGAGAAAAGGAAAGAAAATGTCAATTAGAGGAAGTGGGTCGTCTGGAAAGTATAAGGAAATAACAAAGTGGGAAAGGAAATAATAAAGTATTGTTGATTTGGGGAGTCACAAGAAAACAAAATAAAAAAGGGTAGATTGGCGAAGAGCAGGAGATGTGCGCATCATGAAATAAAATAAAGACGAAACTTGCTTCTCACGATTAGAAGTTGGAGCAATATTCAGTCAATAAAAGAAACAGGAAATAAAGAAGAATCGGCTTATATATGCATGATATAAGAAGGAAAGTGGATTTTGGGCTTTCCTTTTACCAGCCCTAGCCGTTCCCCATAAAAGGAGAGGACCCTTTTGGTAAGCAAGGGAGAATCGCAGAGAACACATTAGAGAAAACACGCGAGAATCGAGAGAGGAGAGGGAGCTTCGCCAAAAGCTCTTCACGGCCGAGACACCCTTAGCCAGCGCCTCTCCTTGCTGAACAACGCCCTGGACAACGCCCCTGCGATCTCCACTGGTGCTACTGCTTCCCGAATGAGTTTGCTGTCAAAATCTTGACGCCAACCAGCGTCAACGAGGCACCAGACTTCGCTGCGTCAACTTGAACAAATGCAATGTTGGCGAGTCACAGAGTCTGATCTTCGCGGTTCTGGTTCCCTCGAAGTGCAGTCCCAGCAAAGGAGTCCATGACGTCCACAAAAGAAACTAAGAGAAAGAGGCCACACAATTGAAGACATGGCCATACACTGAGTTGAGGGAAAAATCGTGAGGGGAAGCTTCTGTACAGAGTGCTCGTGAAGGTGAGAGTGAATAAAGAGGCTAAAAAGGCCACACTTAGTCCACGGTTGGAAGAGAGCCCCACATACTCGCGAAGTTGACCCACTTGCCGATTCTTCACAGCATCAGGAATCGCAACACCTCCTATTGCCGATTGAGGAGTCCCATATGAAAAGCCAGGTTCGCCAAGCCCATTGATACCACCAGTAGCCTCGTGACGAGCTGCAGCTTCCGAAGGACAAGTTGTTCTGATTTGCCCCTGTTAGATCGATGCCAACCTTGACGATGTTGCAGTCCACCGCCCATGGACGTCGCTGCTCTTGTTGTCCACTGCATTGATGAGGGCTGACCTGACTGGGATCCACAACAACGACGAATCCCCTCCATCGGCAAATAAGTTGGTGCAGTCAATCTGCAACACTGGGCTTTCTTCTCTGCAGTACCCTCCACACACGAAGATTGAGACAGCCACAGCACAGCACACACAAAAATCGGAGGTCGGCAATTCAGAGTTCTCAGAGCACGTTGATCAAAACACGTGAGAGAGAGAAGAGGGGTCCTTCGACCAACGCTTGGTCGAAACACCGCTCATGCTATCCCTTTGCTACGGAGCCTGGCGACGTTAAGCACCTGTCGCCGCGAGCCCCAACCTCAACGACTAAGCCGTTGACCCCATACACCACGAGCTCTACGCTCACCGTTAAGTTCCAGCAATTCCAGGCGTGGTTCTTTTGCTGAAAGCACTCACGTTGAATATTCCATTTGCTGCATGAAGACAATTCTACTTGCTGCATGAAGAAGATCCATTGACTTTGACTTGAAAAAAGGCCACCTGTTTTGCCCTGCCAACAAATCATCCGTGAGTGTCTTCATCCAACCCTGATCTCCACCGGCGGCGGGAGATTCGTTATCAAAGGAACACCACCATTACAGCATACAACGTTCCTAATTCAAGCAGCCACAAGCCAAGTCGACCTTCGAAGTTTCCATTTTTGCAGGCTCATCGAACTGTGCCAGCTTCGATCGTGAATCTTTGAGCCGCCGCTGCTCGCCACCATCCGTCACCTTTCACCGTCAAGGAGCCAGTTGCGATCCCGGTCCAATTGTGCTTGGTCCAAATTTGGAAAGAATATCCTCAAATTAGGTAAGATGCACATCTCTAGTATATTTGGATATTTTATTGCCTAATATATGTCTATTTATATTTAGTGTTCATATCCATGAATGATAGACATAACTTTCAATTATGACTTATTTCCTAATCCGCAACCGCACGTCAATTTTTTATTCCATCTATAAGTTTTAGATGGAATAATTAATCACGCGGGAATAAAATTGATATTTTGATCTTTAAGGCTTAAGATCAATTTATCGATTTTATTAACAAAATAATCAAGTCTGATTTAGATATTGTTTCCTAATTCGGACGATGTGTGATATCTTTGATGATTCTGAATGATTTGGTGTTTATCTTTTAATTGTTTTATTTATCCCGAAAATTCAAAAAAAAAATTGCATTTGCATATCATGTAGATTATATTTGATTTCCTATATAGAATTGCATGATAGAATAGTTAGATGATTTTTTTAATTATATTAGAATGCATGTTTAGATGATATCTAGGTTAGATAATATCTTGAATTTAAATTGCATGTCGAGATGAATTTCTAAGTTAAGATAGGATTGATTAGTCTATTTCCTAACTTAAAATAGATAATATCTCACTTTAGTTAGATTTTTATTGTTAGTAATTTTTAATTACGAATTTTTATAAAAAAATACAAAAATGTCATGTGCATGTCATATAGAATTAGATTTATGAAATGCATGCCATTTAGTGATTGTTGCTAGGTCCATTTAATTAGAAATTGACTGTCATTAGAATTAGGTCATTTAGTTATATTGCATAGCATAAAACATGATTCTCATTAATTAAATAAAAACAAAAAGCAATTGTGTGTTAATTAGAAATTATATCTAGGGTTGTTAATGTGAATTCGATCTAACCATGCGGATGCCTTCGTTGTTACAAGATAAGTCCCGTAATTTATTCATTGCTTTTCCTCGATGTTAAATTGGTGGTTTGCGCACTCGAATGATCACCTCACATGTTAAGGAAATATATTTAAAATCAATTCAAGCTGCCTGCAAAACATTTTTGAAAATAAAAAGAAATGGTACCGAAAGGGCATTAGAAAAGTCTAGGGCCTTTTTGGCAATGTGCTAAACAAAGTGCTCGATTCTGATTTTTGTTCCCGTAATCGGTTTGGAACGAAAATCGCCTTTGGTAAAATTTTTGTTCCGGGAATAAATTTGTGGCACCCGAAACACCTTAGGTCGCCACGGGCACCTATTGCTACACCTAATGGACACTAATTACATCTCTTAGAAGAAGCGTCGCAATTCATAGACATTTTCTTTTAAAAGGTCCCAGCGCATCTTATTTGCGGAAGCATAATCGAGTCTTACTAATTCCCCCTTTCAACAACCATGATACAATGGCACACCACTAACATAAGAAAAGATAAAGCCATGACACTTTTATTTATATATTTTCATGATGGGTGTCCTTGGGTCGGTACATCAAAAGAAAGGCCAAGACTTGTAGCTACATTCGGCCATAACCCCAAAATGAAACACTCGACCCACTATGTCTATCGTGCAAGATCCCCCATCAACCAGTGTCGGCTATCATCCCAAAAAGTTTAAGCTCCTACTTCTCATGCACAGGCCCTCACACCCATCCCGGTGCATCAGGCGGTGGCGGCGGCAACATCCACGCATCACTCCATTCCGACGAACATAAACGGATATGAACTCCTAAATGACAGGGCCCTTAGCCAGGCCCACGTCATACATCACTAAGGCGCGAACTCCAATAAATGTCAAACCAGGAATGGTGGGACAGTCGATCTCCACACACTCGACCTCTACATCTGAAGGAAGGCCGTAAAAGACGCCCCGCGTGACAGCAGGGAGCGGCATCCTGCTAATATGAAATGTTGGTTCCCGAAGGAGTGAGTACAACCACTCAACAGGTAAAGGACCAATAAACCACTCAATGCATCATGCAATACAATCATCACAATCACAGCATCACATGTCATTAAAGCATCCATGCATAATTTACCTTGATGTCATGCACATGTCATCACACCTCATGTACATACATTATCATATAGTCATCATCATCATGTCATTCACTTACCATCATCATCATGCATCCATGCACTTATCATCATCATATTACATGTATTATCATGCCATAGGTGCACATACATCCATGCACACACCATCATCATGCATCCATGCACTTATCATCATTATATCACATGTACCATCATGCCATAGGTGCACATACATCCATGCACACACCATCATCATGCATCCATGCACACATCATCATCATATCACATGCACTCATCATCATCATGTCATACATATAACATCATGCATGATTCGATTTCAATTTCCCAATTTCATCCTTTCATTTTGGGCCGCCACATTTCTCTTTCCCGAGACCAATGTTTGCATCCCACATTCATCACTCGCACCCCACCTAGCATCGCGAGAACCATCCGGCACAATACCTGCCAAGCATCTCGCACCCCAACTGGCATCACGAGACATCCATTGGCTCAATACCAGCTAGGCTTCTGCCTCCCACACTCTTCGGGCATCTCGAAACTCCCGAGGACCCTTCGGGCATGCATCATGATGCAACCGGGCATCTAGCACAAACCTCCAGGCATGTATCATGACACAACCAAGCAACCGGCCGTACCCTTCTAGCCAGGCATCCCGACACTCCCGAGGCATCGTCGGCTCACACCTCCGACGGCTTTCTCACTTATCTTAATTCACATCTTCAATTATAGTTTAATTTTAACATGGCATGTAATGTGATGGAAATCAAGATCATTTTCATCCTTTGATTCATATATGCATTTCCAATCATCATCATGCATGCAGCAAGACACAATCATTCATAACAATACAATTCATGGAGTCCATACAATTTAGAATAGTCCATATATCATGCCTTTTTGAAGTTTATTAAATTCCAGCTTGTACAATTTTTGAAAATATTCAAATTAAATATCTATATGATTCTCAAAAATCATAAAATCAGGACATGTGATAAACAAGACAATAAGATAACAATTTCATGAAGAACACATGCCCAAACGAGTTTCACACAAGAAAATATAATTCACACAATTGCAGCATGTAATTTCGGATAAAATCAGATTGCGCAGTTTTTGAAATAATTCGATTAAAATACCCGAATGACCTCCGAAAATTATGAAATTTTACCAGGTTATATTTAAGACCCTAAAGTATATTTTTCATGAAGAAATCTAGGCCAAATTCGTTCTAGATAATTTTCTATAGGCATCCGAAGCTCTTGATTCTAGCACCCGAACGTCCAGTATAACTATCTCCAAAATATCGATTTTTCACCCACTTATAATTCTTCATTTCTTCTGAGATTTGGATATGTCATGTCTCAAGAGGTCCCCTACAACTTTCATTAAGGGATCTAAGTGAAATTTCTAAATAATAGTCACCATATTGGTCCAAGAAATCTCGGGTGTCCAGTACCGTGTTTCTAGATTTACCGTCTTCAAGAGAAAGTCGATTCTCTAGGCTACACTTGCTCATTTTACCTCAAATTTGAGTATGTTAGTCTTTAGTATGTTCTCTATAAGTTTCATGAAGAAGTCGAAGGGAAATTCTTGGTAAAAAGCAACATGCAACCCACAAAATTACCAAAAGGTCAGCAAGGCAGTTCCAGATCTAGTGTCTTTGTAGGAGAAGGGTTTCACCTCTCAAAACTCAGTATTTTTCTCTCAAATTTTAGTATGTTATACTTTGAGATGTTGTCTACAACTTTCATGAAGGAGTCGAAGTCACAATCCAAACCAACACATACATGCAAGCCTCCACAAGTTTCTAAGTCAGGCGGTATACACGAAATCAGCAAGCATCATCAAGAACAAACCACATTAGCTTTGGTTCCTTGCCTCTAAACATCCAAGATTTCAACCACACATGCAAGACACACATGCAAGAGTAGAAATTGATCCTAACTTGCCTCTAAGATCAAGCGGACGACGGCACATGGACGGCGAACGGACGGACGGCTCCTTCTCCTCCTCGGTTCCTCTCCTCTCTCGGCGACCCTTTCTCTCTCGCAACTCTCTCTCTCTCTCTCTCTCTCTCTCTCTCTCTCTCTCTCTCTCTCTCTCTCTTTGGCTTGGACGAAGCCCTCTCATCCGGCCACTCTCTCCCTCTTATTTCCCTTAAGCCACAATCATTATTCATGATTAGTAGCCACCCTTGATAGCCAATGCATGGAGCCTCCCTCTTGCCACTTGGCATGGCTCATGCAAGATGGGCTTAGGAGTATTTGGGCCGGCCTCCCTTGTGGCTGACGACAGCCCATTCGTGGGCTTCAATGGGCCGACCATCTTGGCCCATCAAAAGTCACTCTTGGGCCTAAGGCCCAAACCTAATTAAAATTCAAATTTTAACCTTCTTTTTAAATATTAATTAAATCCTTATTGAACTAAAGTACTTTTAGGGTAAAATTAAATAACTAAACACTTAAAATCACAAATCCATAGATTCTAATTCACGATACATATGGCCAAAGATAAGTCATCCTCTTCTAAGATTTATCCATTTAAACTCGACCATAGATCTCAATACAAGACACTAATTGGAGCACCCCTAATGACTAGCAAAGAATTTCGGGATGCAACAAGATTGGGAAGAGAATTGAGAATAAATATATATATGATTCTTCGTACGAGAATCAAAAAAAGAATCAAAACGGTGAAACTCTTATTCTTCCCTTTCGTTATCTTGGTTGCCGTCCCCACCGCCGCCACCGTTCGCCGCGCGCCGCCCACCGCCGTGCGTCCGCCGCCGCCCACCTCCGTCGTCCGCCGCCGGTCGCCGGAGGCTCGCCCGAGCTAGAGCGAGGTCCGGCGAGCTCGTCGGAGGCAAGCCCAACCACCAGCAAGGCTCGGCCTCGCTAGATCCGGCGGGGCTAGGCGAGCCTCTCCGGTGGCCGGGCGAGCCTCGCCCGGCGGCTGGGCAAGGCTCGCCCTCGCCGGATCGGCGAGGTCAAGCCTCACCGATGGCTGGGCGAGCCTCGCCCGGCTGCCGGGAGGCTCGCCTAGCCAACGGCGAGGCTTGCCCAGCCCACCGGTGGCCAAGCTGGCCTCGCCGAGGCCGGGCGAGGCTAGCTCGGCCAGGCGAGGCCGGGCGAGCCTTACCCAGTACCGGCGAGGCTCGGCCGACGAAGGCCGACCTCGCCGAGGGCGGCGACGCTCCGGTGAGCGTCGCCGGCCTCGTTTGGCGGGTCCTCGGACCGGTGACCGGCCACATGAAGAAGAAGAAGAAGAAGAATAGGAAAAAAAAAGGGGAAAAAAAGTAAAAAAATTATTTAAAAATTATTTAAAAATCAAAAGAAATTAATTTGGAACATAATCAATTAGCACGGTATCAAACGCAATTCTATTCCAGAATAAAAATTTTGGATAGTTACCAAACGCACTTTTACTCGGAATTAGTTCTTGAGAACAGAATAAAAATAATCATTTCTAGTCGAATCGGCTCAGGGGACAGAATCGTTACCAAACGCACCCCTAGTATAACCAAGTCCTCGTACCCAAAGTCTCTAGTTCGTAGGAGTAAAATAATTCCTTCACTATTTTACTTAGATGTCTAATCGACCTACCATAAACTGATTAATGACGACTCTTAGATAAATTCCATTTGCATGTTAAGAAATTTGAACTTAAGTCGTGAATTGGAATGGACTGGGAGAGCCCGAGCTAAGTTATATTTAGTAGTCCATTAACCTAATTTTAGTGGTGCACCCGAAATTTATGTCGCGACACGGGGATATATCTTTTTTTGCAAATCCATGTGCCCGTAGTGTAGAATGTGCCCAACATTCCCTTCTCATGTTGATCTACCGAATTTCCATATGCTCGTATCTTTTCACATAGGGCCATGCATCAAATATATTCTCCGCCGATTTTATTTCTTTAATCCAAATACCGGCCCACAAATTGATTGAGTATTGCCAAAAATTCAAGATTGTAATATACTTTTCCTAGATTCCGAACCTTTGCAAAGATGAGCTCGCAATATCTCCTTCTTATGCTTGTCCTCACCGAATATACGAAAGATTCACTGAATACTGGAAGAATAATATAAATCTTTTCCAAAATATATTGAATTGCCAACTCATAAAATTGTAGCTCATTTGCCGCTGATCAAATGCAAAAGTGATAAACAAATAGATATATGCAACTAAAATTATATGCTATACAATTTTAATTCTATTTTTTTAGGGTTAAAATTAATCCCTAATTTTCTATGCAATAAATGGATGATCGGGTCGCCAAAATTTAGGTGTCACTAGCAAACTACGCCATGACGTTGCTTCCTTAAAGATGACCTTTTAATTACTGTTGTTTTGGTCGAAAAACTTTTAATTGCACCTTTTTTATTGCTGTTGGCACGTTGATTTTTGAACTCGACAAGGACTGCCCAATCAACCATGCAACGAGGGGACAATTTCTACGACGAGAAACGCGCATGCATGCATTGACTACGGGAGTCTCCGGAGACAATTATACGTTCCTAACGACACCGAGAATCCGATCTCCATGATTGGCAATTTGCTTTTGCATGGGAAAATTATCCAAAATATTCTAAATTTATTACACTTTTACCAATTTAGTCCTAGATCTTTTAATTTGTAAATTAAGTTCTAAACTTTTTTACTTCTTACCAATTCAACTATAAACATTTTTACTTTTTGCCAATTAAACCATCCGGCCAATTTTGACCGGAAATTACTAGCATGAATAGCCGATGCTTTGACATGGTACTTTTTAAATAATATTTTGAATGTTTTCTGGTTTTTTTTTTTGTGACCTCACCCATGGCTAGCAAGAGTTGGCCGGCAACTCTTGTTCGCCTTGAATCCAAAAACACAAAAAAAATAAAGCAAAAAAAAGTTCTTTAAAAAAAAAAAGAAAGAGAAAAATCATCTAGAATGGAGTAGTAAAGCTTTTGTGCAACTCTTCATGTGAGAGCAAGAGTGAGAGCAAGTCAGAGACAAAAAGTGATGTCTGAAAGTGAGAGATAGAGAGAGAGACAACCTCATTTCTTCCTCCAATGTAGGGATATTCCATTTAGAATGAAGTAGTAAAGCTTTTGTCCATCTCTTCTTACCTAATTTTTTTTTTTCTAGTGACAATAGTCTTTTCTATTGCTCTAAGTTTGCTATGACCACGTCTCGGATTTAGATTATTATACAGTTTATTGAAGGCGGAGTCCAAATTCCATGATTCTTACAAACTTTAGTAGCTTGTGAAGTTGTCCAAAAATTAATTAGATTCACTTTTTTTGGGACAAATCTTTTTCCCTCTTTCTTTTGACTTCAATGGTAACAAATTACTATTCTTTTAAAAAATAGTCAAGGGCTACGGCCACCAAGACCCGGTTATGTGGAGGCCAATGAAATACCCCGCAAGTCCTACAAATTGGTTAAGTCCAATTCTCTGCCCCTGACTTGATATAGTTTGCGCGTGGAAAAAGTTATCCTATTAAAGTTGTTAAAAAATATATATATACATATCATATATGTCGAGTTTGGGATCTAATGTCAATGGATAGAATAATATCTTAAGACTTTTTCGACAATAATTGAATTGTACAGCTGTAGAAACTGAAATATTTGGCACCATGGTCTATCCCGTTCATTAATGGGTGCTTGTACTTTCACGCCCCAATCCTCAAGCACGCACACATCCTTTAACTTGGTCGATTTTAAAATGCGATATCCCAGGACAATGTATCGCCGACCCTTTCAATTTTTATGCACATGCGGAAACGTTATAAATCCCTGAACAATAAAACAATGTGATAGAAAAACGGGGCCATATTTTTCATATTGAAACTTATAACCAAACTTTTATACAAAACACAACCTAGAGTACTTCACAACTTTTTACTCTATCTCTATTCACATAAAATGGAATTCTCAAAAGAAGATAAAATCTCAATCCACCTAGGCCGTACTCAAGGTCCCTCTCGGGATTATCTTCTTCTTCAAAAAAAAATCCTTCTCCTTAAGTTTCACCTCCGAGTTCTCCTTCTCAGACTCCTTCTCATCAGCTCTTCATCGGGGTCCTGAAATATTTTCCCCAAACTAGGATGAGACTACGTCTCAGCGAGTTCTACCCCACTAAGCCCGATTAGTAAACCATTATACTATAGGCTGCCTAAACACGCACATGGCAGATGACTTACCTTGGCCTTAGATCCCACCTGCAGGTCAGTACAATTCACAATAGGCACTCAAGCAATCATATCACCGATTGAAGCATCGATCAAATTGACCTAGTCGATTACAAGCCAACAAGACCACTTACGGTCATTTCCATTCAGTCAATCAATTTGTAACATCAGACTCAAGACAATCATTAATCGACTTAGTCGATTACATGTCAACGATGACCTTTCCCTGGCCAATTCAATTCAATCAGTCAATCCATGACAAACGAATCAAACCATATCGATGATTTCATCTATACTCGATAATTAATCTCAACATTCCCATTCAACATTCCCGCTAAAATATAGGCTCAAGGCGCTAGAGGTGACCCCAACACGAAGTCTCGTCATCGTGCGGTACTTAGTTCTTGACCACAAATAACAATAGTATAAGGCGCTAGAGGTAGCTCACACGAAATCTCGCTATCGTGTAGTACTTAGTCCTTAACTACAAAATGCAATAGGGTAAGGCGCTAGAGGTGACTCACATGAGATCTTCCATCATGTAGCACTTAGCCTCCACTATGCATAACAATGCAGCAAGGCGCTAGAGGTAATTCCCATGCAACTCAGGTCGTCATCTAATACTTAGTCCTTAACTACAATAAGCAATGGTATAAGGCGCTAGTGGTAACTCACACGAAGTGTTCTACTTGTGTAGTACTTAGTCCTTTACCTGCTCATGATCCATGGTTTCCCTCAACACAACACACATCACATCACTTTCGATAATCATCTTACTTCAACTATAAGCCAACACACGATTAATCCCTCATGGCCCAATGACATTGTGCATCGTGACTGTCTTGGCCTCATTTCTTCGTATCAAAAATATTCGATAAAATATCGTGCGTGGGCACACAATAACCGGCTTTAGCCAAAATATAATACTTTCATTTCCATAACTCCCACATTTTCTATAGTCCATTCAAATATTTTGGCATCATCAATCGATGCCTAAGTTATTTTTCAATTAATAACCGAGATTATTCAATTAAAGAATAATTTCCAATTTCACAAATAATTCAATTTATCACAAAATAAAGCTCAATTAAATAAACGGACTACGCCATGACAATTAGCACAAAATTCCGGTTGTCAGCCATCTCAATCTTAATTTCCGAAAAATAATTAATTAATTAATTTCGAAAAATAATAATTAATTTCAATAAATCCAATTTAGCTCAAATTAATGCCCAATTAAATAAACGGGCTGCACCACGATCATCAGCATAAAAATTCGGCCACTAGCCATCCAAGTTGAATTTTCGGAAATTAATTAAATAATTAATTAATTTCGAAAATTAAATAATTAATATTAAAAATTCAATTTAAATTTCAAAATAAAGTTCTCGATTAAATAAACAGGCTGCACCATAGTCATCAGCATAATATTCTGGTTCCGGACCATCTCAGTTGAATTTTCAGAAAATAAATAAATAATTAATTTAATTCTGAAAAATAATATTTAAATGCCAAAAATCCCACTTAGGCCCGAATCGCCAAATTGAAGCCCGATTAGGGATCGGAAAATTCTCGAGATATTTCCAATAAATAGTAGACCACGTCTACTTGCTAATTGCGCAATCAATTTATCTAAATTGCACAATAATTGACTAATAATTGCTAATTTATTTTAATCTAACAACCTAAACATAATTAATTAAAACTAAATCAACCTTAAGTATAATTAGCTACTAATCCTAGATTAGTGAGATTACTCACCAAATCGTGCGCAAATCGGATCAATCCGACGGCGGCGACGCAAGGAATGATTGTTCCCAAAGCACGGCTCGTGTTCGGGGCCGGGAAACGGTCTAAAAGCGGGCCCGAAGGTGCTGAAACCACTCCGTGGGTCTTGCTGGTCGCGGCTGAACGGAGCAGCTCCAGCGGCTAGGGCGGCGGGGGAAGGCCGGCGGAGGGCGAGGGGGTCGCGGGGGTGGTCCGGCGGGGTTGGGCGGTGGCCGGAGGTGGCCGGACGGTGGCTGGTCGGTGCGGAACGAGAAGAAACAGGGCTGGTTCGCGTGGCCTGGGCGTGCGCGGACGGCGGCGGGCGCACAAGCGTGGGCGGCGGTGCGGCGGTGCGGCGAGCGGGACGAGCGGCGAGCGGTTCTCGGCGAGCTGCGATCTCCGAGCTCTTGGTTCGCACGCGAAGAAAAGAAGGAGAAGAAAAGCTGGTTCTGTCGTGAGGGGGAAGAAAGAAGAGAGAGGAGAGAGAGGGAAGAGATAAGGGAGAGAAGAGATAAGATAAGAGAGAGAAAAGTGAGCGGTGGGGAATCGCACGGATGGGGGGAAAGGGAAAAGGGGAGGGAGAGAGAAAGAAAGAAAGAAAAGAAAAGAGAGGGAGAGAGAGGAAAAAGGAAAAAGAAAAGGGAGGGGAGAGAAAAAGAAAATAAAATAAAATGCATACTTCCATTATGCAAATTTTCCTTTTCTCTTTCTATTTTATTTTGATCTTCAATTTTCTTCCGATAATTTCTTTATTGAAATTTCTCGACTCGTCAATAAATTGACGAGCGATGAGACAAGATCCTAGAAATAAGAATTATAACTCGCTTAAAATTCGATTCCCGAAATCGAGTTCAATTTCGTGGTTAAAAATAGATCAGACGTGATTTTAGCTCAATCCAACCAATTAGGTAGCTTTTAGGGATTTTACGGCCGATACATCCCTAACGGCTTCACCCAACGAATTTCAAGATGTCACATGTACATTAGCATATCTAAGTCTCTATCGATGTTGACAGGTGTTTCACCAAGTCAACTAGACAACGCTCTTTTTAGATAAAATTACCAGCAAGTTCTAAATCAATTGTATTTGTATCAATTAAGTCATAAAATTTTCAATTATACCAATTTAATCCTAAACTTTTTGACAAGTGCCGACATAATCCATCCGGCCTCGCCTAGTCGGCCATGGTTAATTGGCGGAGGAAGAAGGAAAAAGAAAATGAAAGAAAAGAAAATTAAAATTAAAAACTGTGGATTTTTTTAAATTGCAAAAATTATCTATGTGAACACCAATCGTGCCACGTAGAATGGCCAAGTAAGACAACTGATATTCATATCAACAATTTCCTATCAAAATTAGCCAATGAATTTAATTGGCAAAATTTGAAAATATTTAGACTCAATTGATATAGTTGCAAAGTTTATGATTAAATTGACACTGGTGCTATAGATTTATGATTTTTTTAAAAAGAATAAATTTTCCATCTTTCTTGAGCTGCTCATAGACTTGTCCACACACACACACACACACACACACACAAAATATATATATATATATATATATATATATATATATATTTATATTTTTGGCTTCTAGAGAAGTCCAATAATTTTTAAACTCAAATATTTAAAAAATTATAAAAGATTATATGAGAATTATTGTGGCAAATGAAAGGTTTCAAGTGCTTGTAATTTTTTTTAAAAGTCCAATTATGTGTGTAAATATTGAAAGAAACTTTTAACTGTTTAAATAGTCATCGTCGAAAGAGGCTGAAATTTTCCAATTACAGGACGAGTCATGGAATTGTAGCGAGGAGGGGTTATGTACTTTGACTTTGCTTTGGCCTAACATGACCTCTTTTATCTCCGTTCCATGTTATAAACGTGGACACCAACCGCAGAAAAATCAATGCACGTAAAACAAAAGTTGACTTAGACCAAATGATAATGGTTCCACGGACCACATCATGCACAAGACCTAAAGCAAAACATAATCTTCTATGCATGTCTAATCAGATTAATGTCGAGTCGTTGAGGGTTGTTTTAATACCGTCAATCAACGCAATTATATTCAACACGCAAGTTTCAGAGCTTCGAAAATTCCAGGTTAACTTTAAGTAATGGATTCTAAGCACGGAATCTCGTCACTTACCTTGAAATCTTCCTTGACTACAAGAAACCATGTAGATTGGAACAATTTTCCGTTGTATATTTCAATAGTCTTGAAATTTCGAAAGCTATTATTTTTTTAACGATTTTCAACCGTCATCAATTTGTAACCAGTTGAAATAAGGGTTACTCCTAGGAAGATTTATAATTCTCTACTAATAGTCACTTATAAAGTTCTAATAAAGGAATTAGACCAAGACTTAACATAAAAGGTTTTCAAATATTAGCAGCTAGATAAAGCGGCAGTAGTGTCAAATATTGCACTAATTTTCCAAGACCATTAGATCTATTCTAGTTTCATTTCTTGAAAGCAAACATATAACAATTGTGTCTTGTTGTAATTCATATCATTCTATGCTGTTCATAGACTGAATAAATTACCCTACATAGCATTATCTAGTGGGAAGATGCAATGGCGAGTATCATACTATCACAAAAATTTCACATGGCATTCAATATATTCAAAGTACTTTTGTTGTGCCCATTAAAACAAAATTGGAATCCATGGACCTTTTGCTCTATAAGACCGTAAATATGGTGATTAGTTTGATCATGATCTTCACTGGATATTGGCCAAAGCTTATGTTATCACATGTTAACATGTATAATCGATAATCTAGAAATTAATTTCTCGCTTGGTTTAATTATAACACCTTCTACTTATATTCTATTATTGATGTGTATGTGTGAAATTGACGTATATAACATGTCAATGGAGGTGGAAGGATGTGAGGCAATGACTTTCATTACGTGTGAGGGATGTGGATGATTGATGACTAAAATTCAATAACTTAGCTTTCATGTTATGTGTTTTGAACTTTTTTATTGTTTATTTTATTTTAACGTTCATCTTTTATAGATTATTTCTATTGAAAAATGAAAAACTATCATTTTGGTTTTGCATTCACTATCATTTTGCTTCACTAAAACTGCCAAAAAGAAAAGAAAAGAAACGAAAAAGAACATGTTAGACCATAAAACCAATCTTAGAACCTATGACAAGACAAGTTACAGGTTCCACGGTATACAAGACGAGTTTTATGTTTAAAAAAATGGGGAACCTATTTTAATGGGTAGGTTCTAGATTTCAAGTGGAATCGGGACTACTCACCCCTACTTAAATCTTCTCATTTTGGCATTTTCAGTCTATGTGACCCAAGCAAATCTTTTCTTGGTACTCTCACTATCAAAGAGACAATAGCTTACACAGCTCATCTGAGGCTTTCTTCCGAAATGACGAAAGCCAAGATTGACGAGGTGGTAGAAGCAAACATAAAGGAGATGGGACTTGGAGACTGTGCAGAGAACAAGATTGGTAACTGGCACTTGAGGGGCATAAGCAGTGGAGAAAAGAAAAGACTCAGCATCAGTCTTGAAATGGTGACAGACCCGCTGATCTTGCTCCTTGATGAGCCTACCACAGGCTTAGACAGTGCCTCGGCTTTTCCGTGGCAAGAGCTCTAAGAAATATTGCAGATGAAGAAAGAATAGTTATTTGCTCAATCCACCAGCCCAGCAGTGAAGTTTTCGATCTTTTTGATGATTTACTCCTTCTGTCGAGTGGAGAAACTGTGTTTCTAGGAGAAGCCAAAATGGCCATTGAGGTATTAAAGAGTCAACACTTCATTCTTACTCAGACATTTTGGCTGTGCAGAAGCAAGATAATGTAATTTTAAGTCCTGGTGCAGTTCTTTGCAGATGCTGGATTTGCTTGTCCGAGGAGGAGAAATCCTGCTGATCACTTTCTGCGGTGCATTAGCTTGGACTTCGATTCTGTAACTGCTACTATTGCTTTCTCATAGAAACTATGTTGAGTTTTAAATCGAGCACTTCTATACTCTGCATCAGTTCTTGTGATATGTAAAGTGACTTCCGAATATAATTATCAGGGCTTGCTATTTTTATCTTGCAGCAAACTCCAGCATCATCTGGTTTTTCAATGAACATGAAAACAGCAGAGATTAAAGCCACACTCATCCAAAGTTACAAATCCTCAAAGTATTCATGCAAAGTTAGGAAAAAAATGCAAGAAATTGCAGCTACTGTAAGCACTCCAACTCAGAAGAAATAAAAATCAAGATAATGCTTATGCAGTCATTTTCCTTGTCTTTCCTGCTTACCATAGTTAATGAACAATGTCTCCAACTGTGATTTTGAAACTAATGGAGTTACATCTAGATTGAAGTAGCAATTTCCAGAACTGATGTTTTCAAAATTGAATCTCTTCTGTTGAATGCTGAAGGATTATCAGGTCTGCCAGTTGAATAAGAATACTAATTCCAGCAAGTGGAATCGGCTCAGGGTTTTGACTCATCGGTCCTTCATCAACATGTATAGGGACATTGGATACTCCTGGTTGAGGATCATGCTCTACATTTTATCATCAATAAGTGCTAGAACTCTATATTTTGACATCGGATACGACAATGGGGCAATTATCAACAGAGGAAAGTTTCTTTCATTCCTCTTCAGCCTCATGGTATGTTTGTCTTGTGGTGGTGTCCCTTTCTTCAATGAAGAACTGAAGGTATAGCAAAGCATCAAGGCTGATCGATTTTCAGCTATTATATATCAGCAGTATCTTCATACTTGAAGTGATATAAGAATGATTTGTTGCTAGGACTAGAACTAAGTTTCCTCTGCACGACAGACAAGCTCCACCATGATAGGTGTGAAGTTGCATGTTGAAGCCTAAGACGCTATAAATAACACAAATCTAACTAAAGAACTTTTAGTTGATGGCCTACTCCAACTCATAGTGATAGAGGAATGTGAGTATTGCACAATCATTTGGAGAGATTAAAGCTAAATCAACTAACGTTCTTTCGAGGGATGCTAAGATTATTCATATGGGATCGATCTCATCATCAAAGCAAGAATATACATTAATTACATAAAAAAGGGATAAATCTCGGCAGCGTATCACATCCTTTTCTTGTCTATCTCAGGTATTTTATGCCGAGAGACTCAATGGGCATTATGGCGAGACCCTGTTTGTGCTTGCGAATTTCCTGTCTTCGCTCCCTTTCTCGGTGGCAAATTCTCTGCTTTCAGGAACAACGATATTCTACATGGTGAAGCTTCATCCAGGATTCTCTCACTATGGTTATTTCTGCAATAACTTCTTCTGCTGCACCACCATTATTGAGAGTTGCATGATGGTTGTGAACTCATTTGTCCCCAACGCCTCGATGGCTGTAGTAACTGGAATTAGTGTCAACATAAGCAAATTCTCTCTCTTAAACTTCCCTTCTTGTAATCCTTATAAATTACGTTGTCGTTCATAGCTAATTTTTGTGGATTCAGGTTCTAATGATGATGGCATCACAGATCTTTAGACTTCTTGCTGATCTTCCAAAGTTCTTTTGGCGGTACCCCATGTCCTACATCAGTTTTGCCAAGTGGGCAGTTGAGGTAGTTAGTATATAGTGATTAGCTATTTTTCCGAAATCAAGCTTGAAAATTTATCAGCATAGTTATGCATAGAGCCATGACATGGAAGACATTTATCTTCAGTTTCAACAATATCATTTGCCTAGTAAAACAAAACTAGGAGCATGCGCTACTGCTTGCATTGCATATTTAAACTCATTGAAGTTAAAATTCTCATCTTCCGCCTGAGGTACATTTATGAGAAGGAAATCTCGCAACAACAGAAATTAACTAAGATGCCATTTAGTTTGATGTGAAGGAATGGGTTGAATGGTCAGTCGGTTCCGCCACTCCCTTCTTCCTTTTCGGATTGTTAACCCGCTCTTCCATATGCTAGAGGTTAGGTTAACCAATGTAATAATGTAATACTATGAAAATTCTGTTACCAGTCTCTTTCATAGATTGATCAAAACACCACCAGGCTTCACCACATGTTTCACTCCGTCTCTTTACTCAAGCTAGAGCTTCAGATAATCAAGGCTTCTCAGAAGTAGTTCTGCGACTAGCCATGGCAGTCAACAATACAAGCATATGATTTGGATCAGTGACTTTGAGTTCTCCCAAATATCTCATGAATTACAAGTTACTCATACAAATCATTCACACTCCTTGCAGGGTCAATACAAGAATGTCATGACCGGTCTTGAGTTTGATTTAGTAGAGCCAGGAGAACCACAACTGAAAGGCGAGATGATCCTCAAAACAACTTTCGGCATATCACTGGATCATTCCAAGTGGTGGGATGTAGTTGTGCTTCTGTTTCAACTGTTTGTTTACAAAGTACTGCTCTTGTTAGTGCCTAGGTACAAGAAAAGAATAGCGCCCCAGTTATGGTTGTCGTCACAAGTGTTACTCAGGGTGTCTTGACAAATGATTTCGGTGCCAAATAGCAGCTAGCATCCCTTATGTTTCCAGAACATACTTACTTTATCGGCAACTAATGCACCATGGTTATGTAAATGATGCATATGTCTCTAGTTGTCACAAGTTCTAAATGCAATTCACCTTTTCACTTCAATGTTATGACTAATTTGATATTGGTATACGTAACGTGACAAAATTTAGACCTAATGCTCGGCCTGAGGTCCACCACTTCCTCTTTGTAATTAATGTAGATTATAAACCTCTTACAAAGCACAAAAATTGGACATACGGCATTGGACAGACGGCCCGTTTAGTGCCCCTCTCTGTGCTAAAAGCTACTGCAAGATTCGATGTAGTGGATAATAAAGTACATTGATTACAAGCAAAACATATGTTACACAATGAGTTACAACTTATATTGAAAATAAAGATTAAGCAATTCCAGGGTTGTACAAGAGTCAAATATAGCATGCACTCATTTACAAAAAGATTAAAAAAAAAAAAATGGGGGTAAAGTGTACACTGTCTTTGAACAGCCTCTCTGTCCCCTTATGGCGCACCAAACATTTGGACACCGAGCTTATCATACCCATGACCTCCAATTAATCCATGGCTGTGAAGCAGACCCAGGTGGAATATTCAGATCTCTTTTCCCCCAAAACCGAAAGGGCCAAATATGTAAAAGCCAAGAAAGTGTACTTGTCCTCGATTGCCCAACTTTTGAGGCGCCCAGGATAAACAAAATCATCATAACATTAAGATGCTTTGCAAGAAAAACCGGTATCCTCATCCTTCCTACTTATTTCTTCTGTTTTCCACACAGCATTATTGCCATTGCGTGCTCTGGATGCTTTATGATTTCTCATTGAGGTTTCCATGCTCATGCTACCTTTTAGTTCCATCTTTCTCTTTTCCCGCTTTTAAGTTTGTCAAAGGTCCTCTTCCTTTTCTTTCCAGATTCGTTGGATTGAATCTTAGAAAATTTCCCTGCAGCCAAATCACCATTCTTTTAGAACCTTCTAATCTGCCATCAGCAGTAAGAGAAGTTTCATATTCTCCTGAGTGGGGAGCCATCTTTGTTCTTCAATCTCCTTTTGTATCCTCGTCCCCTGACATCTTTCTGATTTGCAGAAGCTTCCTTGTTCTCTATCCCGCCTTCATTTGAGGTTTTGTTTCGCCGATTCTAAAAGGTCAAACATGCGATCATTTTACAAAACAATATTACGACCTCCAGAAATCATGCACTGCTAAATAATATTTCTGTAGGATACACATCCAAGCATTGTTGAATTCATTACCTCCATAACTGTCTTAAGAAAACCCTTGTACTTTTCTGGGGTAACAAGCTGAACAGCAGCAAAACCACACTTCCTAGTCATTATCTCAAGAATGACTGTGACCTGCATATACAGTGATATGGACATTCATTACAAGATAGCAAAAAAAAAGAGGCCCTTGAAAGGATGTGTGCATGGAATTATCACAAAAACTCAGCAAACTCCCAGTAAATCACATGCCTTTGATCTGAAGTGATGCCTGGAGACAGATGACCATGAAATAACACCATCAACAATGTCTGAAAGTAAACTCTGAAGGTCTTCATTTCGTAAGCAAGACACTACTACTTTCACAAAACCTAGAACAGCCTGCAAAATGTGTACGAAGTAACTCTCAAGCCATGCCAATTGGGGCAAGAATCTACTTTGGTAATGGTATACTCACTTTTATCACTTCCACCGCTTTGCTTTGTAGCAGAAAAGAACAGAAGGAATAAGATCAGGAATTGATAGACAGATATCTGTATCCTTGTAAACTAGTACAGACAATGCAGAAACAGCTCCACTTGTAATTTGAGGTGATGAACCAGAAAGATAGCCCACTATCTGAAAGCACGTTATTTAGAATCAAAACACTATTGCTTGAATAAAATTACAATCCCGAGAATTGCAATTGTCCAGTAATAAATCACTGTTAAGAACTACAAGCAGAAAGGAAAATTGCAGATTAGGTTAGACAATTTCTACATAAGTATGCTCTCCTGATCATCTGACAGAAAGTCCTGTAAGCAAATAAAATTCCCCAATGTTCACAAGACACTTAAAGTGTTCATCTGTGCAGTGCATATAAAACTTCTTTGGGCAACCATTTACACGAGGAACCCAAGCTTTAATAATAACACATGAAAAAGGGACTCCACTACCCCTTGATTAACCAATTTGGCTTCTTAAAATTTCTCAATTTTTCATCGGATGAAACAAATGCAAAATTTCGATTGAATAGGCTTAGGGGCCAACAAGGCATCCACAAGATACAGACCACATGATTTTAAATTTTGCCACTTGTATTTCGATTCTTTGTTTTTCTACTGGTTAGAGGCATTAATCATCTTCTCCTCTGGCTGCAACTGCAAAGCCTAATCCCTTGGCAGAAGCAGCTAGACATGAATAAATGAAGGAATATGACTCAACCATACTGCAGCCATGAAATTAGCTTTATTCTTTTAGAAGAGAAATATGTTTTAAGGCCTCTGAATCAATTCGTAGCCATACCAGGCTTACAATCTTCAAATACAATGCACATACTTATAAAGATTTTAACCAATACCAGGAAGCAGTATACACAAGACCATGAGGACTTCAGTCCACTGTTTCCCAATTTTGCAGGAACAACATGGCCAAAGAAGAGGAATTTAAATAAACTACATTCTCCTTCAACTTTTCCCCATCTATGGATGTTACGTGAGGCAGAGCAGAAACCAATTATTTACAACACGAAAGCCCCTCCAGATGACAACTTACATAGGATCTACAATTGTAAAATACGTACATCAGACAAGATAGAAGGATCTGCTTCAACCTCTTCCATTGTTGTTACTTTCAACTGCCTATGCCTCATGTACCCATTCTTTTAAAGTTCTATTTTTGTTTTCCTTGCATGTTCCTGATGTTCTAGAATGTATGTAGTATCGAACATGTCTTAAAATATAAGCAGTAATTTCCACCAAAGCTACACAAATATGTCCCATAATGAGGAATACCGTACCATGTTAATGAGTTTCAGACAAGGTGCAACTGAACTAACAGGCGAAATGCTTCTCAAGCTGGAACTTATGTTGATGAGAACGTCATAAGCTTCCTTCCTAGATTCCTCCTTAGCCTGCAAATTTCATGTCACAACAGTGATTAGTGCTGAAAGTAGATCATCACCCCCACACTGTAAAGGAGGTTCTTACATCCCTTAAGACAAGCATAATCTCATTGAGGATGAAAAAAAGCTTTTGAATCTTCTTTCTCCTCCTCCTCCTCCTCCTCCTGCTGCTCCTCCACAGAGTTTATCTGCATGAAGAATCAACTTGACATGTCAAATAGAACAGCATATGACATCAACAATACAGGTGCTTATATTACTTAATTTTGAGCTACAATTGCAAATACACCATAACCAAAAGCTTAAGAATCCGTTTGCAAGAAGTACATATATGATTCCTTCCATGTTGAGACACACCCAAAAGAAAAAAATAAGTTTTTGGCCTTAAAATCGGAAAAGCCATTCTTGACATTCAATATTATTTAACGAATTAAGGGAAGATGGGTGAATGATGATAGTAGGATCAGGTTATTAGAAATTTATAAGATTGTGAGATTGGCGAAAACTGATCTGTTAGGTTCTTTAAGCAAAATACCACTTATATAATCAGTTTTAATTTTTTTAATTTCCACAAAGTTCAATAAAAAACAAAAGGGTGATGAAATACTCCATGCTTAGCTCTGTACAAGAAGCTGTTAGCCATCCATACATTTAGGAGTTTGGAAAAGTGAAAAAAGTTGAGTCTTCATATTCACAAATACAGGCACATTATACAGACGTTACACCTGCTGTGAGGGTGAAATTTGAATTTCCTCTAGGAAGGGAAAGGCCTGCTCTTAGATCAAGTCTTAATGTCAAATTTCCAAAGGCAAACTTCAACTGAAGGAGATCCATGAAACATTTTAAGAAATTCCTTCAAGATGGAGGGAATTGCCCAAGCAGGAGGCCATGCAAATATATTGTGGGGCCAGAACAAAAATGGAATAGTATTTAATTTAAGGATTGTGATATAGCTGCTCACCTGCAGCATACAATCTAGGCAACAGAAATAGAACAAAAAGCCAAACTCAAAGAACTGCTAAAATGACTGTTCTAGCACATCAAGAATATAAAACCATGAAACACGAGGAGAAATTTATTATGAAGAAGAAATGCAATTTCTTCTTGAATAAATGTTGTATACTTTGCTTTTCAGTGGGACTAATCTTGAGCTGTTTTCACAACACAGGATTAAGACATTTCTTAAGGGCTCATTGCACTCTTATTCCAAGACAACCAGCCCAGAACATAGCTCATATTCAGTTTACGAAAAGAACACGAAATTGCTTCTATTTACGTCAAAACGTGATATATACACTAAAAATGAAGGACATAAAATTCTGCACCTTTTTCACAAGAATAGTAGACACCAAACATACAAAAGAAAACAAGTACTGCATTGCCACAAGAAACATTCTGACCTTTAATGCATGAACTATCAGAACATGGAAACAGGCAAAGCAGCTTCTCAGAGTTGCAATATCAGATGGAGTCCTTAGGCCAATTAGTAAATCAATCAACTGCGAATATTGAGATGAACAAAACCAGGGATGCACCTGCATAATAGAAATGACAGAAAAACAATCACTTCCAGTAAGCATATATCTTGAATGGAGATACCACACAAACATACCTCCAAAATTTTGCTCAAAGCATTATAGGCTTCAGCATGGCCATGGTCATTGCTTTCCTTGTGGAAGAAAATTCATGAATGATTTAGGCTATAGAAATCACTAAACTCATCCATTAAATCAAGAAAACAAAGCTACTATTCTTAAAGTCAATGCACACCTGAAAAGTGTCTTTAACAAAGCTAAACACCAAATCAATGAGATCCTTCTGTGCTCCTGCGATAAGAAATGAGGATATCTCCAGTAACAAGCACCTGGGTGAAACTGCATTCTCTTAGTACTATAACAGGAGTGGATTCATCACTCTGTATGAAGGGGTGTGAGGGTGCTCTTTCTTTTCTTCATACTTTTCCTCTTTGGTTTTATTTTATTTTTTTTTTTTTTTTTTGGGAGAGGGGGGGGTGTGGGGTGGGGTGGGGGACCTTGCATAGAACATGACAGGAGTGGATTTATTATTGGATGCATCCTCATGATGTTACTGTACTTGCATAGAACATGACAGATGACAAAATGTCATCAAGAAGAGGAAACAGCAGTGCCCAATTTCCATAACATGGTAGCTCAAAATTCTGCTAGCAGAATATTCTATGCATAACATAGTAGTCTCTGCAAAACATCTCCCCACAAGTGCTGTTGAGTGTGTGAGACGAAGACAACAAATAAGGCAAAAACCCGAGAGGAACACCGGCGAAGGAGGAGAAGGATAAGACTCACGGGGAGTGTGGCCTGAAAGCCTGAAAGGTGATGATACTGGGAAGGATGAACCTACTTTCCATCAGGTCGTGGGTTCCCTCGGTGAGCTAAAGGCAAAGGTGTAATCATTCTTAGTAATACCGTGCTTAATTTGGAATTGTATAGATTTGAACCATGCTATCTTTTGCAACATGAATGTTGACCCGATGTTGGATTTCTTGGTTTGATTCTTAAAATGCTTTTATTTCTTTGAGCCAGATCTGGATGCTCACAAATAGAGTTGGTCTGTCGATAATCAGACATCTGTTACAATGAATTGTCAAATGTGACCTAAAGGACTCCCCCTTTATCAAGTGTATCATCAGCAGTCAAGTGTATATGCGTATGTGAACATATATGAATCTTTCATTTTAATCATTAATATAGCTTGCTAACAATTCTATCCACAAGCATTCTCTCTCCATTACCTTTTAGCATTTACATCAATGGCATGCTCATTTCCTGGTTCTTTGTCCATTGATGCATCCATTTCATCTCTTCCCCTCTCGAACTCATCTCTCTTATTTAGAATGCCAAATCTTTTGAGAAATGACACAAAAATTTCTCTGGTTGCAGAAGAATCCGTGATAGATGCTAAGCAACTGATAGGATCCTGAGAAATCAAAACTGAGCATGATAATCTAACTCATATTATGTATGTCAATTACTAAGCAATGGGAAAAGTAAAAGGTAATCCATGAGCATTGACTGAATATATATCTCAGAGTTAAAGTTCTTTAAGATGGCTACTCAATACAGCTTCCTTTTGCTAATTCAATGCAATCCACAGGACTCAATCCTCTCTTTTGAAAAATTCATTCGCAAAATTATTGAACGCTTTATACCGCCCAGAAGTTTGATCCAATTAACAAAGCATCCACAAGTTCTATAACTCACATGCATGACGATCCCTTCCACAATGACCAACCTAATCTATCTGACCGAATTTAGTACTTCAAAGTATTTTGGTGTTCCATGGTGAGTTCAGGGAGGGTAGACACTTCATACACAACATTGATGCCACTTCACTTCTCAAAGCTTTAATTCTTTTTAACTTTTCCTTTGAGGTTTTCTAATAACAAGTACGCGATCAATTGTTTCAATGCCAACCCAACCTCACATAACTTTGACTTCTTTTTTCCCTTTTTTTTTTTTTTTTTTTGGGTCCATTTCTAAAGAATAATTTGTTGTCGGTAAGAATATAATTAAAAACCATAAAAATTCTAGCTTATGCATGGCTATCATGCTTCTAACATATGTTTCTACCACACAAAAGCAATACCATTATTTTCCTTCACCATTTTACATTAAAATATAAAATTACAACCAACAAATATAGAAAAATAACAAATCAAGTAAAATAATATTATCTAATCCAAATTTTAATGATATGAACTTGTTTTTGTGCATGTTAACACAAATTTCAACTTGCTTATAATATTTTGCAAATTTAAAAGAAAAGGACATGAAAAAGTTCAAGTTGAATCTTAAATTGATAGTCAAAATTATATTTTCTCAAATCAGTTCAACTATAGCTTCCTGAAGTGACAGGACCCCATGTCCTATAGAATCACCCTAATTTATCATGCCAAAAAAAGTTGCATTAACCTCTTTATACCAACCAAACTTACTTTCAACAGTCATGGAATGTTGCATTATTTCAAACCTACTCAGCCGATTCTCCACCTAATGCTTTTCTCCATATACATAATTTTTCATCTGAACATTTAATATTGTCAATGGCCTGAGAAAGGAAAGACAATCGTGCCGAGTAGAGGATTCCAAGTAAGTTTTATAATTGTAGGATCACTGCATCTTGAATTCACACTTTATTCTAGGGAGTCAAAAACATATAACTATTCCAACAGTGAAGGTTTTTCTCTTAATTTTCTTATTTTTAAAAGCTGCTGTTGTCTGGTGGGGCACACTTGGGAACTATTCTCTCATGCAAAGCAGGGATGGAACAATATTTTCCCCATAGGGCAGGGAATGGGAACAAAATTCCTGGCCTGCTCCTCCCAATGGCAACCACTAGTGCGTGCAATTCAAAAAGTGCCTTGAATGATGCAATCAGAAGTATTAATTGTACTTAAGGAAAATTTACAAGTCAAAAGGGCTGGAGGGAGGTCTAAAAACACGACAGAAACTACTAGCTAGAATCCCAAAATGTTTTAAGCTTCCATAGGATATCAAATAGCACATAATGACCTAATAAATGTCCATGTAGCCAACCCCATCTACGTGAACTGTCTCCACAATACTTTCTGCAGCACTTATAAGAATGATGCGGCCTCACTAGGAAGGAGATTAGGCAGGTCTGAATCTCACCAACCCAACAATCAAATTTAGAATGTCAACTGCCTCATACTAAACAGAAACCTTCAAATTCCTCTCTACTTCTTCCAGCAATTAACATTGACAGAAAGAGCTCCTACTAGTTATACTATTTTCAATCTGGACAGGACTGAGGAGGGAGATGGAGCTTGGATTATCATAGAGTATTAGTATCCTATTATTATCTTATAGTGCACATGAGTCCTATTAGCATCTTTGAGATGAGACATATGCCTAAAAAATTGGAGAAAAAGTTCAGACAACCAAAGTAAGTGGAAAATTATGAATATGAAAGGGGAGAGGAGAAAACAATTGTGCAATAACTAGCAAGAAATTTCGTATAGAGCCAAAAAAGACTTTAGTGATTGAGGGAGAACCTTCAAGTATGACCTTGTCGCAGGAATGGAATCGACAAATAAGTCCAATAAAAGTTAAAGCAACTCAGTAGAGCATGAACTTGAAGCCTTGATATTTCTGCTTGCAGTTTTCTTTGAGTAAATCAGTAGAGTTTGCAATTCTAATCCGGATGCTTGCACATTACAGGTGTCTAAATCTTTAACTACTCTAGAGCTGAGTACACTTGTATTCTGATTCACAAGGATCTGCAGAATTAGAACAGTACTATCACGAGATATGAAAATGGTATAACAACCTCTTCCCAGCTAAAGAACAAGTGTGAGCCAAATATCACCAATGTGGCAAGAAGATCACCTTTAAAGCAAGAGCCACACTTTCATGCATAAAGAATATTTTTAAGAAAATCAGTCAATAATACTGCCAAACGTCTAAACTGTTTGTCTGTATCACTTGAACCCCGGCAAAAGGCTGGTAACAGTTTCCAAAGGTCATGAGCATGACCCAGCAGCTCCTTACCAAGTACTGATTTCTTAACTGGAGAAAAGATAAACAGAAGCACAATCAAATCCCCGATGTCACTAAAATGTTAATGATGAACTGAACAAAACTCAAATCAAGTAATGCTGATTAAGGACTCCACTACATACATGAACAATCGGCATTCAACCAAAGCTCACACTAAAAAATATGCATCAAGGAAGGAAAAGTTAATGTCACAGAGGCAGATGAAGAATAAAATTGCATAAACAACAATATTTTGCTCCCCAGACCTGTCCCTCCTATCAAATATCTACAGAATGCAAAAAAACATACCTTGAGATGAACAATTGCGATAAGAAAATATTTATATGCATAATTCAATGGGTATCATAAGCCAAGTAAGGAGAGGTCAACGCTTTGGGATGGTACCTATCAAATGGGATCAACATATATATAAAAAAAAAAAAAAAAAATCAAGAAGTTGACAGTTCTGTTATAATGTTTCAGACAAGCTTTCAGCACAGCTTACAAGCAGGTTGAATTACCCAGCTTGATAAGTCTATGGAGACTCTTATTGAAGACTAAAGCTCCTTCTAGCATAGCTTGTGAACATGCAAAAATGATCTCACGTGATGATGATCTATTGCGAGGAGTTTATGATGGACAAAAAGTTTTTGTATTGAGTTTTGGTTAAATGCACAGAACTTTGTGCACTTATTCCTTATAAAATGTGTCTCCTGTCAAAGAACATTTAGTGGTGCCTTTGCAAAAAGCAGGACTTTTACCCTGCTTAAACTGATTTGAATCTGAATACAGATTTAAAGATGGAGATTCTAGGTTGCTTTTAATTGATAACTCATAAGTTATGCACAACCAGTGGTGAATCTGTGCCAAAAACAGCCAAGGATCTCAACACTTATTATGTCGTCAAATATGATATCTGAAAAATGAAAATCACGGAAACAAAAGTCATGTAGCATGATGACATACCTCCAGAACTAGCATGCTTGAAAGATTTTGTGAGGGGCACAATATAATCCATGTAATACTCAAGTGATGAACCAACCACATAATCTCTTAGAATGGGCACCACCAAACATTACTAGAACTAAAATTGTCGGGATGCAGTGAAATAGGCACAATGGAATGCATCTTTTCTGGGCCCATAGCAATTACAGCAGAACCAATACATCTCTGAAGCTGTGAATCAGTAAATTAAACATTGATGAGTTACCATTCAAACAATCTTCAAACTACACAAGTATTTGTTTTATAAAGCTAGACAGTCAATTATTTGTTTCATCAGATAATGGCAAAGTACTATGCTCAAAGCTCTGTTAACTTGTCATCTACCCAATTTAGTAAAAGAAGCTTTTGTTAATCCTTATATGTAAGTAAAAAAATAACCTGCTGTTAACCCCTCCTCCTGGGTCAACAATTCAATCTAACTGCTCAAAATTCAACAAAATTTTGGAGTTTGCTATGAACCCCATCTTCTTCTTTGCACACTTCAACAGGATAAACATATGAAGCAAAGATGACTTGAAAAATCAAATTTTGGAGAGCAAGATCAAGTAATAGCCTTTACATCATTCTCTTGAAAATCAATTTCGAGATCAAGACAAATCAATTCCCTTTACATCATTCTCTTTTCCTTTATACATGAAATTAAATCAATAACAAGGCAGCAAGGAGGTGCAAACCCAAGTACCAAAAGATATCAAGAACCAAAAAAAAAGCTCAATTCATCGATAATGACAATAAATGCATCTACATCGACATGCATGTTTTCAAGTCGCATTTCCACTTCCATAAGAACATTGACAAAAAATAAGGACAAAACATATTGCCTTCTTCCATGAGTAACCAGCCTCGCTATGAATGAAAACATCATCACATAATTAAGTACTTTTGTTGCTTCAAAGAGCAATACAGTGACTTTATTCGAGAACTTTATCCATTCATAACATACTCATAATTTCAGCAGCAATTTTAATGACAGAAGGAACACCACTGCACTAACATGCCATGTAGAGAGCTGAACCAGAGGCGAATTGGACCATCACTCTTAACTACAGATGATAATGGATATTTTCAAATGCTCTTTACCAGAATATGACAAGAATACTGTAACGCAAACTTGCACACTGCATAAACTTAAAAAGAAGCTAAAGATGATCCTACAGAAATAACAGCTTTCACACCAATGACATTTCTCATGCCAATAAATTTCTGAAGCATACAAATACGTACATGGCCTGTGATAGATGGGCCCCTTTCAGCTGAGGTCATTAAGTGAACAAGTTTGAGCAGGATACTCCTCATATAGATGTAAGAAGTTTTTCCTACACAACATTTAGAGATGAGAGGAGAGGACTGTGGAAATCAGTTTGTGGTCATATTAACAAAGATAATCAAATGAGAAAAATAGTCTTTATACACTTTAAGAATAGTGCATGTGAAATAAATCCTGAACAATCTCACACGTCATTCTATACTAACAGAGAAAAACACTGTCACCCACAACCAATGTGGCATTAAAAAAAAAATGCCATTCCATAATTCAAATGAACTTCCAAGAGAAAACAATCTTCTTTTTCAAGGAATAGGAAAATGAAGGAGGTATGTACACCTAGCTAGTTCAAAAGAACAGACTGATGAAAGAAATGGGCAAAATCCACCATAAATCCAGTACTCATGATTCAGGACATTCTAAGTCTAAACTTTAAATAATTTGTAACATGTCTGTACAGGAAAACTCTCCAAAAAAAAAATTGCAGCTTAATCACTAAAGTCAAGTTCAAACTGACACCTTATGAAGATCAAATAGCAACACCCAGGACTTTAGAACTTTTACATTGAAAAATCATCAAAATTGCTGATCATATCTGTTTGACTTCCAACATGCAAGACAAAGTACTTTTGAGAAGTTGAAACTGTAAACCTCATGCAAAGGTCAAAACTCAATTCAAGTAGAAGTCCAGTTCTGCGTAATTTATAGCAAGGTATGGCACTAATATATATTTCTTTGCTAAAGTTTGACATTTCTTTTCTGTTAATGCGAAATAAATATGAAGTCCTAATGAAAGAGGAAGAATGCCTTCCAGCTTATTTAGTCGTTGAAAAACAAACCCAAAATACAGCCACAGCAGAGCTCGTACGCCTCTACAATGTTGAACATTACCAGCAAGCCCACAACAAATAGAATTGAAAGTAAGAACTGCAGAAAGTAGTTGCCAATAAGTCAAGATGGAGAAACATAGAGAATTAATATGGGTTCAGATGCAAGTACAAGCCATTTCTTTCATAATCGAATTCAGAAATGGACATATAGTAGTCCTTGATCAATGTCTGGTAGAACTTAATCATGCCAATCATACAAATCACAAGAAACAAAGAACATTAAATATATTGAGCTTGAGTTATTTCATGACAAAGCAAAGGGTTAATACATGTATTTGCAATTGATGAATGGCAAGAAATGAAGATCTTCTATAGCATACAAGAAATCAAGATGTATGCATACCAAGTTTGAGGTACAAAAGAGACATTACGGAAAGTGCATGCTGATTTGGAGTTTCGCCATGGGCACTGAGGGCACTTTCCAAAGCAATACATATTCTCCTTATTGCAATTGTTTCCAGACTCTCCTCACTTACGTCATCACTTGGTTGGCTCTCCATATGGAAAGTCTCTTCATTTACTTGTTCATTAATCAAGTCCTTCAAAATACTCGAGGCCTGCAATGCAGCATCAGCCTCACCAACAAGAAGTCCTAAATTAGTATAACCAAGTGCATCAGAAAGCAAACACCGGGATTAACAATATCAAAAGATCAAGTGAACCATCCACAATCTCATTTCCAGTAACTAAAATTAACAAAAGATAAAAGTAGAGTCCTTGAAAGTAAGCTTCCAAGTACATCGACCTAGGCTCCCGAGTGGTAGAGGTTCATTTGTTTATCAGTCAAGGGATAATCCCATACTTCCACTATCTCAAAAATGATGTCTTAGACTCTTTGATGTACTGCAGTTGCATGAAATTTCTTGTAAGAGGGATGATACCCATTTGAGCCACTATTTTTTCTATCATAACTCCTTCGTAACACCATACATAAGATTTTGTTTCTATCATAACTCCTCCGTTCCACCAAGACAGAAAAGATTGCAGTAATGATTTAAAAAATAACAAGAGCAAAATTATGAAAAATGTTGACAGCAGAGAAAACAAAAAGTAAAAAACAAAAAAAAAATATGCGACTTAGGTTTGACTATATTTAGGAAAGTTAATCAATGAACAAGGTGCCATAGATTAAACTAAAGGGGAACATCTTTTGATTAACATAAAGATCACATTTTTTTGGTAATATACAGACGGTTTGACTTTGCTGCATTGTCTGTTCAACCATCAAACTTCAATTTGCGTCATGGCCATTAACTACTGCCCTTTACAATTCTTCCAAGTGTGTTGTCATAATTCCAAAACATCAATGACATTTGAATAACTTTGTAGAGTATAGTGACAAGCAAGATACACAATTTAAAAATGATGCACCTCCTTCCACACACCACTTTACACCACAAAAGGTAAAGCTGCAATCGACAAAGTCAATCAATGATAAAGATTGATACAGCCAATTTTGGAAATTTAGGGCCTGTTTAATTACCATCCTATTTTTATATTTTTCTATTCTTTTGCTCCCTGAGCAGAAACATGATAGAAATCCATTTGGTAACGTCAGTTAATTTTTCTATTAGGAATAGAAAAGTGGCCAAGGAATAGATTTGGAACAGAATCAATAAGTAAAACTATTTCTTTGTTCTCGGGAATAGAAATGGAAAAAACTATTTCTAAACATAAATTGGTCCCAGGAATCGAAAAGTTACTAAAGACACCTGTTGAAGTTAACACAAAATGTGACAAGGAAATTCTCACCAACAAAGGAATCCACTGTAGGATACAGGACAGTAATTTTCACGAAAAAAAGTCTTTTAATTGAGAAATCTGCTCAAAATAACGACAGGAATAGTAATTCAAGAAATGATTAGAGCATGAACCCTACTTATTAAAATCAGCAAAAACAGAATCAAGAGAAGATTAAGATATTTGAATTGTCCCCTATTCCATTCTTTTCCAAACTCACCATGTAAGGCAAAGAGTAGGAGCATTTTGGGCTGATTTGAAATGTAGAGAAGTATGGAGAAGCATGACATGATTGTAGAACCAAGATCGCAAAATTAGCTAAGAAACTACCAAAACAAAGCAGTCGAAGCACCTCCTGCCCCAAGAAAGTTAAGAAGCATACCTGCTAGAGACTCCCAAACTATAGGAAGGTTCTTAATCCACAAGCTTGATCCTCCAGTGTGGAATTTATTCAGAGCAACTCTTAACAAGTTTGCAGCAGTCATGACAGTGTCCACTGAGTTCTCTTTTGAAAGAAACATAAGAAGCAAGAGAAGTGATGACATTTTCTATCTCTTGAACAGTATCTCCCACTGCTAGAGTTTCCAATAATGCCTCGATGATTTTAAGAATCAGTGTTGTAAGCGCTGAGAACCCGAGACTCATAAGCTTGTCTAATTCTGAAAGAATCTGAATGCTTACTTTGGCAGACAGATACGGACAAACAGATACCAGCACATTAAGCATATGTAAGAATCCTATATTCTCGGATTTCAACAGTTTATCATCTGTAGATCCATCCTCAGGACTTGTAGTCCTTGACCAATCTGCTGAAGAAATGCAACTTTCAAAAGAAGACAGTACCAGCTTGCTTGCTTTCCTAACAACACTAGAGGACTTAAAGCATTTAAAATCCTTTTCAAGACATTCTTGTGCACATTGCCGAACCTAAGAAAACAACAAAACATATCTTCAATTGCTACTCATTTCTTACGATATGCAAAAGAATAGGAACACATTTCCACCTTTCAAAGCCCAATTACGATCAACAAGGCCATAAGGGGAAGAATACTGACCTAAAAAAGGTGACAATTACATGTTGCAAAGTCTAACAAAAAAAAAAAAAAAAAAAAATCCCAAGGAGCTTGAAAGAGCAGAACTGGATACAGCAATGCATGATTTGCGACAATATACCTTAGGACGCTTGGCAAGGAGAACTTCAAAAGCGTCTTCAACCCGAATTTCACCGAATCCCAATCCTCCAAGTCGCAAAACCCAAGCAAAACCCCCGAACACTCCACCGCGGACCTCACGCTGGACACGGCCAGCTTCTCCTCCTCCCTCGCCAACACCTCCGCCAACACCTCCGCCGCCTCCCTCGCCCTCGCCGGCGCGATCCCCCTGCGGCGGCACCGCGGGCAGGACGATCGCGAGGAACGACATGAGCGCCGCGACCTCCGTGGAGTCCAGGGCCTGCAACGAGGACGTGGTCTCGACGGCGGACATGGCGGCGCCGAAGTAAGAGGCGGGCGTGAGGGGGAGGGACTCGGCGTCGAGGATGGCGCGCATGGCGGCGGCGGTGGCGAGGAGGTGGCGGTGCTGAGGGGCGGAGGATTTGGCGTAGCGGTCCATGAGCTGTTGGCAGACGTCGGCGCCGTCTCGCAGCGGTTCGTCGGCGTGGTCGTGCTCCATCTGTTGATCCTGTGAAGCAACGAGGGTCGCTCTTCCTGTTTCCGTTGTCTGTGCTTCTGTGGCTTCATGGCGGCGGCGGCGGCGGCGGCGGATGCTTCGATCGCCGCCGTGCGGTGGCTTCTCCCGGCTGTGGAATGTTTCGGAGTAAGAAATTCTCCTTTAATGCTTAATCCATGTTTTTCATATTTTTAGGATAACTAAAACTCATGGGGTCGTTATTTTCTTCGCATTTGATCTATATTTTGCAAAGAACATTTTTTGATTACATTGATTAGGTTTGCCTTGTCCCTAGTTCCTATCATGTAACTCAACTTTAAGAAAATACAAAGGTTAATTCACAAAAATCTCAAATTATGGACATTGTAACTCAAATACTCTAACCTTTTTTGTATCATGAAAGATCTTAAATTCATTTTTTATGACATATATATCCTAACTTTTTCTTATGTCATAAAAATCCTCGAAATTATATTAATGTAACAAATATATTATAGATGGAATTGAAATAGAAATTATATATATACATGTGACACATGTAAAAATTTGGATTTTTTCGTGATACAAAAAATTGAGGTATTTGTGTTGCTTTGGACAAATTTAGAGTTTTTGGTAACATAAAAAGGAAAAAGTTGAAGATATTTCTATCACAACAAATGTAATTTGGAGGGCAAATCAAATTTATGGAGCAAAAGTGGTACTTCTGATGTCTCTATGCACAATCTTGTGTCTTGTCCACCAATCCAACTTTAGCTGAAATTGTTCGGGACCTTCAATTGTATCAAAAGACATTAAAGCCACTTTAGTCCCATGTCATTAACTGAAGTCAGTGAAGCATGGTGTGATATCAAATTACCAAATAAAGCTCGAGCAAAACTGTTATTTTCCATATACTCGTAAACCAGCAAAAGTTGATTTCCTTCAATGCAGCATCCATATAGTTTCACAAGATGTGGATGTTGAAGAGCAGAAATGATCCCAAGCTCAGTCACAAATTCACGATTTCCTTGCTTTGATTTTGATGAAAGCTGCTTCACTGCTATAGTGGTGCCATCTGACAGAAGACCCTGCATATGAACTTTCACATCAGATTTATGCTGTGAAGACTCAGTTACATTGAATGCTGCTTTCTACACATCTTTTCTGTTGGGAATTAGGGGAAATTGGTTCACCGATTTTCCTATATACCTTGTACACAGAGCCAAAAACCACCTTCTCCAATCTTATTGGCAGCATCAAAATTGTTTGTGGCAGCTTTAATCTGTCGCGAGATGAATGAACCAATTTGCAATGCTAAACCCTTCAAATCTGCACCATGGTTTGGAACTTCTTAGAATTTGGAGGAGCCAACAGCTAAAGTATGTAATCTACTATCTAACAAAAATGTAGCATTTCCTTATCAAAGTACCAGAAAACGTTATTATGATAGAATATCTTAGCATCTTTATTTTCTAGGAAACTCTGGTGTTGTTCCGGTATGTACTATTTAAAAAAAATGTTTTCAAGGTACTTAGTAGCGGGGAAAAGGAAAAATCATAGAAAAGCCCACTTTGGAATCGTAACACAGGGTTGTATGTTTCGATGTCACGTATATGCAAAGTGGGCATTTATTTTCAATGTCTCGAAACATGGACTCAGTATATATATGATCAATGGTGCCCCCACAAAGACCCAAAACACACGCACACACTAAGAAATCTACCGTCCTCTTCCTATAACTATATATCCCTTCATTTCTTGGAATTCCATATAAAAGTTTAGTGAGCCAAATGGATCTATGACCTTCAGCTGTATCATGGCTTAATAATAACTGATTTTCTTTATGTGTCAAATCAAATTTCCAATGGAATGCACAAATGTCATGCATCAACAGTTTTACAGGGGAACTGTGTAACATAGTTGCGGTATTAATGATGCATTGAGATTACCCCTTCCCCCACCAGAAAAGGTAAAAAGAAGAGTCATGCACCAACAGTTTGACAGGACAACCGTGTGATCTAGCTGATATATAAAAAGATGCAATGTGATTACACCACACCCCCTTCCCCACCCCCTTCCCCCCCACACCAGAATAGGGAAGGGGGACTACCATTCTCATATTTCTTGATAGATATATGTGAACTAAATGACAGAGACTCCAGGTAAGCAACTACCTTGTGCCATTTCATCTTCACGTCCAAGACATCCTCTCCACCAAAGGATGCCTAGGATAAGAAAAGCTACAACAACTATAGCAGCCACAATCCCAACCACTGTACCAGCAGATATTTTGGCCGACTCTCGTGAAATTTCAAAGTCTGCAGTGAAGAATGAACAGCATATGTTTACCCAAAACTGTTCAAGTAAATGGGGGAGGCGCACATGCAGATATATATATGGGTAGCTTCTTGGTGAACACAGAAACCAACAGATGGGACAGCATTAATTGAGAATCAGGAGGACCTGAGAACTGCTCAGAACACTCCATGAAAACTATCAGATTATTGTGTACAGGAAGATATCATCTTTGGAACATGTAATACTAAATACAAAGGGAACAAGAAAAAGAAAAGGAAATATATTCTTCATTCTCAAGGCTGTGTACTATATAATACAGGTGCAATGGTTGTTGATCCATAGCAGAAAAGTGAATGAGGCTGTCGTTTCATAGTCTGAATAGAAGGATTAAAGATACACACAGAAACATGCTCTGATAGAAAGAAAAAAAAAAAAAAAAAGCAAACCATAGACAATTCTTGCCATTTAAGAGAAGAATTATAAATTCTAGCCAGCTACATTGGAAATTTACCTGAATCTAAGAGTGGACATTTGCAACCAAACCAAGTAACTGAGTAGCCTATTGATGACTACTGGTGCAAGGCAAAATATGGGTATTTTTCCTAATATGAATACAAGTAACTTTCACAATATAGAAGGACCAAGTGAAACATGGAAGTGTCTGTCTGCATACCAGGAAGGACAGAGATAGCAGATACAAGAGGACCAGACTCCTAGGGCAGGTATAGCATAGGTTCCTTTCCCAGCCCAATAGAAGCGTATCTCTAGAGTGCCCTTGGTCACCATGGCAGTAAAATTTCTTATGACAACCTTTCCAACTCCACCTGCTTCAATCTCAATATTGAAATCTTCCCGCACCAATTTCCCCTGAAATAATATTTAATCTGATTCAACTTGATTATCTTCACACTGAACAAGGTGAAACATTCAGCCTCAACAGACTGTTCAAATTGTGAAAAGATCATGACTTGCAAATATGAGATATTTAGATAAAACAACCCAATCATAACATGTTCAACGCTTTATATGCTTGACATCTGAGAACCAGCACTACATGATGTCCAAAATTTACCTGTATATAAATATTTAAAACTTGCCATCCAAGGCTTGTATAATTTTTGTTGCCCGTGAACATTATCTCCGCAAAATGAAGGCTTACATTGTAGGTCCCATTCATCAGACAAAAACCATAATAAGTTAGATAGGAGAAAGCCGTGCATTCATGTAAAGTTGCGCATTATCCATGGATAGTTCAGATTTATTGCTGACTATATATGTATCTGAATTGGTTTCGTCATCAAGGAAGTGGCCAGTGCTACTGTAGGTCCAGTAATGTCCAGTCAGGAAGGATTTTGAAGCTGAAGGCGGCTCTTTATCCTTGGTGTATGTGATGTCCCCTACTGTTACTTCACTCCCACCGCAGTTTATGAAGAGGTTATACCAATCTGGATGGAATAATGAAACAACCACAAACAGAAAATCAAGTCTTCTTTCTGTTAATAGGGAGTAGACTTTCCAGACACACTAAGCAAAGTAGCATTCCCTTATTAAAAGATCGCATAGAAACTCCCAAGTTTACGAGCAAGACATTATTTCATGGAGGCGGCTATTAAAATATTTAGAGTAATTATGCATTAATCATCAAATATTGACACAATAGCCCAGAGGAGAGTTTTGATGACAAAATGCACATAGTGCAATATCAGTATCTGATGATAATGATAGGATGTACGGCAGATCAACTTACTTTCTGGACAATGCTGATTTTTCATACATGAGGCAAGCCCCTTGTGGTAGGATATGAGGTTCTGAGCAAGTTAACAAGGATTTTAATGTTACAATCATCATCATTCTGAATGAAGTTCCATGCTACATACATAAACAATTACAATGCACGTCCTTGGAAATCCAAATCTCTTGGTGAAAAATTTAATCATAAACTTACACATTGTCAACCGCTGAGCTTGCGAACAAGTTGCTATAGAGAAAAGACAAAATCAACATTCAGTAGATATATAGAGATCTTGTATGCATGTAGGATTATAGGTTAATCATAACCGCACATTTGAGGGGATCCGTGACTTAGACTGAAGGAAGTAGTACATACATATATCGTACTTGACACTCTGAGCCTCCAACAGTGAAGTTGTTGTATGATAGGTCACTACACAAAGAAACAGTCAAACCGTTTCCAAAATATCATCAATAAGAATACACTGAAAGTCATTCATCAAATGATTATTATGAACAAAAATGCAGACCAGTTGCAAAATATGGAGAGGTAAGGCAAGTTGAAAGGCGAAAACATCACAAGGTGATGAAAGTAATATTTTGTCTTTATTGAAAATATCTTATCTTAACTAATTAAAAGGAGAAAGACTAAGTGGAGTCATTGTAGACTTTAGAACTAGTTGGAGTGCATAAATACATTTTTACCCAGTAACAGTACAACGGACGTGATGTATAAGGCAAAGAGACAAAAATAGAACCGTGATTCCAACGACCACTAAGGCCTCGTTTGGTTGGGCTTTCCCAAGGGCTTTGGGGCCCCAAAGCCCCTTTGGAGGAAAATTTTGTGTGTTTGGTTGGGTTTTTGAATGCCCATTTGCGAAATGTAGGCATTTTAAATGCCGAAAGCCGAATGCCGGGAAGGACTGGCTTTGAGCATCAGGCATTTCAGAGATGCGATTTTACTGTTCACCGAGTCACTGTTCATCGTCTCCTCCGCCGTTCGCCTTCTTCTTCGCCGTTTGTCTTCTTCTTTGCGGTGGGTGGCGCTTAGTCGCGAGCGGCCAATCGGCCCCTCGGCAGCCAAATATGGCTGCGGAAGCCTCACATGAGGTCGCACAACCTCGGGCAAGGTGGCCCGAGGTCGAGCGACCTCGGGTCGCCTCGAGACCGGCGAGCGACCTCGCGCGGCGGCGTCGCCTAGTCTCACGCGACCCGGCGCCCGGCGACGGCCGATCTACCTCCGCGACCTCCGGCGGCGGAATCCGGCGGTCCGGCGACGGCCAAATCCCATCCGACGGTGGTCGGCCGCCAAAATTTTATTTCAGACTTAAAAAAAATAAAAAATGATAAAAGCTAATTACAAATGTGAATTTTGCAAAACGGTATTTATGTTAAGTTGCATTTCAAAGGTATAATTTACCAAACGGTCTAACATTTTCAAAGCCCCTTTATCTCAAGGATATTTGCATTCTCGTAAGGGCATTTCCCCAAAGCCGAACCAAACGGGGCTTAAATCAAATCTTCGTATTAGAAAATATCCAGACCACTATTCAAACGTTTAAACTACCTTATAAGAGCTTCTTTCTTACACCCATAAGATAATATCAACTTTATCCTAGGCACATACATTTTGCTTGGAAAGTTTCTCAAATATACAAACCCATAAACATTGTTATCAGCAAGTGAGTTTACTTGTCTAGCCGCTCGAAACGTCATTAGCAGCTGTTGCGACCTAACCTCGGGTGACCACCTAAAGTTTAGCTAATAAATTACTAAGCCTAAACTTAGCCCGAGCTCTTCTAAGCCCATATTAATCATGACTTAGGTTCAAGTTCTTAACATACAATGATTTTCCAATTAGAAGTCGCCACTAATGTATTTTTGATGGATCGATTAGAAACCAAGTAAAGTAACGGATATTTACTTTATTCCTGTAAACCAGAGATTGTGAGAGATTGTGAGTTCGGAAACTTGATTACACTAGATTTTTCTAACGTCCTTTCGATACATTTCTATTTTATTTTGAAAAAAATGCTTCACAGGCAGCTTGAATTGATTTTAATGTATTTTCCTAACATGTGAGGTGATCATGTGGATGCGCAAACCACCAATTTAACACCCAAAAAAATAATAAATAAATTATGAGACTTATCTCATAGCAACAAAAGCATCTGCAGTGTTAGATCAAAACTCACATCAACAGTCCTAGATATGATTTCTAATTAACATGCAATCATTCATTCTTTTTCAGGATTTTCTCTTATTTAAATGAAATTTAGTCTGCATGAAATGCTATGCAATGACACGCCAAAATGCCTAACTAAAATGCATGTAACATGCAACATATCATGCGATCTATATGTCACAACATGATCTAATGACAATGTAATTATCCTAATATGTCACCCACTCAAATGATCCTAAACATGCAATGACTAGATGGCGAAATGACCTAATTCTAAGTTACACACGCATGATATTTTTTATTTTTCTTTTCCTTTTTTTTTTTTTATAGAATTCGAAATTAAAATTTCCTAATAATTGAACATGCAATTAATGAAAAGAAAATCTAACATCCTCAATTAATGTTTTTGGTGTTTTTATTTCAAAAATTCGGAATAAATAAAATGCCTAATCTAAATATGCTAATTATCCTAAAACAAGCAATATTCTAACATGAACCTAATCTAACTCAAATATATATATTGGGTTTTTCTTTTACGGAAATAAAATCGATTCAAACAATATGACAGCAAATCAGACAAGATATGATTGATATCCACCAAATAAATTGATGAATCGTATCTCACGCATGAGATCGAATTGATCAATTTTAACAAAATCTTGAGCGTGAGATCAGATTGGCGATTTTTCCGTGCGATTGCGAGTCATATTTTTTGGCGTGAAATCGGACTGTTAATCATATGCATGTTGTGAAATTAGAAAGATTTCTCAATTTATAAGGCTACTTGAGATTATGGATATTATAGCATATCGGGAATTTCAATCATGTGCATTGACGAATATTTCAAATAAGGAAATCGAATTTTCAGAAATCAAAATAGATAAAATTTTCACCTAATTCAAATATTGGTGTCCGAATTCTGATCCTCAAACGGCGACGCAATATGGTGGTGCTCAGCGAGGCTCACAGGATGGCTACTCGCCAGGGGGCTTTGCGTGTGGCTCCTTGATGATTGCTCGATTCAACGATATGCGCGTAAACCTCAAGAAGCAATTTGCAAAACGATAACTTTTGTTGTTGTAGCAATAGCAAGGCTTACCCGACAAACCTAGAGAACCACAATGGGGAGATGCTCCAAATTTCAATAAAATAAGCGTGCGAAATCCTCCCTCCTTTCAATGTATACGTCCTCCTTTATTGAAAGAGCGTGTGCCCTTCTCTTGCCCAGATTTTAGTGACTCGGATGCTTGCTGAATTTTGACCGAGCTCAATCACCTCGCTGGAATTCGTTGGCAACGCGAGTATTGGTGCAAATCGTCTGGACGCGACGAACAAACCCGAGGATCGGGCTGATTGAGATGAATGACATGAGCAGGTGGCTGCGGCGTTGCGGTAGCAACGAGGTCGTGGCCAGGAAACAACCAGCTCGATTCACGGATGCGGGGCAGCAGCGATGGCGGCGTTCGGGTAATAGTCGGAACAGCAACTACGAGGGGCGGAGTTGCAGTGACGTCATTGATGAAGGGGCTGCGGTGGCGTTGTCAAGCGGTCGAGTAATAACTCAACAGGGTGGCAGCTCCTTGACAATGTATCGTAGACGATGAAAGCACCGCGGCAGAAGTGTTGGCATGGGTCTTGGCCAAGAAGACTCGCGCTCTTTCCTCTCTCACGTCTCTCTCTTTCCCGTATCAAGAATGCCCCCTTTTTTTTTTTTGTCCCGTAACGAGTCCATTTATAGTGAAAGGGTGTAAACCATCGAGGAAAGAAAGCATATTTTGTTTCTCTTCTGTGCATGCTTTGAAATATATTCTATTTCCTTTCCTCTTCCTCATTGACCGAATGCCTTCTTTGCGGGGATATATCTTTTTGCAAATCCATGTGCCCGTTGTGTAGAACTGCCCAACATTCCCTTCTCATGCTGATCTTCCGAATTTCCATATACTCGTATCTTTCCACATAGGGCCATGCATGATGAATATTCTCTACCGATTTTATTTCTTTAACCCAAATATTGGCCCACAAATTGATCCAAGTATTGCCAAAAATTCAAGATTGTAATAGACTTTTCTAGATTCCAAACCTTGCAAAGATGAGCTCGCAATATCACCTTCTTATGCTTGTCCTCACTGAATATACGATAGATCACCGAATAGTGGAAGAATAATATAAATCTTTTCCAAAATATATCGAATTGCCAACTTGTAAAATTATAGCCCATCCACCGCCGATCAAATGCAAAAGTGATAAACAAATAGATAAATGCAACTAAAATTATATGCTATGCAATTTTAATTCCATATTTTTAGGGGTTAAAAATTAATTCCTAATTTTCTATGCAATAAATGGATGACCGGGTCGCCAAATTTTAGGTGTCAATAGCAGACTATGCCATGACGTTGCTTCCTTAAAGATGCCCTTTTAATTACTGTTTTTTTTGCTCGAAAACCTTTTAATTGCACCTTTTTATTACTGCTGGCACGGTGATTTTTGAACTCAACAAGTACTGCCAAGTCAACCATGCAACGAGGGGACAATTTCTACGATGAGAAACACGCATGCATGCATTGACTATGGGAGTCTTCGGAGACAATTATTCGTTCTTGCCGACACTAAGGACCCGACCTCCATGATTTGGCAATTTGCTTTTGCATTCATAATCTAGAACGTGAAATTTATGCTAAAGAGCTTCTTTGAATTTTCGATGTTCCTCTTTTCTTTTTGTGATAGAAAACTTTCCACGCAACTGTTTTATCATATTCAAAAGAAATGTCAATATTTTAGATCTACATCATGTTTCCATGAAAGTCTTTACACATTGCACTGCGAACATATCAATACATGCGTTAATGCAGCTGAGAGTCAATTCGAACACCAATGAGAGTAAGTGCGGGCTGGGTTGAAGATCTCCATTCAACCGGCGAATGCGTCAAATGTGGGAAAATTATCATATTAGGTAGATAGAATATGATTTTCGGCATATAAATAATATGATTCGAAACTTATACTATGACCCATCTTAAATTTTGAGACCCATGTTCTCCCTTAAGTCTAATCATGGAAACCCATGACCCACACATATTTAAATTCTCTATTCCTTTGTTTTCCAATTCGATTTACATGTTTTTTATCTTGATATTTTCTAACTTTATTTTGATCTTAAATGCACATGCCATCACCTAATGAGAGGAGCATGGATTAAAAGACAATGTGAATAGATGAGATCCGCCACTTATTTTGAAAAAAAAAAAAAAAATCATTTTTATGCTTTGTCAATTTCTTGACATTAACTCCTTTCCAATCTCTAAACCTTACAATGTCCTATTAAAAACTCTAAATCATTCAATGCTTTTCCATAGCGATATTGATCGTTAAAATTCATTTGAAAGCCTACTCCTTTCTTGAGTCATGGAAAAATTACCTCTATAGCTTGCCACCTATTTTATCTTAAATTAAAATTTAAGTTCATTTTTTTTCATAGTGACACGCAATTATTAAATTGATGATAGTTATAAAATTGACAATAAAAACCTTTCCAAATATCACTATTTAAATAAATTTTCACTAACCATTACATCTATAGTCATAAATCAAACCTAAACCTAAGTGATTTAAGAAAAATAAATCATCTTACCTTGTAGTGATGGCCCACTCATTGAACGCTGTCTAATTTGCATTCTCTGACCCAACCAAGTTGCAAAAGCTAACCAACGGTCAATGTCAACTCGGTATCGACTTCACTTAGTTCCCAAAATTCAGTCCCTTGCATTGCATAAAACGAACCATTTTTACTAATTTTTTATTGCAAAGTTGAGAGGGAGAGAGAGATAAGGAATGGCATGACATTGAATTGTCGATTCTATTTATTAATTCGATAATAATGTTAAAAAAGTAACTACTAGAAGTGATGGTCCACCGAGATATAGGTACTTGTTGGATTCCACTTAAAGCACCTCTTCCTTTTTGTTCTCTTTCGGTTAATTACTTAGGGCGTGTTTGGTAACGTTTCTATTCCTAAGAATAATTTTTATCGAAATGATTTTATTTATTTATTTATGTTCCCGAGAACAATTTCTGAATATAAGAACGTGCTTGGTAATTACACAAAATTTATATTCTTGGGAAAGAATTGCATTTGGTAAAATTGTATAATTTTGTTATTTCTTTTAATTTTTTAATTTTTTAATATTTTAATTATATTTTTCCTTTTTTTTTTTTTTCTTTTTCTTCTCTCTCCTTCTTCCTCTTTTGTGGCCCGTCACCGGTGACTAGGCCGGGCAAGGTCCGGCGAGCTCACCGAAGCCTCGTCAAGCCAAGGTGAGGGTCTGGCGAGTTCGCCGGAGGCTCGCCTAGCCTTCTCGAGGCTCGGCCTCGCCCATGATTTAGGTAAGGCCAAGCCTCGTCGTGGCCTCACCCAGCCATGGCGAGGCTTGGGTCGACGAGCCTCGCCGTGGCTCGGCATCTCTCTGGGCCGGCAACACGCCGGTGAGGTTGCCGGCCCTCATCGATCGGTTGCGATGCCGGCCATGGTGAAAGCTAGCGATCAACCAAAAGGAAGAAGAAGAAGAAGAAAAAGTAGAGAGAGAAAAATATATTCTATAAATTGTTTCCGAAAATAAGAAGCTACTTTTTCTACTTCTTTTTACTTCCAAATATATTATCGGGAACAAAAAGATTAATTTTTTTATTCCTGAAACAAAAAATTTACTAAACAAGTTTCTATTCTTTTTTTCGTTCCACAAACAAAAGAACAAAAATAGTTGTTCCGGTAAACAGAAATAGATTTTAACAAACAGGCTCTTAGGATACAAGATTTGGTTTCCAATTTTAGTGGAAGTCTACTTGTTTAGAAATCAAGATTTACGAAGTTGTAGCAGATCTGATGTTTTGCTTTGCTGGGTTGTAATTGTAATAGTGGCAGCAAATCACCCACCTTTGAAGTAGACACTTCAATTTTCATTTTGGGAAGTTAAGTGTCAACTTCATCAATATTCACTCAGCCCCCACCTCTCAGATCTCAAGCGGAGCAAACGAACCCATTAAGCTTTCGGTTTCAGTTTCAACTTGTTTGATTCTTTTGACATTAACCTAAGGCCGTTTTGGGCATTGACTCATAATATAGAACCATTGACGGAATGGAAGTAGTCCGCTGATGAGGTATGATGAGGTAGTAATCCAACATTTGCAAGAAACAGTGACTAGACATGCAAGTTTCTCCAGAGAAATTTTGCGGGTAGACATACAAGTTTCTCATTCATCATTTCTCAAAGATGGAAAAGATGAAATTGGCCGACCATCATCCACACTAAAGACAAAAAATTGGCATTTGCTAAGAGAAATTCTTGAGTAGCAACATATAACATGCCGAGCTCATGAACATAACACATCCAGAGCAAGAAGGTGCCACTTCGCACATCTCGCCATTCAAACAAATGAAAAGCTTCCATAATATATTCCTCCTTGCAGTGGCCAACACATCGCTATTGTGTGAAGAGGAAAAAGTTGCAACATTGTCTCTCTTTGAATAACAAAATGGAAAGAGATAGCACGAATACAAACACCAAACCACAAGCCATTGTCTTTAGGCTTTCCCCACTAATTAGTTCACCATACCCAATTACTGCACTGCATAACACTCGTTGTTTTGTTTATGTTACCTATACCTTCAGTTCCAAATGTGATCGAAAGAGAAACTTCAAAGCAACATTTAAGAGTTCTGCTGCAAAGATTACCCAATGAAGCCCTAGTTCTTTCAAGAACTAATTTACTTAGAACACAACAAAACATTTCTTACTCTGTCTTGTGCCAGTAATCAGTATCCAGAAGCACCGGATAGAGATCATTACCAGATGCAGACAAAGCGGTTCCAGTCCATGGCCCTTCAATAGACATACTCTTGCTGATATTCTCACCAACCGCCTGATGTTCATCACCTCTAAAATGCTTCCTCATGGCCTCAATTTTCTCTTGAGTCATGATAGCGCCCGCAGAGTCCAGCACTGGAACAGCAACCTTGCCTTCAAGCATGCTAACCACAGATGACATTGGCGGCCTGAGTGCTGGAGTCACATTAGTACACATCAAAGCTACCTGTATCAATGCCAGCGCCTCCTCTTTGTTAAAGTGAGAACCAAGCCTCAGATCAACTAGTTCTATCAAATTCTCTCCTTCCTTCAGAAAGTGTGCCTAGATACAGAAATGTAAAGTGAAGGTATTTCCTTTCAAGCTTCAGGTATTGATCAGTTGCAAAATATGCTCTAAATACTGAAACAGGAAGAAGTATATTATCTCCCTTGATAATTACGCGGCAAATGCAGTTGATAAGCACCTGCTAGTTCTAGGGTATAAATGGATAAAAAGAATCGAATGAGTCAATACAGATCCAACATGATTTTTTTTTTACCGATTTTAAATAAAAGATACTAGACTACAACATCACTTACTAATGGTTAACCGGTTGCCAAGAAATCACCTACACCGCTTTAAAATCGCCAGCTATTGTCAAGTTTTATCAGCACAAATTATTTGTCAGTGTCATTACATGAAACGGCAGACTCGTCTTTCAATGTTCTTGATTATGCAACTCAGGCAACAATCAGATTTAACAAGGACTAATAATGATTGTTTGCTCTAATGATTGCTCACTCAAAGCAAAACAAAATCTAACTTAAGGAGTCAATTATATGAATGTGAAAAAGTTATACCTCAATCGAAAGTATATGGATATTCTGGTCAAGACATGGTCTTGAAAACTTTTAATTTAACAGTAATTGCCAAAATTCAATAGTAGTCGAAGGACTTGTTTAGCGCTAATGAAACTACAGGGAGTATGAATGTCAAGCATAAAAACATAAAGACTAAAAACTGAACTTTCAAGATCCACCCTAAATTATGGGGTCAACTTCCCCAAATTTCAAGAAATAGAATTTTCTTCATTCCAAAAAAAAAAAAAAAAAAAAAAGAATCTACATGAAAATTCAGAGTAGACCAACATGATAAGAAGAATCGGATTAATTTAAAATAACAAATTGCACTTAACAGCATGACAATTCGTTAAGCAAGTTTCAATAGCTGTTAACTGTGAAACTCCTTTGCAACCATTGAAAGTGCATGTGAGGATTTAAATACGGATATGATCATAATTGAAATGATAGAGTTGATTACCCAATCGAGTAGATTAAAGCATTCCTCAGTTCTTTGGGAGCTAGTGTTGCTCTGGCCATTAACAACTTCTAAGGCGACAATGCCAAAACTATAGATGTCGGCTTTGTCAGTGAGGTAACCATGCATTGCGTACTCCGGTGCCATATATCCACTGCACAACAAGAAAAGAGCTTGTGTTTGCAACAAGGTAACTGCCTTAAATAGCACATACTTAATATTCCTAAAATTCAAAAGAAAGAGTTGTTCCTAAATGTGACGCTATGGTCTAAAGAGTAGAGGAAAAAAACAAATGCATCCTAATATATTCTAACATCATTTACCAAGAATATTTCAGGAAAAAAAAAAAAGATCATTGTTGTTCTTTATAAACTTTTTTTTTTTTTTTGAAATATAAGTATCCTTTATAAGATGACATACATGAGCTTAAGGGCATTTCCCAGCATTACAAAGATATCTAAGAACTTGCAAAAATGGAGTGAGGGAATCTCCATATAGTACCCAATATTACATTTATTTGGGAAGGCCTAATGTTTTTGTAATGTGAAGCTCGCCCTGTAACAAGTTTACGAATTTTAGCCACGATGATGGGGACATCATTTGACTTGTTTTGGAAATGTCTATAGTTACATTTATAGTTCTTTTTGTTGAATGAACATTAGAGTTAGTAGAATGAACTTACAATTTTATCTTTTCCCTAATTAATCACATTCCTTTCAAAAACAAGTTGACTTTTCACACGCATTAATGCAAACATCTAAAACATGTGAACATGCTTATCTATGTTTTTCCATGTGCATTCAATAGAAACATGGGCGAATTTGCTATAATACTAAGTTATATTCAAATTAACAACTACATAAGTCAATATCAGAGTATCATTAGTTAATGGCAGAGTATGACACAATTTACATTTTTTTCCTAATTAATGTAAAGAGTGGTGGGACAGTCATAAAGCTTTGTGGTTAAGCCGAATTTGTTGAGCACCATGCTTTGGGATGATGTGAATCCACCACAAAGCTCCATTCAACTCACTTTTCTTAAATCAGAATATATGTTTCTATTCCATGCTTTTATGTTGTCACTGGCTCCTACTTAGGTTAACAGGAACAAAAAGCAAGAAACTTACTAAGTTCCAGCAATCTTGGTGCTAATATGTGTTTTGTCCTCCTCATCAAGCTTTGCTAAACCAAAATCTGATATTTTAGGGTTGAGATCCTTATCCAGTAAGACGTTAGTAGCCTTAATGTCTCTATGCACAATCTTCAGCCTTGACCCTTCATGAAGATATGCCAATCCCCTGGCAATACCCACGCATATCTTGTGTCTTGTCCACCAATCCAACTTTAACTGAAATTCTTCAGGACCTTCAATTGTATCAGAAGACATCAAAGCTGCTTTACTGCCATGTCATTAACTGAAGTCAATGAAGCACAATGTGATATCAAATTACCAAATAAAGCGCGAGCAAGACTGTTATTTTCCATGTACTCGTAAACCAGCAAAAGTTGATTTCCTTCAATGCAGCATCCATAGAGTTTCACAAGATGTGGATGCTGAAGAGCAGAAATCATCCCAATCTCAGTCAGGAACTCATTATTTCCTTGTTGTGATTTGGATGAAAGCTGCTTCACTGCTATAGTGGTGCCATCTGACAGAAAACCCTGCAATTCAACTTTGGCATCAGATCTATGTTGTGAAAATTGAGTTGCATTGAATGCTGCTTTCTACATATCTTCTCTCTTGGGAATTGGGGGAATTTGGCTAGCCAATTTTCAGCATACCTTGTATACAGAACCAAAACCACCTTCTCCTATCTTATTGGCAGCGTCAAAATTGTTTGTGGCAGCTTTAATCTGTCGCAACGTAAATAAACCAATTTGCAACGCTAGACCCTTCAAATCTGCAACACGTTTTGGAACTTCTATGAATTTGGAAAAGTCAACAGTTAAAGTATGTAATCCACTATCTAACAAAGACGTATCAATTCCTTCTCAATATTCCAGAAAACATTTTTGTAACGTTTGGTCTGAGCAAGTTCAGTAAAGAATAGCTTAGCATCTTGAAAATTATTTTCTAGGAAAGTCTGGCATCAGTTGGCAGTATGTATTTTTGAAAAGTAAAATGAGATTGTCCCCAGGGTATTTAATAGTGAAGGAAAATAAAATCATACAGAGAACCCCCTTGGAAACGTAGGGTATGGTTTGTATGTTTTAAGTTCTGGCAGCTATTTTTGGTGTCTTGAAACGTAGACTTTGTGTGTATACACACACACACACACACATCTGAGAAACAATCTACTGTCTCTCCCTATAACTATCTATTCCTTCATTTTTCGGATTTCTAAATAAAAATTTAGTTCGTTAAGCAAACCAAATGGTTCTATGACACTTTAGCTGTATATCGCCTAACTAATCTTTGGCTCCACCAGGAATGCACGGAAGTTTTATGGGAACTGTAAAAGATGGAGCATTAATGATGCATTTCATTACACTTTCCAACAGTTTGACAGGACAACTGTGCCATTTAGCTGAAATATAAATGAAGCAATGTGACTATCCTCCCTCTCCACCAGAATATGGAAGGGGAAAATGTATTCAGAGTGCATAACATTCTCATAAATCTTGACAAATACACGTGGACTAAATAGCGGAGATTCCAGGTAAGCAACTACCTTGTGCCATTTTATCTTTACGTCCAAGGCATCCTCTCCACCAAAGGATAACCAGGATAAGGAAAACTACAAAAACTATGGCAGCCAGAATCCCAGCCACTGTGCCAGCAGATATGCTGGCTGGGATCAAAGCCTGCCGGGGATCAAAGCCTGCAATGAAGAAAGAACAAACAAATATTTAACCAAAACTGTTCAGTTAAATGGGGTAGACGTAAATGCAGAAAAATATCTGTAGCTTCTCGTTGAACACAAAGAAATTGATGGAGAACACAATAATTGAGAATTAAGAGGACATAAAACCGCCCAGAGTACTCCACAGAAACTATCAGATAAATGAGCATGGGAAGATATCATCTATGGAACATGTAATACAAAATACAAAGGGAAAAAGAAAAAAAAAAAAAAACAAAAGCAAGAACAAAAAAATTCTACTCTTCATTCTCAAGGCTGTACTGTATTATACAGGCACAGTGGTCGTAATCCATAGCAGAAAAGTGAACAAGGCTATCATTTCGTAGTCAAATGGAAGGATTAAAGATACATAGAGAAAACACGCTCAGATAGAAAGAACACAAAGCAACCTATAACCAATTTTCAACTCTAAGAGAATAATAATAGACCCTGGTCAGCTATTGTGCGTAATAGACTTGATCTATAGTGACATATGTCAATGGCCTGAATCCAACAGTAGGCATTTGCTACCAAACCAAGTAACTGAATAGCCTATTGATGACTTCTGGTGCAAGAAAAAATATAGGTATTCTTTTCAACATGAATAAGAGTAACTTTCTCAACAGAGAAGCACCAAGTGAAACATGGAAGCATCCACCTGCATACCAGGGTAGACGGAGATAGCAGATATAAGAGGACCATAGACTCCTCCGTCAGGTATAGCAGTGGTTCCTTTCCCAGCCCAATAGAAGCGTATCTCCAGAGTGCCCTTGGTCACGATGGCAGCAAAATTTCTCATGACCTCCTTTCCAACTCCACCTGCTTCAATCTCAATGTTGAAATCTTTCCACACCAATTTCCCCTGAAATAATATTTCATCTGATTCAAGTTGAGTTTCTCCACACTGAACAAGGTAAAACTTTTAGTCTCCATAGAATGTACAAATTGTGAAAAAATCATGATTTGCAAGTACGAGATATTTGGATAAACTTCCCAACCATAACATATTGAACGCTTTATGTGCTTTAAATATTAGAACCAGCACTCCATAATGCTCCGAGTTTACCTGTATATAAATATTAAAAGCTCTCCTTCCAAGGCTTTGATAACTTTTGTTGCCTGAGAACATTATCTCCGTAAAATGAAGGGTTACATTGTAGGGCCCATCCATCAGACAAAAACCGTAATAAGTTAGAGAGATGGCAGAACGTCGTGCTTCCATGTAAAGTTGGGCATCATTCATGGACAGTGTAGATGTGTTTTTAACTTTATAGCCATCTGCAGTGATATCGTCACCGGCGAAGTGACTAGTGCTACTATAGGCCCAGTAATCACTCCTGAAGAAACTTGAAGGTGTAGCCTCCTGTAAGTCAGCTTCGTATGTGGTGCCCCTTACTTCTGCTTTCCTCCCACCGCAATTTATGAAGAGGTTATTCCGACCTGGATGGAGTAAAGAAGCAGCCACAGAGAAAATTCAGTTTCTTCTATTTGTTAATATGGAGTGGACTTTCCAGACACACTAAATAAGCTAGCATTCACTCATTGGAAAATTACATAGAAACTCCCAAGTTATGAGCAACCCATTATTTCATGCAGGTAGCTTTTGAAATTATTAGGGTAATTATGCATCAACCATCAAAGATTGACACAATAGCCAAGAGGAGAGTTGACAAGGAGATAAATTTGATGAGAAATTACACAGAGAGTAAGATGCAATATTTGAATCTGATGATAATGATAGGATATGTTAGAATAATTTAAATATAAAATCACTCATTCTTCTAACAATTTAAGCTTTTAAAACAGTTGGCTGTGATCCTATAAAATCTCATATGGCATCAGAGCTGGATTAAATGAGTTCAAATCTTTCGAAGCCTAATTTGCCTCCCTAATTAAATATGTCCACACTTCATCTAACAGCTTAAACTTTTAGAACAATTAGCTGCAGTCCCACAAAATTTCATAGGATATACAGCACGTCAATTTACATTTTATACAGCAATGACTCTGCAGCATATTAACTTACTTTTTGCACAACGTTGACTCTGCAAACATGAGACAACTCCACTGGCAGAATATGAGGTTCTGAGCAAGTCAGCAAAGATTTTACTGTTATAATCATCATCATTCTTAATGAAGTTCAATGCTAAGTACATAATCAATAAAAATGTGGGTCCTTAGAAATCCAAGTCTCTCATTGAAAAGTTAATCGCAAACATACGCATTCTCAACCTCGTAGCTTGCGAACAAGTTGCTGTAGAGAAAAGACAAAATCAACATTCAGCAGAGAAATGGAAATTATACGCAAACAGGATATAAGTTACTCAATAAGTGCACATTTGGGGGGAGCCCTGGACTGACTGAAGGAAGTAGGACATACACAGATCCTTCATGACATTCTGAGCCTCCAGCAGTGAAGTTGAAGTCGTTGTATGATAAATCACTACACAGAGAAACAGTCAACCATTTCCAAAATCTCATCAATTTGAAGAATACACTGAAAGTCATTCCATCAAATGATTTTTTTTTTTTCAATAATTCCATCAAATGATTAGTATGTACAAAAATGCAGACAAGTTGCAAAAATGGACAGGTAAGGCAAGATGAAAGGTTAAAACATCACAAGATGATGAAATTGATATTTTATCTCTACTGAAAATATCTTATCTTAGAATATGAAAAGGAGAAAGACTAACTGAAGTAAACGGAGACTTTAAAACTATTTATAGTGTATAAAAACATTTTTACTCAGTAACAGTACCACAGTCATGATGTCTAAGGCAAAGAGGCTTAATAGAACTGTGATTCCACCTACTACTACGCCGCGTCTTCTAATAAGAAACTATCCAGACAACATTTATCTGTTTAAACTACCTCACAAGAGCTTCATTCCTACACCCATAAGATAATATCAACTTCTCCTAAGTACACTCATTTTGGTTGTAGAGTTTCTCAAATACACAAACCCATAAAAACATTGTTATCAGCAAGAAATGGCCCAAGCAACTAATCATATACTGCAGGTGATACGTTAGACAAACTTTCAAAGAGGATTAATAGGAGCTAAAAATTTTCCAAACATAATTTTAATCATTCCAATAGGTCTGAAAATGATCTACAGCTGGGAATGGCTTTTTGTATGGGGGAAAATGGAGCTAACTAGGCACTTCCAAGAAAATCCACTTTATATTCTTTCATGCATATCATACAGTTCAGCCTCTTTTTGTTACATACATCCATCCAATTAACAGATCCCAACGAGGAGAAAGGTACTTATGATGTTTCCATTTATCTCCAAAGGCTACTAACCATAAAGATGCAATATGTGAATGCATAATTGCTTGGTACAGAGCAAGATTACCCAGATAAAGCTAGAAGCAAATTCATGATTAAACAAGATATTTTCTTCAGGCAGCGAAGCTTACACATTTTTTCCTTTCGCCAGGATCCAATCAGGGACTGCTCCAGTCAACTGGTTTCCAGTTAGATATCTAAACAAGATTATTTGAATGAGTCAGCTCCTCATGTACTTTATACACTCTAACTGAAAATTATTTAAGACTTATACCTCAAAAATGCATTATTTAGCAGATTATTAGCATTTGTTTATTAGTGGTGTAGAAAAAAATCAGTTTAAGTCATGATAACAATATAGAGCTTTCAGCAGGAGATGAAAGATTAAGGAAATCAATGACAGAGGAAAACCCTGATCCCTGCGAAACTTGGAGCACCTGGAGAAAGATTACCATAACAGTAGTACACAAAGCTGGACTAGTGAAGGGTACCTCCAAATTAGCTTATCAACTATTTCCTTGTAATAATGTTTTTGTCCTTCTAAGACATAAAATAAATAATTAAGGAAGACGAGCCATTGTCAAGCTTCAATAGTTGGGCAGAAAGATGAAAACCAATGTTAAACAGTCCAAGAAGCTTAGGAGTACAGTTTCTCATCATTCTCAAAACTAGGGATAAGATACCAAGGTCCTCCACAGACCTTCTAAATAGCACTAGAGAGATGCACTTATCAAACTTCTAGAGCCATTGATGTGGAAAGAACCAAGTAGAGAGCCTAAGGACTTTTGCTATATTTAATCTCCTATACATCATAAAATAGGCACACAAGACATGCATTGAGTACAGAAACATACAACTGTCAAATGCTAAAGTACCACTGATCCATTTAACTCTTCCAGCGTAAACAAGTAACTTTTTGAAACTTGTGAATCAGGCGAAGAAATTATCAAAAGGGCTGCTCTTTAAGCAACAGAATATCAACGATCTACGCCTGCTCCATGACTAAAGTCCCACCAAAATAATTACTTGACAATAATCATAAATTCTTAACTCAATTCATTACAAAATTTGGATGGTGAAGTAATAAGCATTCACGACCTGAGGACTTTGAGAGTTAAAAAATGAATATGTTATCATGGTCTAAGTTCTATTGATAGCTCAACTACTTTATGGTAAAAGTTGCCAGTAGCTTGACCACTAGAAAACTTGAGACTTTAGATTCTTCTACAAAATATGAAAAGAAGCCTAAGTTCAGCATCGAAGTACTTACATATATTCTACGTTTTCCAGGATGCTGTAGGAATTAGGGATTTTGCCACTCAGTTTGTTGAAGCTGAGGTCTCTGCAAAGCAAGTTTATGTGAATATATAATGAGAAGATACTTTTAACTGACTCCCTCAGGACACTCTTTGAGCATACTTCAGACGATTGTACAAACACAGACAACATCAATGAACATACAAAGTCCAGTTCAGATGTTTAGACATACAGGTCAACTGTCTAGTGCCTAAGCTTTCTACTAGACATTCATCTCCAGAGGCATTCATTGCCTAAATCCAAGTTTCAAGTTGGTCACATGCTATAAGTATACAAAACTGCTGTAAATCAAATTTACAAAATGGAAATTTCAATTTATATAACTAGAAAAGCTATTTGGGCACTAAATTGAGTGTCCCGAGGAATGCACCATATTATAGTTCAGATTGGGAGATTTCACTAATCTAATAGGACCGAAACTAAAGCTAATCATAATTTGTTGAAAACATCTCCTTCACAATATATTATTTATGAATAAAGGGATGCCGACTCAATACTAGGGTGCTTAGAAAAGGAAATATCAGCTTCAGTGAATAAAAAATGAAGAATAAAATGAGGATTTCAAAAACAGGAAAGGGAATAGAGTATGTGATAAGCCGCAGCAGAACCACAGAAATTTGGTCATTCAAGAATGTCAGGAAAACAAAAAATTAAAGCTCCACTTGTTTCGTGGAAAATGTAACGTTTTTAGAAAATATTTTCCATGAAGTTATTTTTTTAGGAAAATGAAAATATTCTGGTGCTTGACTGAAATCCTGAAAATACCCAGAAAATATTTTCCGTTGTTTAGTATGGAAAATTTAATTTGATTTTCTAGGAAAAATTGCCAAAAAATTCGAATTTTTTAATTTATTTTTTAAATCCTTTTCTTTTAACTTCTTCCTTGGCCGGTTGTCAGCTATGGCAACAGGGCCACGGGATAAAAAAATATTTTTATAAGAACAAACATTTCATTAACTAAGGATCCAAACTTGAGCACCAAGGACCTGCACACGGCCTTCGCGGACTCAACCTTAAGTGCTGGGGACTAGAGCTTGAGTGTCAAGGACCCAAGCACTGCTTTTATGTACGCGGGGTCAGGTATTAGGGCATTGGGCTTGGGCACCAGGGCTTCGGGCCCAGCCTTGATGGACTAGGCCCGGGCGCTGAAGACCTAGTCCTGAACGCTGAGGACCAAGAACCAGGGGTTGGGGTTCCCGTGTCCAAGCAAAGAGTTGCGGGTCCAACCACCAATACCAACTCATAGTTTGGAAAATGTTTTCCCACTTTTTCAAAAGAGGAAATCATTTCCTAAATTTAAACATAGATCTTTCATTGACTCGAAAACATTTTCCATTAACTCATTTTCCTAAACAAACCAAATGTTGGAAAATCAGGAAAATGTTTTTCGCGAAACAAACAAAGCCATGACAGAATGGCAAAATGCTGCTGTTAAAAGTAGCATCTATTATATCTTACAGAGATGACCACATGAACTAGAAGAAGTGACTTGTATACAGATGCATTTGAAGCCATGCTCTTGTTTGAACTATGAATTTTATGTCTGACAAGTGTACAACAGTCAAGCATAAAACTCCAGCTAGATATTGTAGGGCTGAGATTCGAGAATGTAAACCACCGGAAGGAAAGTTTCCAGACAATCAACCACTAGAAGCCTCCATTTTGCATTAATGCTCTTAAGAAGTCAAGATAACATATCAAAGCAAAAGTAAATTAGACGAAATGGGAAACCACAACCAAGGTAAGAATTCTTGCTGGAAAAGTGAAAACAAAGAGAGTGTTAGAATATTTAAATAACAAACCACGCTTTCATCTAATAGCTTGAGTTTTTAGAACAGTTGACAATAGTTCCACAAATTCTCACAGAGAGAAAAAGTCCATATACTTTTGTGCGAAACTGGATATTCTACAGCAGAGGCCACAATCACCAAGAGTTTAAATGCCACATCATTCACAATTCAGCAATATCAATAGAAAATATCAAAACACCATTGAAGTCAGTAAGGGACCTTCAAGCCATCTTAAATGGGTTCTTTAACTGCAACCAATAGTCAACCAAAAACTAGTAGAAATTTCACCCTTAAGGGTAAAATTATTTATTCTGCTTGGAATAGCCAAACGGAAAAGCCGCTTTCTACTCACAATATATTTAGATTTGTCATATTTGCTAGATAACCAGGTAGCTCTCCCATGAGATTGCAGCTCCTCAGAATCCTATAAGAAAATAACACCGATATTGTCACATTGCTAAGACAATCTGGCTCTTTTGCATAAAGTAAACTATCTGTGAAGGAGCATTGATCTCACAGTGTTTCAATATTTGTACTGTTAAGTTGTGGAACATGAGACTCGGGTCCATCGAGGTCACTTATTCTCCTGCATATCAAAATCAAATAGGAGCTTTATTTGATTGATAACATCTTAAAGAAAGAGAGATCAGATCGAAATGCCAAAATTCCATACTGACAAGTCGTTCAATTGCTCCAAAAGTGCGATCCCAGAGGGAATCGGCCCTTGCAATCCACTTCCTTGAATAAACCTGATGATACAATTCATAGATGGAATTGTCTTGGGGGTATATCTATAGAGACCAACTTAAAAGGGGAAGAAGCATTAAGCCTTACAGCATTCTGAGATTTGTCAAGTTCTGAATAAAATCGGGTATCTTTCCCGTGAACTGATTATCACCAAGTTCCCTACAGTGCATTAAACAACATGATTCATATGAAGGAGAAAGAATAGAAATGACTAAATATTAGCTGAGTTTGTGGATACTGGAAACTAACAATTCTTCCAATTCCCTGAAGTTAACAAATGTTTGAGGCAGCTCCCCTGTGAAATTATTTGACGTGAGCCACCTGAAACAAGAAAAACCCATGACAACACATTGGTTAATAGAACCTGAATGCTGTATCTCTCAACAGATCACTCCAATGGATAAAATTCCCTCGCCAGATACAAAATCATCAGCGAATAAAAACTCGATGCCTAACACAGAAATTTGCATCAAGAGACTCACAAATAATTTAACCCGGACAAGTTCCCGAGCTCTGGAGGAAGAGGTCCAGAAAGCCAATTGCTTTCGACGTATCTGATCGGAATATGAAAGTTAAAATCTTGAAACATCAATCAAATTTAAAACAGCGAAGAGGCCAAAGGCGAGCGTCGGGATGAGTGGTCACTCACAATTTCCCAAGTGTGGATATGTTCCCCAACTCCTTCGGGATTGGACCAGTCAATCGGTTTCCTTGTACAGAACTGCACCCACATCATCGCGTTTCCCCCAATCAAACAATAGAACATACACTCGTGAGAGAGAGAGAGAGAGAGAGAGAGAGAGAGAGAGAGAGAGAGCATACATGTAGGTCAAGTTCGTAAGGCCCCATTCTTTAGGAATTGTGCCGTTCAGGTAGTTGCTGGAGACATCACTGTTTATAGAGAGAGAGGATGAAGAAGAAGAAGATCGAAAATGGAGAAAGGGGAAATGGAGAAAGAGAGTGCTTACAAGTACTTGAGGAAAGGCAATCTGAACAATTGAGGCGGAAGGGTGCCGGCAAGAGATTGCTTCCGAAAAACTCTGTTTTCGCAACGACACGAAGGCTTTATTCTAGCAAAATTTACATTATTGATATGAAAACTAAAAAAAAAGAAGGAAGGCAAATGAATCAAAATGATGTTACAAAATGGTTTTATTATTGCATCTATTGAATAACATATGTAATAAGGAAAGAATAGCATTAAAATTCTGAAACTAAAGTTAGAGGGAATATAACTCTCATCACTTTGATATTTAATCATGATCTTTGAGTTTGACATTCCCATTAATCACTAAAAATATAATTTATATAATTAAATGCTAAGCATATAATTGCAATTGTATTGATTAAACTTATAAAAATTTGTATAATCATACCATGAACAATTAATATTATGCTCATAATTACTTCATGAGTAATTTTAATATGATAAGTGATTACATATTGTTGCTACATTTCCACCAAAAAATTGGCTAAAACGTTTTTTTTTTTTTTTTTTTTTATGAAATATTAATATTGTACAAAGAGATTCAATTTAGCAGCCAGTCGATTCTATAAAGAGAAAAGATTGGTGTGCAATTGCGTGATTAATATTAAAGTCTAGCGAGGAATCCACAATGGTATAATTCATGAAATTGAGGGAGAAAGAGACATGCTGTAGATGTGGGAAATCGTGTTGTCGTGGGCGTCGGTGGAATTCACGCAGGTGACGGCGTTGGTAAGTTCATCAAGTACTTTGTCATCAACCCATGCACCCTCTACACCGCATGGATCTACGTCAAAATCCCAATCCGATTTCCCTAACATCTTTGTTATTTCTTTCAATGCATCCACTGAAAGAGAAAAGAGTCAATAAGTCAAAAGGAACATCGATGTATCATGCAAAACAAGCACAAAGAATGTCAGATTTGCGTGTACTTGAGGTTGAATATATGTATGCAAAACAAGCACCAAAAAAAAAAAAAAAAAAAAAAAACTTGGTGTACGTTGGAGCCCAAAAGGTAAAGGAACAATACGATGAAAGCAATAAAAGATCGATGGGTTTATTTTTTTTTTTTTTTTCACCTTCTTCTTGGGGCAAAAGAGTGGTGGCGGCAGCTAAGGTAGTGATGCTAAGAATGACGAGCATAGAGAAGAGATATCGAGCCGAGAAGAGAATCGTCGTCATTTCCTCTCGAGCTCGACACACACATAGAGAGAGAGAGAGAGAGAGAGAGAGAGAGAGAGAGAGAGAGAGAGAGAGAGAGAGAGATCTCCGTTCTTTAATCAAAGTCTGTGAAAACAAAACTTGGCTAAGCGAGGGAGCAAGAGAGAAATAATCGTTTAGTGAGCAATCTAACTTCATGCATTTATGTACGAAAAAAGGGAGAGTTGATAAAGACTTTTTGCTTTTGTATATTTGATGACCTCAAGTCTTCCTCGAACATATGAATATTTATCCAGAATTGAGTGAGTTTTGGTTCAACTTGTCTTGCATAATAACTTACTTTTTGCTTTTGTATATTTGACAACCTCAAGTCTTCCTCAAACATATGAATATTTATCCATAATTGAGTGATTTTTGGTTCAACTTGTCTTGCATAATAACTTACTTTTTGCTTTTGTATATTTGATGACCTCAAGTCTTCCTCGAACACATGAATATTTATCTAGAATTTAGTGAGTTTTGGTTCAACTTTTCTTGCATAATAACTTTCTTGGACCATAGATTTACCTTTAATCCAGAGAGAGAGAGAGAGAGAGAGAAATGTGATTGTTAAGAGTGGTCTGCACGAAAAAGAGAGAATGGATAAAGACTCTTTGCATGTGTGAAAGTGAGAAGAGACGACCTCAAGTCTTCCTCGAACATATGAATATTTATCTAGAATTGAGTGAGTTTTGGTTCAACTTTTTTGCATAATAACTTTCTTGGACCAATATTCATCTAGAATTGAGTTGCATAATATTTACCTTTAATCCAGAGAGAGAGAGAGAGAGAGAGAGAGTTAAATCTTCACAAAAGAGAGAGAAAGAAAGAGAAATGTGATTGTTAGAGTGGTCTGCATGAAAAAGAGAGAACGGATAAAGACTCTTTGCATGTGTGAAAGTGAGAAGAGACGACCCCAAGTCTTCCTTGATTGTAGGGATATCCATCTAGAATTGAATTGTTAAGCTTTTGTCCATCTCTTCTTGTGTAATAACCTTTTTCATATTGTTGGTTTATCCAATCCCTCTTTTCATATTGTTCTTCCAATGACAATAGTCTTTTTCATTGCTCTAATTTTGGCGGTCGACACCAAAATTTTGGTTGTCGACTTAAAGTTGAGTTATATTGAAAATTGTGGATTAATTTTAGCCTCTAAAAAAAAAATCCATTAAATTACACAGCAAAGCACAAGTCAATGCCAGAGCATGGAGGAGGAGAAGGGACCGTCGAAGTAGCCTAAGGACTGGCTAGTGCACGAAAGACTGGAGGGTGAAGGGTCTGCACTGATTGGACTCTTCCGCAGGTCGAGAGCCTATAAAAGGAGGCCTTTGGATGCTAACCAGGGAGTTCGGAGAGGTTCGGGACAGAAGGAAAAAAAAAAAATAGAGAGAGAGAGAGAGAAGAGAGGAAAAAAGGTCCGCGGTGAGAAATCAAGCAAGTGTCCTCCCAAGGTGATAGACACACTCGAAACTCGGCTAACAACCTACCGATGAGCCTTCTTCCCGAGTTGAAGCCACAGTAGGTCTTGGTTCGAATCTTGTTTGTTCTTCTTTCGAGTGCGTCGCGTCGAGTTCCCGAGGATTCTGGCTCGGAGGCGCGCGAGGCGACGACATTGTCCGATCTATTGAGCTCACCCTCATTCACCGCCCCCGAGCCGATTAGGGAGCACCACCCACGGCCCCTTTTTTCCCTCGTCGTTCGATTTTGTGGCCTGATTCGGGCTCGTCGGACCGGGCTACCATTGTCAATAAGTCCATGAGCATTCCCTGGTCGCTTTAGGTTTGAGGAATCTAGGCTTGTTTTAATGTGGAGAGTTTGAGTGTGATTCGGCATTGATAATGGTGGGCTTAGTTCGGCTTGTTGAGTTTGGGTTTAATTTGGTTGAGTGGGCTTGGAATTTGTCCTAGTTGTGGCCGAATTGCGCTTCAATTGTTGAGCCCATCCCTTTCTTTAGGCTTTTTTTAGAGCCTCACCTGAAGGCCCACGGTAGTCCACATCCCGATCGGGCTCTAAGGCCCTATTCGAATACGCATCTTTGGAATAAAAATTATTATTATTTAAAATATTTTTAAAATTAAAAAATTAAAAATTTCCGATTTTTTTATTATATATTTTAAGTTAGGATAAAGCTTAATAATTAGTTTTTGAGTAGTTGTCTCTTAAAATATGTGAAAATCCTTGATAAATAGATTGTGCTTTATAATATTGTTATTTGCATATTTCCATTATTTCGATTGTGCGCTTTTCGTAATCTATTTCCTTAGCCTAGTTAAGAATACATTTCTTGGACTCATGAATGTTGCATGAATACTTTATTTGGTGATTGAACAAGAATAAGTACCAAAAGGGCATTAGTTGACTAATTAGTGTAATTAAGTTTCCGACTTTAGATTATTTGGTTCAAAGTAAGTAATCCTCCCAAGTATTTACTTGGGAATCCACCTTAAATTGATAAATGTCGTGATTTGTATGTCCAAAACTCAAAACATAAGTTGCGAATTAGTATAAGTTTGAGAGAGTTCGAGCTAGATTTGAACTTAACAATCCATTAACCAAATTCTTAGCGGTCCATCTGAGAATAGGTCGCAACAATTTTGCTATGACCATATCTTAGATTTAGGTTATTATACAATTTATTGATGGTGGAGTCCAAATTCCATTATTCTTAGAAACTTCATTAGCTCATTCAGGGTTATGGCTATGGAGACCCAATAATGTGGAGGCCAATGAAATACCCTTCAAGCCCTACAAATCGGTTAAGTTCAAATCTTCGGACCTAGACCCAATATTACTTGCACGCCGTTGGTGGTATCATATATGTTAAATATAAATAATGGAAAAAAATTGTCCTAATAAAGTGGTTACAAAACAAAAATATCATATATGTTGAGTTGGAATTCTAATTTAAATAAACGGAATAATAATATCTTAGGATATTTTGGGACAAAAATTGAATTGTACGATCATGAAAAAAAAATATTTGGCAGCATAGTCTATCTCCCATTCATTAATAGGTGCTTGTAAATTAGCATATCTAAGTCTTTGTTGATGTTGACAAGTGTTTCACCCATTCAACATGGAATTATTCAAAATAGATTTGATCGAATTTGGATTCGGAGCGTGAGGGTTTTGTACTTTGACTTGCTTTGGCCTAGCATGGCCTCTTTTATCTCCGTTCCATGTTATAAATCTAGACACCAATTGCTGAAAAATCGCGACACATAAAACAAAAGTTTAGACTCAGACCAAATACTAATGGTTCCATGGGTGAGGTTGTGCACGAGACTTAGGCAAAACGTATCTTCTATGCATGTTTGATCGGTTAATGTCGAGTCATGGAGGGTTATTTTAATATTGTCAACCAACACAATAATATTGGACCTGCAAGTTTAGGAGAGCTTTGAAAATTCCAAGTTAACTTTAAATAATGAATTTTAAGCATGTAATTTCGTCATTTACTGTCAACCCCGAACTTCAAACGTGCGAACATCCCACAATGGTTGATTAAAATGCATTTTCTCGAACGTGTCGCCGACTTGCCCATCTAGAAACAGCCTTAGGCTGAAGTTTGAGGGCTGTGTCTTTGGGATATACGAGAGGAAGAAAACCCTTTCGTTACTCTTCAGCTCATACACCCAATCACACCGACCATCACCACCGTGCCACCGCCAATTGCCCCTTTGCCACCACCCACGAAGACTACATGAGTGAATAGTCGAGATTCTTTTTGTTCAATATGGAACTTTCAAAAGCTTGTTTAATGAAACTTGACTGTCCCTTTGAAATTAGTTGGTGAGATTGAATACACGAGAATTCGCTGGTTGGGTTTTGCGATGATGATTGCTGCTCTTCTAGTCCAATCATAGCCCGCTCATGTTAAGAGTAAATAAATTACACCTTCAACTAACAATTTAAGCTTTTAAAACAATTGATAGTGTTTATTTTCTTGTTGTAGAGCTAGAGGTCCTCGTTCGAATTTTTCTAGGCCTTGTTTGCTTACCTAATTAAATTTCCATGTTTAGATATTAGGCAAAAAGATTAGACTAAGACTAAGTGTCACCTCAAGACCTTTAGGAAGATGTACAAGAGGAGTTGCGGAACAAAATCGAAAGGTCAAAAAGGACATTAATTGTCCTTAATAAACAAATAACTTCCTGATGTGCAAGAGGAGGTGCGGAACAAAATTGAAAGGGCGAAAAGGACATTAGTTGTCCTTAATAAACAAATTACTTCTTGATACGTTAGTTGTCCTTAATAAACAAATAACTTCCTAAAGTACAAGAGGAGTTACGAGAACAAAATGGAAAGGTCAAAAAGGAGTTAGTTGTCCTTAATAAACAAATAACTTCATGGTCTAATATGCGGTTATAAGAAATTTCATATTATCTAATAGGACTATGCTTAGAGGACGGTACCATCACTTTCCATGAAGTGACGGAGCCCTCCTCACCACACATCCTAAAGTGTAAGATTTTGGGGATCGGAATATCAAATTGACAAATATGTTGTCAAAAATGTCATTGCTGTAGAATTGCCCTCTTTGTAAAATTGACCATACAAATTTTGAGCTTGTATGATGTCAACTAATATTTTGTGAAATTTTCAATTCATCGAATTGATGAAATCCCCTTTGATCACTCAATTCCAAACATAGTATTAAATGATAACAAATTAAAGACAAATGAAAAACAAAGGCAAAGCAGAAGAGAGGACTGGACATAGATAAATAATGGTGCTGGCAATGGTAGTTGTAGGCGCCGTGCATATGGAGGACGGCGAAATGGTGGTGGGGCTGGGTTCAAATGGAGGGAGGGCGAGGCTATTGGGTGGCGATGGATGTTGCGATGAGGAAGGAGAGGTGTCGACAACGGAGACGATCCTACAACCGACTCTCGCCATAGCCAACGCCTTTGTGTCAGAGTTATCCCTCACCCTTGCTATTGAAGCTTGTGGTTGCTCCCTATTCGTCATCCAATCTCCTTCTCTGGTACAGACTGCATTCTGGAAATTCATTAAGTGCCTTCGTTCTCACTAGGGTTCAGTGGAAGAGAAACTTTTCTTTGATCGGAGCAATAATCTAAGAAAATGTATGGAGGAATACATAGCATGGAGGAGACAATAGCATGTGGGATATATGTGGCTTTACAACAAAGCCATTTTTGGCAATTGATTTTCTCAATTTGATATTCTGATTCCCAAAATCTCATGCTTGAAATGTATGGTCGGGAGAGCTCTGTTACTTTGTAGGAACTGACAATACCATTCTCTAAGCATTTCTTTGTCTAAAAATATCTCAGTAGATACGTTTTAGTGTTGATCGCTTCTAGTTGATAATTTTGTCAATCAATTTCTCAAATCTTCTTTTGCTGATAATTTTCAAGTTGTGTTGTCAATAACTTCATTGGCAATTTATCGATCCTTTCAAATCATGGACTGTTTTGTTCTATCAATGATTTCTATTTTCAACAAACCCCACTCTTATCTATTAGAATAATATAAAAATGATTGTTGAAGATTTGAGTAAGTCAGTTATTGAACTCTAGATTTGGTGTTAGAAGAAGAAGAAGAAGATTGCGCACGGCTTTCATGTAAGATTGTCAGCTGAATAAGAAACTCAAAAGAAAAGGGACAACATAAATGAAGAGAGGGAGGAGTCGCAAGACAAATTGGCCAGTAAAAATTGTGGGCTTCGTTTGTCCTCTTTCATTCATTGCATGGATCAAATAAAGAGGAAAGAAGGGTCCATGAAGGCCCATTAATGCATGCACATGTATGCATGCCATGAAAAATGGAGGGGACCGTTGCTATTGCAGAGATTTGTCTTGTAGGCACCATTGCTATTATTTCATGTTTGTGTGTTTTCCTTTTAGCTTTGTTGACTTTTGTAGTTTCACTTTAATGTTAACAGAAGGAGTGTTGAAGATTTCGTGTGTGCTATGTTTTTCTTCATCTCTATTGTAATTTAGTGTTCTGCTATTATGTAAGACGTGTAAGGGGTGTGTTGTAAAAGTGTAGCCACCACAAAACATTCTAAGAACAACTTCTCCCTTTGGTCTTCATTTGTGCCTTGTTTCGAAATTTTCAAAGTTGCCATTAATTTTTTCCTTTTTGATTCCAACATCATTGACTAGTCTATCTTGTCAATAATAATAAAAATCTGGTCATCTTTTGGTGTCACCAATAATGAAAATATATGTCGATACATCTTAACGGGAACTAAATTAGTAAAACACAGAAATTATATTATGTTAGTTTGATTTATGTTAATGTCAGTAGGGTAAGTAATATTTTGCTCTGTTGTGATTAATGAAGAACAATGACGGAATTTTGTGATAAAATACGACGCTATCTGCCCCCACCTCCCCATTTATTATTAGATTAGATAAACACATTTTACTCAGCTTTCTTGAGGCGAAAGAGACTGATGCTAAAACATCTCGTGAAGAGAGAGAGAGAGAGAGAGAGAGAGAGAGAGAGAGAGAGGTTACAGAGATCCAAGACTAAAAGTCAGCTGCCACAGTGCCCGTAAATAAACATGCAGGGGTTACGAGCAATCGCCACACCCGCGTCGGAGACTGCAGAGAACGAAGCCAAGCTGACACAAACCGCTTTCTTCGTTCTTTCTCAGTGAAAAGCCACCAGTGTACGTGTTTGCGATGGAGTACCGAGTGTGGGCAGGCAAATGTTCGTCAAACCAGCGAAATAAAACAAAATATTCAACAAATCGATCATAATAAAGTAAATATGCGAAAATATGTCTTCTTCCTCTCTTCCTCTTTCTGAAGTATGGCGCCTCAGATGGATTAGGTCTCTCCAGGCATGTGCAGTTGAATTGATGATGTTGGACGAGTCTAAGGAGTAAGTTCTTGCAGCCTCTTGATCGCGCTTGGGTCTTTCCGTGGGCTGAAGGTTAAACATAGCTAGGTTATCGATGCTTCTTTTACTTTTCTTATCATTACATCTTCAAATGGAAATCAAACTTGGTATACGCAAACAACCCCGTCAAGATCCAAGAGATTCAAATGTACTTATGAAGCCCTGCATCAAAATGACAAAAACCCTTGAAAAGGAAAAGCCATGGAGTGGGAGAGGGATCAAACCAGCGTTCAATTGAAACGCCCAACGGCCAACTCATCTCAATGTGTCACCATCCGGCACCACATACGCATGTCATATCTCAGGCCCCCTCCCATTCCTATATAATTGGTATCCATCCTCATAGGCCTTTCCCACTTGCACTACAGATCCATTATAATCCACACTGACCAGCACTCGCAGTTGTACTTGGCTGGGAGCTAGAAAACGAGACCACCGAGAGAGAGAGAGAGCGAAAGATGAAAATGATGGAGGCGAGGAAGGATGTGATAAATAATGACTTTGCAGAGAAAGAGAGCAACTGCATCAACGGGCAATCGTCCGCGTCCTACCTGGAGTGGAACGACTTGACGGTGTCGGTCCCCGCTGGTTCCAAGAGGAAACTGCTAAACTAGCTCAGCGGGTACGCTCAGATGGGTCGGATCTTGGTCGTCGTGGGTCCTTCCGGCTCTGGAAAATCCACTTTCCTCGACTCATTGGCAGGTTTCTCCGCTTCTCTCTGCCAACCTCCTCATTTCGAACATTTTCTGGCAACAATATATCCATTTACTTGGCCTTGTTGTATTGCATTTTTATTTGAGTTATTAAACAGTCCACCGCCGGTAAAATCCAAATTCCACCTTCGAAGCTCTACGTACGAAACTCCTAGTGATACCGATACGGTTTCCGAAAGATCAAGACAACAAGCGTTGCCCATATATGGAAAATATAGCAACTTAATATAGTCACCAAAATCATTAAAAGCATCGAAAAATTGCAAGAGGCTACGATGATTACCCCTTTCCATAGCCAGATCTAGTAGTGTAGAAACGAAAGTGCAGCAAACTGTTTATTCTCATATGAATTGGGTCTCCCATGTATATTATGCTATTCTCTTTCGATATCTATTATGTATAGTTAACTCACTTTATTTCAAGATTAGAAATAGAATAACATAAAAAAATAAAAAAAAGATACGGCTTATAGAAGTAAAATAGTGATGATATAATTATTTTTGTAACTAATAAATTCACTTGATATAAATTCTAATGGCATAATAAAATTCTTACAAAAAAAAAAAAAAAAGCTGAATAGTTTTAAGTGTAACTCTTCATAGTTATATCATTTCATTTGGCTTGATATCAAAATCCTTTGTCATTGAGGCTCAAACATGCTCTACAACGATTTTGTCTCTCATTTATATTGATGTTATTCTTTTTCTTTCTTGAATTATAATATATAATTGAAATCATGTCATTAGAAGAAGAGAATAAAATTAGCTAACAAAAAAATTAAAAAGATACATCTCTTAAATTTCCAAAGAACTATATCAATATCACTTGGGAGTTTCCATATATGGTGCACTGAAAGTGGGATTTGATTCCACTTGGTGGAGGACCATAGAATAACTCTATTTTGTTCACCATGGTTTTAAAAGAAAAAGGAAACTCTTGATTTGATCAGCGAGACCACATTAATGATATCATGTGATGATAACATAGCATATTTTTGTTACACCCCTGTAAGCTTGAGGGTTTTGGTGACAAAAAAGGGTTTTTGATTATTGATTTAATAGTGGTCATAATTTAGGATTTTAATTAGTTGTATGCCCTTTCTAAGGAACATGTTCTGTTAATTTGTAAGATGTTCATGATTTATTTAAATGTTCAAATTATTGAAAAACCTGCAACCAAGTCAAAGACAAATGCAACCACTAACCACTCTTCCCACATGGGAAGGGAGAGGTAGGGGATTCGAATCCCCACCTTTTAGGAGAGTTGGGGTGAGGATGATTTTCGACTCTCACACCCTGCAATGATGCAATGCAAAAGTCTGAGAATGAAAGTTAGAGTAGAAGTAGAGTAATATCAATAAAATAAAATAAAAAATCAAAGACAAACGTGGGGCACATGTATGAAGCATCGGCTACTTTATTTACTATTTGAGTCGTATGTTCGTGAAAGGAGTGTCACTTCATCAAATTGAGAGATTCTTGAAGGCCGAGACAAGCAAGGTGGCTGTAATGATGAATAAGAAGGTTGGGATTTTTTTCATGATCTAATCCTCTTAAAAATCACAGCTCCCCTAAAAATCTCCAACTTTAGATTTACATCCTAATTTTGCCTCGAACTTAAAAAATGTCTAACTTTCACTTTAGTCTCAAATCAGTTTCACATCCCAAAATCGCCACTAGTTTTTTCTCTATGTCATCAATATTGGGAGGTTCTTGTCATTCCATATGAAGGTGAGGGTTTTTAAGAAGATGTGAATTTTGATTGTAAACCTCTAACTAGCTTTGGTATTGAAAATTTCAAAGAAAATAATTACTTTTTTTGAACACAGGGCAAATTTGGAACTATAGTGAAATTTTATGATTTTTTTTTTTTTTTTCATATAGAAGAAGTTTGGGCCATAATAATTGGGGTTTTTGTAGAGAACTAACCTCGATTTTTTGTCATGTTCTTATTATGGCCCAATTTTTTTATTTCATAAGAAAACCACAAATCAATGTTACGCAAATCCAAGTAGTTTTCATCCAATGATGTTGTCCAAGATTCGACCCGCCAATTCATGTGTACTTGGCAAAATCTTAATGAGGGTCGAGATGTGGGTGCCAAATGAAATTGGTATTTTATTATGGGATGGAAAAAATTTGGACTAAAATTAGGCCACAATTTGAAGCTAATGTCCTTTTATGAGATAAACTTTATGGATCAGGGCTTTAATCCAAAGCCAACATTTTTCTATGAGAGAAATAATTGAGGCAACATTGAGATTCAAGGTAAAGTTGATGCATTTTGAAAGGAATCGCGCTTTATGAAAGCACCTTTATGGATTATGGCCCGAGACTTTCCCGAATTCGGGGTCGACTCGTCCACTTCGTCCCAAGGCTTGACAAGACAACTTCAATTTAAAGGGATTATTTGGTTGCTTCTAGTTGATATGGGACAAGAATAGTGTAGGTAGAGAGAGGTAATTATGACTTACGCATTCCATATTTTAGGTGCATAATTACATTTACTACATAAGTACGTATACACCAAGAAATACGTGTTTAAACCACTTAATAGGCACTTCAGTTGACTACTTACTATGTTTTGCTTTTCAGCAGGTTGGATTTCTTCTTCCGTCGAGAGAAGAGGGAAATATTTCCTAAGTGGGAAGAAGAAGGGGTTCTTAAACCACAATGATCCGGCAAGCATATCAAGTCCTTAGGCATAAAGTTAGCTTTTGCTGTAAATTATTTGTTGGGGGCATATTTAATATAACAAAGTAAAAAGATTATGAGACGAGTATCTTGACACTTGCGGAAGATAATTCTCTTTATTTTCAGGATTACTATCATTAAAAATTTCAAAGTGGTATGCCATGACATATCTATCCCAAAAGAGTTTTTGTTTCCCACAAATCCCAACTATTCATTGGATTAACTAAAATAAAACTTTATTCCAGTAATTCTTAGAGAATCATTGGAAAAACAAGATTGCTTCCATCGCCTTAATCCTAGCAATAGTTTCGGTTTGGCATACCGATATTATGACTAATGGATGTGGCACCCCTTTGACGGCCCCCAATCCGTTAGGTCGCCACGCATCGCTTACCTCTCTTTGGTTGACCTGAAGGTTTATCCATCCCGGGGGTTTATAACTTTTAAATGGTCCCCGCAGCCGTATGAAAGTATAGCAGAAGCGATATCACATCTCCCTATCCCAAAATTTTTGAAATGATGCACACCCACTAGACAGTTTTATAAGTTAAGCTAGATACTTTTATTTACATAGGTGTGATAGATAACATCAATCGGTACATCAAAACTTGCCGTGGTTTTCTATACCCGGTTTCATAACAAAAGATAACCGGACCTCCCCCTGGCTTTCCCTTCCATTCAGCCCTATGTAAAATCTATCAAACAGTGTCGGCAGTCCAAAAAGCTTCGTCTGCTACCCGTCACACACGATCACACCCAGCCTGGTCCATCAGCTGGCGGTGGCGGCAACATCCCTAGCATGATCCCATCACGACGAACGTGCATCAACAGAAACTCCTGAATCACGGGGCCATCAAGTAAACCGACGTCGTACATGACTAGAACCCATACTTGGATGAAAACCAATCCTCGAATCTCGACATGAGTGTGCTTTGAATACATGCACTCAACGTCGACTAGGACATCGTAAAAAGTACCGCGAGTGACAGGCAGCAGAGGCATTTTTTAATTTGAAATGTTAGTCCCCACACGGGGTGAGTACAATCACTTAGCAAAGAAAAGATTCATCAAACTATATCATGCATTACTGTCCGAATCTAGATTCATGTGAGATAGACAAAAACGGGTAATCACAAGAATAAATATGCATCAAATTCGTGAAATTCTTTAATGCAATGGCAAATAAATAATTTCAAAAGAATCAAAATGCATCATGTCCGCTACCCAAGTCCCAATCATAGGGCCAAATTGTAATGACACGTTCCATTCCATGCCATACAACTTAGTCCTATAACTGCACCACACACACACATAGCGAATCATCCATTTTATCATTCAAAAGGTTTCATCTCCCGGAGGACCAATGTTTGCGTCCCTCCGGGCATTCACATCCACCCTGGCATCGCGAAAGCCTCCGGCATTCAGCCACTAGGGCCACCAGGCATCCGGAGTGTATCACATCTCCAAGCATCTCGTACCCCACCTGGCATCACGAGGAAACCTCCGAGGCTCACCATAAGAATGGTTACCTTGGCCCTCCGGATTTACGTACCGACTAGCATACAACCGGGCATCCCGAAGCTCCCGAGAAAAACCTCCGGCATTCAGCCATTAAGGCCACCAGCATCCACAAGGCATCGACGCATTTGATCCTTTGGGCATCCCGACTTTTTGATATGTTGCTCCTGAAGATGTGCCCTACAACTTTCATTAGGATTCGAAGTCAAATTTTGGCTAGATAATTACAGAAAAATCATGAAATCACTGAAGGTCATACTGTCTTCTGCAAAAACAGTCTACTATCCTAAAGAGAACTACTCCTACTCTTTGAATCTCAGCACCCAACGTCCACAACCAAGTGTTTACAAGTGTATTACACCACATTACAGCCTCTTCACTTCCAAAAATCCACCATAGCTAGATCCTTGAGTTCTTACTTCAATTCAAAAACCAAAATCCACCAAAACATGCTCTGTTTCTACTTAGTTTCTTGATCTAGTTCCATCTTATTTGTCCAAAATAAACATGCAGCTTTCAATTCCTCATTTTCTCATATCTACCAACTCCTCACTAGATAATAATAGCAAGCAAAACATAGATCAATGAACTTCTACTTGCCTCAAGTCTTCCTACTCGGTTACTAGCCAAAAACAGGGGTTCGGGGATCTCGGCTTGGCTCAATCGGCGACGGGATCGGCGGCGATGACGACGGCAACTCGGACACGGCACAGGCAGAGGGTGGCCTTCCTTCTCTGCCCTCACACACTCGGACCGCTCACTACACACCCTCTCTCTCGAACTCTCATTCGAGCTCTCTCTCTCTCTCTCTCTCTCTCTCTCTCTCTCTCTCTCTCTCTCTCTCTCTCTCTCTCTCTCTCTCACTTGCTCGCCCGCTCACTCTCTTAGCCTCACTCTCCCTTGCTCAAACCGAAAGCTTTTGCTTTCTTTGTTTAATTATTTTGCTAATTTTTGCATGTAGATAACATATGGCTTCAAGGAAGGGACAAGTGGAAGAAGGTTGAGGCAACCATGGACAAGTGGCGAGTGGCATTTTCCCTTGTCCGGTTCTATCCTTCCCTGTGGCATCCAAGAATTTATGTCAATCCTTAGAGCTGCTCTAATTCACGTCTTGCATTGAGATTTTGGCCAAGCTATTGGTGGGTAATTATTTGATAGGAAAATTCTATCTTTGGTCATGTGAATTATGGATTGTAATTTATTAAATTAGGTCACAAAGTTTTGTGAATTATAAATTCCAATTAGGTGTTTATATAATTAAGGATTAGGTGGATTATTAGGATGAGGATGGACTGGACATTTAAAGGCCCAAACCAGCCCATAGCCTCACCCCATTCTTGGTCGGCCCACGAAGCCCAAGAAGGAGGAGCCGCCGTCGGCCCAAAGCTGGTCCAAGCCTAGCCCATTTGGAGGCCCATCTTGCATGGAAAAGGCCATGTGTTCCCTCCTAGCTACCAAGTGTCCTCCCTGCAAATGCTAATGATGGCTAATGATGGAGGGGAAGGAAATTAGGGGAAGATGATGGCCGGTTTAAGGGAGAGAGAGGGGGAGAGAGAGAGAGAGAGAGAGAGAGAGAGAGAGAGAGAGAGAGAGAGAGAGAGAGTTCGTCCGAGAGAGAAAGAGAGGAGAGAGAGAGAAGAAAGAAAGGGAGAAAGGGAGAAAGGAAGAGAGGAAGGAGGAGAGCCATTCGTCGACCGTCCGCCGTGCATCCGTCGTTCGTCACCGTGTCCCGTCGCCGTGGTGCTTGCTATTTGCTCGGTTTAGAGGCAAGTGGGATCCTTGATCTACTCTTGCATGTTGTGCCTTGTGTATGTGATTTAATGGTGACAAATTTCGGATGTTTAGGATGTGAAAAATTGAGGTTTTAGGAGTGGTGTTCTAGAATAGTAAACTGTTCTTGAGAAAACAGTTCGACCTTGGATGTTCTAGTGGCTTGCATGTGATGTTCGAGTTGGATTTTGGATTTGACTTCTGAATGAAAGTTGTTAATGACTTCTCGGAGTATAACATACTCAAATTTGGGATAAAAAACAATTATAAGTGGGTGAAATCTTTAATCTTTGGAGAGACGGGATCTGGAGATTTCGGTAACTACCTTTGATGAATGCATGGACTGTAAGGCTATCTTTTTGTTGAAATTTCACTTCGACTTCTTAACAAAAGATGTAAAGGACATCCTGAGGTTTTACATATATAAAATTTAGAGAAAAAAAAAAAAAAGAATAGGTAGGTGAAATCTTAGTCTTTCGGAGATGGTTAGATCTGGAAATTTCGGTACTGGGAACAGAAGTTTCAACCTCCTATATTTCATTACCTATGACGAATCTGACTTCGATGTCTCCATGAAGTATGTACCTTATGGTCTTGGCTATCATATAGTTAAATTTGATAATTTTTTGAGGTCATTTGGGTATTTAATCGGAGATGTTTTTTAAAAATGTGCAATCTGTTTGAGTTCGGACCTTGTAAGTTGCAATGCGTGGTCTATACCGTTTTGTGCGAGATTCTTTTGGAAAAGTGTTCTGCATGAAATATCTTTGTTTGTGTCTTGGATACAACATATTCAAATTTCGTAATTTTTGAAGTTCATTTGCCTATTTAATCAAAAATGTTTCAAAAGCTGTGCAATTGGAACGGACAGAATTAGTAGTGCTGTGATGCGTGTTCTGTATTGAGTTATATGGGAATCTTTCGGTGTAGTGTTCTTCATGAAGTATCTGCTTTTATGTCTTGACTTTTATGTCTTGACTATCACATGTTTGAATTTCATAATTTTTTAATGTCGTTTGGGTATTTAATGAAAATGTTTCCTAAAACTGTGCAAGCTGGAACTGTGCGAATTTCAAAGGCTGAAATTGACCTTGTTGCCATTACATCATGTGCCATGTTGATATTGAGACACAAATGTGGACATGAATTATGAGAAATGAGGATACCATTGGAGGTGTGAGCCGACGATGCCCCGGAAGTGTCGAGATGCCCGAAGGTGGGTGCCGGATGCCCGGAGTGTGTGTGCCGGATGTCCTCGAGAGTTTTGGGATGCCCGGAGTGTGTGTGCCGGATGTCCTCGGGAGTTTCGAGATGCCCGGAGGTGTGTGCCGCAAGCCTTGGAGGTGTGTGCCGGGGAATACCTCGTGATGCTAGTTGGGGTACGAGATGCCCGGAGGTGTGTGTCGGAAGCCTCGGAGGTGTGTGCTAGGGAATACCTCGTGATGTTGGTTGGGGTACGAGATGCCCAGAGGTGTGTGCCGGATGCCCGGAGGTGTGTGCCGGATGCCCGGAGGTGTGTGCCGGAGGTTCCTCGTGACGCCAGGTTGGGTGCAAGCGATAAAATGTGGGATGTAAATTACTGGTCCCGAAAAGAAAAAAATGTGATGACCCAATTGAAAGATAAAAAGCGGAAATTGAATCATGCATGGTATGGTGATATGTATGCATGGCCGTATGATATAATATGATGAGTGCATGGTGGTATGTGCACATAAGGCATGGATATGCATGAATGCTTGATGATGAGTGCATGGTTGTATATGCACCTATGGCATGATGGTACATGCATAAATGATATGTACTCTACTATGATGTTATGATTGTTCTGTTTGATGCATTGAGTAGTTTATAGATCATTTACCTACTGAGTGGTTGTACTCACCCCTTTGGGGACCAACATTTCAGATTAGACAGATGCCTCTCTCTTCGGTCATGCGGGGTACCTTTTATAGCCTTCCATCTGACGTGGAGGTCGATTGTATGGAGCTTGATAGTGTCACCATACCTGGTTTGACGTTCATACGGGTTCAGGCACTGGTTATGTATGATGTGGGCCTAGCTAGGGGCTCGGTCGTCCAAGAGTTCTTGTCGATCCACGTCCGCCGTGATGTAGTGATGCGGGGAATGTTACCGCCACCACCGCCCAATGGCACACCGGATGGGTGTGATGGCCCGCGTGAGGAGAGGGAGCGACGTTTTTTTTTTTTTTTTTTTTTTTTATATATATATAGCCGACACTTGTAGATGGAGGGTTTTACATGATCGATATAGGGGGTCGAGATCTCTTTTTGAGCTGCTGCCAAGTTTAGCTAAAAGCCTTGGTTCTTCTTTTTGGTTGTACCGACCCAAGATGTCCATCCTAAAGATGTAAATAAAAGTGGCTCGACTTATGTTTTCCTTCGATGTGCAGTAAGTGTACATTGTACCATCATTAAGAGAGTAGAGGGATGGTTAGACTTGTCTTTAATTTCACTATGAGCTGCGTTAAACTCTTATAAATATATATATATGCTTCCACTAAGAGATGTAACTTGTATTCATAAGGAGGAGCGATAGGTAGCTGTGGCAACTTCAGTGATTCGAGGGTGCCACAAGCCGGTTTTGGTATCAGAGCAATGGTTATAGATTGGAGTGATAAGGAGCCTCATTTGGGAATTGAGGAACATGATGACAATGCACACCATAGGGATAATTGGTTAACCTTGAATAACAGGTGATGAATATTCACTCGTAGATCCCTAGTAGTTTATTTTGAGTTGCTTTTAGGTACCAAGAACATGTTTATGTTACTTATGTAGTAGTAGTTGCTTTGAATAGAGATAGTGAGTCTCATATTATTCCTAAGGCAATGCTTGGAAATTGCAAGAAAGTCATGGTGCAAGCTGGAAGTGCTTATCCATCGAGGGCTGAAGCCTCTGCTGCAAGGGCTAAACCACGAATGGAAGACATCCTGCAGGCATTGGCCAACATTGGAAATCTGATGGATAGGCAAGCGCAGCAACAACCTGGAATGGAACGTCGCCCTCAAGGACTGGTGGAACAATTTCTAAAGTTGAAACCACTTAAGTTTATTGGAATGGGAAGTCCTGAGGAGGCGGAACATTGGATTGATGGAATGGAGCGAATTTTTTTTGGTTGTTGGACTGCAATGATGCTGAGAAAATAGTTTTGGTAGAATACCACTGGAGGGAAATGCAAAATTTTGGTGGAGTGCTTCAAGGATACCATCTTTCCACCAAGTGCTAATGTGAACTAGGAAGAGTTTGTGAGAGCTTTCAATAGGAAGCATTTCTTTGATTGCGCTAAGGACAAGAAAATCACTGAATTTGTTCAATTGGAACAAAAGGAGCCGACAAAGGATCGGTATGAGGAAAGATTTTTTGAATTGTCTAGGTATACTCCCAGATTGATTGAGGATCGTGAGGAGAAAACTAAGAGATTTTTGAAAAGATTGATGACTGATATTAGGAAACAACTGGTGCCTTTGAGTATATGGGATTATCATGAGATTTATGAAAGGGCATAGTTAGTGAAGCAAGAGCTGGTGAGAGAGCGATCAGAGTTCAAGAACCAGCCGAACTTTAGTGATGTGAGAAAGGGTAAGAGACCCTATCCTGGTCAAGGTCAGACTTGGAATGCGAAGAAAAAGAGCAATTTTGGAAGTTTTGGAAGAGCACCGTATCGAAATGAGGAATGTCGAAGGTGTGATGGACAACATGGCCCAGACCTTGCAATGGACGACCGAGATGTTATGGTTGTGCGCAAGTGGGACACTTAAGAGAGATTGCCCACAAGAAAGGTCGCAAATGAGTGTTGGCTTGGTGCGACAGGGACAGTAGAGTGCTGTTAGACCAAACCTACCAAGGAATCCTCAGAGGCCACCAGCACAAGGAAGGATGTATGCGGTCACCCAAGAGGAAGCGGAAGCTTCCAAAAATGTTATCCTAGGAACGATCCTTATAAATGATAAAAAGGCATATGCATTGTTTGATACGGGTGCTACGCATTCATTTGTGTCTGAAAGATATAAACAATTGAGTAAATTAGAAACTACGTCTCTTGAGATGCCTCTCTCGTGCTTCTACACCTTTAAAGAATATGGTATTGTCTACGCTGGTGTGTGGAAAATGTAAGATAACAATGGGAGGAAGGGATATGGAAATAGACTTAGTCGTAATGGCTATGTATAACTTTGATGTTATCATAGGAATGGAATAGCTTCATAAGCATAGGGCTAAGGTGGATTGCTATAGTAAAGTGATCCAGTTCATGTTGCCTGATCAGTCTAGTTGTGAATTTTTGGAGGTCGACCAACCTATCTATAGCACTTATTTCAGCAATAGAAGCCTATGCATTACTTGACAAAGGATGTCAAGGGTACCTGGCCATGGTTAAAGATTATACTAAGGAAGAGCCTAAGCTTGATGAAATTTGAGTGGTTAATAAATTTCAAGATGTATTTCCTGAGGAGTTGCTTGGATTACCACCAGAGCGGGAAATTGAGTTTGAAATTGAATTAATGCCCGGAATAGACCAATATCGAAAGCCCCATATAGGATGGCCTTAGTCGAGTTGAAGGAATTGAAGGTGCAACTACAAGAGTTGCTTGATAAAGGATTCATTAGGCCAAGTGCTTCACCTTGGGGTGCACCAGTCTTGTTTGTGAAAAAGAAGGATGGGTTAATGCATCTGTGTATTGATTATAGACAGCTGAATCAAGTGACTATAAAGAATAAGTATCATTTGCCCTGAATTGATGATTTATTTGATCAATTGCAAGGAAGTTCAGTCTTTTCTAAGATTGACTTGAGATCGGGATACCATCAGTTAAGGATTAAGAAAGAAGACATTTCTAAGACTGCATTTAGGACTCATTATGGACATTATGAGTTCTTAGTTATGCCATTTGGATTGACAAATGCACCAGCTGCATTTATGGATCTAATGAATAGGGTATTTAAACCTTATTTGGATCAGTTTGTGATTGTTTTCATTGATGATATCCTGATATATTCTAGAGGACCTGAAGAGCATGAGCAACATTTGAGTATAGTTTTGCAAACTTTGAGGGATCATAAGTTGTATGCTAAATTCAGCAAATGTGAATTCTGGTTGAACCGAATAGCATTTTTGGGACACATGGTGTTAAGAGGAGGAATTTCAATGGACCTGGCGAAAGTTGATATGGTAATAAATTGGCCAAGACCAACAACACCCACTGAGATACGGAGTTTCTTAGGACTAGCTGGTTATTATAGAAGGTTTATTGAAGGGTTTTCACGATTGGCAGGCCCTTTAACAAAATTGACTCGAAAGAACGCGAAGTTTGAATGGAGTGGGGAATGTGAAGGAGTTTTCGGGAACTTAAAAGAAAATTGACTTCAGCTCCAATCCTGACTATACCGTATGGATCTGATGGTTTTACGGTGTATAGTGATGCATCTCACAAAGGATTGGGATGTGTTTTGATGCAGCATGGCAAGGTCATAGCCTATGCATCGAGGCAATTGAAACCTCATGAGTTGAATTACCCAAATGCATGATTTAGAATTGGCAGCTATAGTGTTTGCTTTGAAGATATGGAGACACTATCTCGTATGGAGAAAAGTTTGAAATCTATACATATCACAAGAGCTTAAAGTATCTATTTTCACAAAAGGAATTGAACATGAGACAAATGAGATGGATGGAGTTGTTGAAAGATTATGACTGTGAGATACGATATCATCTAGGAAAGGCAAATAAAGTTGCGATGCCCTTAGTCAAAAGTCGGCTATGGACATGGCTAGTCTAAGAATAACATAGTGGAATTTGTTAAAGTCTATTGTGGATTCAGACTTTAAATTGGAAATGGATTGCCTTATTGGTATGCTTAATGCATTAAGGATTGAACCCAAAATTATTCGAAAGTTAAGATCCCGCAAGAATCGACTCGGAGATTATGAAAGTAAAGACGCAGTGTCTTTAGAGAAAAGACCGGAATTTCAAGTCTCTCAAGATGGTGTAATAAGATGCCAAGGACGACTTTATATTCCCCGACAATGAAGAAGTGAAGAAGGAAATTTTGTCGGAGGCACATAGGAGTAATTATAGTATTCATCCGGGAAGTACAAAGATGTACAGAAATCTGCGTCAGCAATTTTGGTGGAATGGCATGAAGAAGGATATAGCTAAGCATGTCTCTCAATGCTTAACATGTCAGCAAGTAAAGGCGGAACACCGCAAACCCGCAGGACTGTTGAGACCATTGGATATACCAGAGTGGAAGTGGGAACATGTAACGATGGACTTTGTGCAAGGACTGCCAAGGACATCAAATTGTCACGACTCTATTTGGGTAATAGTGGATCGTTTGACGAAGTTTGCTCATTTCCTAACGTCGTGTAGATTACTCGATGAGTAAACTTGCTGAGATGTATGTAAGCCGAGTAATACGCTTGCATGGTATTCTGTAACGATCATTTCTGATCGAGACTCTAGGTTTACTTCAAATTTTTGGCGAAGTCTTCAAGATGCCTTGGGGACAAAGCTTCAATTTAGTATTGCTTTTCATCCTCAAACAGATGGACAAACAGAAAGAGTGATTCGGACTCTAGAAGATATGCTGAGAGCATGTGTCATTGACTTTAAAGGAAATTGGGATGAGAATTTACACCTGATAGAGTTCGCCTATAACAATAGTTTTCAGAAAAGTATAGGCATGGCTATGTATGAAGCATTATATGGAAGGAGATGTAGGACCATCTTTTGGAATGAAGTAGGTGAAAGAAAATTGACAGGATCGGAGATAGTACAAGTTACTACAGAAGTAGTCGAAATAATCAGGAAAAGACTTAAGACAGCCTGAATTAGGCGAGAGATTATGCTGATAGGCGTAGAAGGCCTTTAGAGTTTAATGTGGGAGAGCACGTACTTCTTAAAGTATCTCCTATGGGGTAAGCTGAGCCCTAGATTTGTTGGACCTTTTGAGATACTTGAAAGAATAGGAGATGTAGCTTATCGTTTGGCACTACCTCCTAAATTGGGAAAATTACATGATGTGTTTCATGTGTCAATGTTGAGAAAGTACCAGCCAGATCCTGGTCACATACTCGATCATGAAGCCATCAAAGTGGATGAGAAAGTGAGGTACATCGAATAGCCTGTGCAAGTACTAGATCGAAAGGAGCAAGTCCTTAGGACCAAGACAATTCCACTGGTTAAGATATTATGGCGACATCATGATGTGGAGGAAGCCACATAGGAGAGTGAAGATTAGATGAAGGAAAAGTACCCCTACTTGTTTCAAAAGGCATGAGTGATGTCTAATTTCGAGGACGAAATTCTCTAAGGAGGGGAGAATTGTGGCATCTTAGAATTTCCATCAATCCTTAGAGGTGCTCTAATTTACGTCTTCCATTGAGATTTTGGCCAAGCTATTGGTGGGTAATTATTTGATAGGAAAATTCTATCTTTGGTCATGTGAATTATGGATTGGAATTTATTAAATTAGGTCACAAAGTTTTGTGAATTATAAATTCCAATTAGGTGTTTATATAATTAAGGATTAGGTGGATTATTAGGATGAGGATGGGCTGGACATTTAAAGGCCCAAACCAGCCCATAGCCTCACCCCATTCTCGGTCGGCCCACGAAGCCCAAGAAGGAGGAGCTGCCGTCGGCCCAAAGCTGGTCCAAGCCCAGCCCATTTGGAGGCCCATCTTGCATGGAAAAGGCCATGTGTTCCCTCCTAGCTGCCAAGTGTCTTCCATGCAAATGCTAATGATGGCTAATGATGGAGGGGAAGAAAATTAGAGGAAGATGATGGCGGGTTTAAGTGAGAGAGAGAGTTCATCCGAGAGAGAAAGAAAGGAGAGAAAGAGAAGAAAGAAAGGAAGAAAGGGAGAAAGGAAGAGAGGAAGGAGGAGAGCCATTCGTCGACCGTCCACCGTGCGTCCGTCGTTCGTCGCCGTGTCCCGTCGCCGTGGTGCTTGCTGTTTGCTCGGTTTAGAGGCAAGTGGGATCCTTGATCTACTCTTGCATGTTGTGCCTTGTGTATGTGATTTAATGGTGACAAATTTCGGATGTTTAGGATGTGAAAAATTGAGGTTTTAGGAGTGGTGTTCTAGAATAGTAAACTGTTCTTGAGAAAACAGTTCGACCTTGGATGTTCTAGTGGCTTGCATGTGATGTTTGAGTTGGATTTTGGATTTGACTTCTTAATGAAAGTTGTTAATGACTTCTTGGAGTATAACATACTCAAATTTGGGATAAAAAAATAATTATAATTGGGTGAAATATTTATTCTTTGGAGAGATAGGATCTGGAGATTTCGGTAACTACATTTGATGAATGCATGGACTGTAAGGCTATCTTTTTGTTGAAATTTCACTTCGACTTCTTAACAAAAGATGTAAAAGACATCCTGAGGTTTTACATATAAAAAATTTAGAGAAAAAAAAACAAGAATAGGGTAGGTGAAATCTTAGTCTTTCGGAGATGGTTAGATCTGGAAATTTTGGTACTGGGAACAGAAGTTTCAACTGCCTATATTTCATTACCTATGACGAATCTGACTTTGATGTCTTCATGAAGTATGTACCTTATGGTATTTTCTATCACATAGTTAAATTTGATAATTTTTGAAGGTCATTTGGGTATTTAATCGGAGATGTTTTTAAAACTGTGCAATCTGTTTGAGTTCGGATCTTGTAAGTTTCAATGCGTGGTCTATACCATTTTGTGCGAGATTCTTTTGGAAAAGCGTTCTGCATGAAATATATTTTTTTGTTTCTTGACTACAACATATTCAAATTTCATAATTTTTGAAGTTCATTTTCCTATTTAATCAAAAAATTTTCAAAAGCTGTGCAATTGGAACGGACAGAATTAGTAGTGCTGTGATGCGTGTTCTATATTGAGTTATATGGGAATCTTTTGGTGTAGTGTTCTTCATAAAGTATCTGCTTTTATGTCTTGACTATCACATGTTTGACTTTCATAATTTTTTAATGTCATTTGGGTATTTAATGAAAATGTTTCCTAAAACTGTGCAAGCTGGAATTGTGCGAATTTCAAAGGCTGAAATTGACCTTGTTGCCATTACATCATGTGCCATGTTGATATTGAGATTCAAATGTGGACATGAATTATGAGAAATGAGGATACCGTCGGAGGTGTGAGTCGACGATGCCACAGGGACCGTCGGGATGCCGGAGGTGGGTGCCGGATGCCCGGAGTGTGTGTGCCGGATGTCCTCGGGAGTTTCGGGATGCCCGAAGTGTGTGTGCCGGATGTCCTCGGGAGTTTCGAGATGCCCGGAGGTGTGTCCCGGAAGTCTCGGAGGTGTGTGCCAGGGAATATCTTGTGATGCTGGTTGGGGTATGAGATGCCCGGAGGTGTGTGCCGGAAGCCTCGGAGGTGTGTGCCGGGAATACCTCGTGATCTGGTTGGGGTACGAGATGTTCAGAGGTGTGTGCCGTATGCCCAGAGGTGTGTGCCGGAGGTTCCTCGTGACGCCAGGTTGGGTGCAAGCGATAAAATGTGGGATGTAAATTACTGGTCCCGGGAAAGAAAAATGTGATGACCCAATTGAAAGATAAAAAGCGGAAATTGAATCATGCATGGTATGGTGATATGTATGCATGGCCGTATGATATAATATGATGAGTGCATGGTGGTATGTGCACATAAGGCATGGATATGCATGAATGCTTCATGATGAGTGCATGGTTGTATATGCACCTATGGCATGATGGTATATGCATGAATGCTTGATGATGAGTGCATGGTTGTATATGCACCTATGGCATGATGGTATATGCATAAATGATATGTACTCTACTATGATGTTATGATTGTTCTGTTTGATGCATTGAGTAGTTTATAGATCCTTTATCTGCTGAGTTGTTGTACTCACCCCTTTGGGGACCAACATTTCATATTAGACAAATGCCTCTCGCTCCGGTCACGCGGGGTACATTTTACGGCCTTCCATCTGACGTGGAGGTCGATTGTATGGAGCTTGATAGTGTCACCATCCCCGATTTGATGTTCATATGGGTTCGGGCGCTGGTTATATATGATGTGGGCCTGGCTAGGGGCCCGGTCGTCCAAGAGTTCTTGTCGATCCACGTCCACCGTGATGGAGTGATGCAGGAAATGTTGCCGCCACCACCGCCCGGTGCACCTGAATGGGTGTGATGGTTCGCGTGAGGAGAGGAAGCTGCCTTTTTTTTTTTTTTTGATATAGTCGACACTTGTAGATGGAGGGTTATACATGATCGATATAGGGGGTCGAGATCTCTTTTTGAGCTGCTGCCAAGTTTAGCTAAAAGCCTCGGCTTTTCTTTTTGGTTGTATCGACCCAAGATGTCCATCCTAAAGATGTAAATAAAAGTGGCTTGGCTTATATGTTCCTTCGATGTGTAGTAAGTGTGCATTGTACCATCATTAAGAGAGTAGAGGGATGGTGAGACTCGTCTTTAATTTTGCTATGAGCTGCGCTAAACTCTTATAAAAAAAAAAAAAAAAAATGTGCTTCCGCTAAGAGATGTAACTGGTATTCATAAGGAGGAGCGATAGGTAGGTGGCGACTTCAGCGGTTTAGGGTGCCACATTCCCCCCCTTTCGGTCAACAGCTTTGGAGGCTCCTTGGGCCTACTTGGGCCCGAAAAATTTGAGGCCAAAAGTCCAAACTCAAGGGCCCATGGTCTTTAAAATATAAGCCCATAATTATGAAGCACTTTGTTTTCTAAATAAATCAATTTATATTTCCATAATTCAATTGCTTCAAGAACAAATGTATAGCCAAAATTCTTGCGTGCAGTCCAACTCCTCAAAATTTTATTCTTAAATTTCAGCATGCATGTTCTTCACGCATGACCGAATTCCATCCCTTCGGAAAAATATTAGTTGATCAAAGTCCCAAAGATTTTCTTTTGTTGCACGGTTGATCGGTCCATTGCTAAACATATCATATCAATCCAACAAATAAACAAATACAGATTACTGCCCGTAATTGATACCAATGCCATAGTTCGATGATACTTCTATTGATTGGTCATTACCGTCACCTATCCGAGGATTCGTTGAAATTCTTGGATGCCACAATGACCTCTAATATGGCGCATCACTAGGCCACTCTTCTGTCAATTTTGTTTCATGAAGCATTCTTTTAGCCTTCAAAAGATTAAATCATATTTTCAACGTCCTCTAATTCAATCTGGCGGTCATGTGTATGACTGGACGATATTCTTATAATCAAAATTTGGCTGGTTTGGCCATGTTTCTCCTTTCTTAAATTTGAGCTTGCAAACTGACAAATAAATTTCTATCTAACGATTGATGTTTCAACCGGGGTCCCATGCTTGCATTTAGATGTGAGCATAATTTTAGGATTGAATTGGGAATTAGAGAACTAGACCAATCACCGATTCGGTTCTAGGTTCCAATGCACCCTAGTCCGGTTCCATTTTTTAGGAACCGATGGTTCTCGAGGAACCGGAACCGAGAATCAAATTAATAACCAGGGGAATCGAGAAAATCCTAAAGAGAGGCTTTTTACTTTTTCTTGATAAGAACTTAGACATGCTTATAAAGGGGTTTATACTAATTTTTCTTGCAATCAATAACAATCAATGTGCGTGAGGTCGCCCGTAGTTGAAATAAGGTTACTCCTCGGAAGAGTTATAATTCTCTACTAATAGTCACTTATAAAGCTCTAATAAAGAAATTAGACTAAGACTTAACATAAAAGGTTTTCAGATATTAGTAGCTGGATAAAGCAGCAATAATGTCAAATATCGCACTCATTTTCCAAGACCATTAGATCTATTCTAGTTTCATTTCCTGAAAACAAACATATACCATTTGTGTCTTGTTGTAATTCATATCATTCTAAGTTGTTCATAGACTGAATAAATTACCCTGCATAGCATTATCTAGTGGGAATATGCAATGGCGATTATCACAATATCTCAAAATTTCACATGTCATTCAATATAATCAAGGTACTTTTGTTGTGCCCATTAAAACAAAATTAGAATTCATGGACCTTTTGCTCTATAAGACCGTAAATATGGTGATTAGTTTGGTCACGATCTTCACTGGATATTGGCCAAAGCTTATGATATCACATGTTAACATGTATGTCGATAATCTAGATTTTAATTTCTTGCTTGGTTTAATTATAGCGCCTACTTATATTCTATTATTAATGTGTCTACGTGAAATTGACGTATATAACATGTCAATGGAGGTGGAAGAATGAGAGGCAATGACTTTCATTATGTGTGAGCGATGTGGATGATTGATGACTAAAATTCAATAACTTAGGTTTCGTGTTATGTGTTTTGAAATTTTTATTGTTTATTTTATTTTATACGTTCATCTTTTATAGATTATTTCTATTGACAAATGAAAAACTTTATTTTTGCTTTTGCATTCACTATCATTTTGCTTCACTAAAACTACCCAAAAAAAAAAAACATGTTAGACCATAAAACCGATCTTAGAACCTATGACAACACAGGTACAGGTTCCGGGGTAGACAAGATAAGTTTTATGTTTTAAAAAATGGGGAACCTATTTTAGTAGATAGGTTATAGATTTCAAGTGGAATCAGGACTGCTCACCCCTACTTAAATCTTCTCATTTTGGGCATTTTTTCAGTCCTATGTGATCTTTTCTTGGGTACTCTCACTGTCAAAGAGACAATAGCCTACACAGCTCATCTGAGGCTTTCTTCCAAAATGACAAAAGCTGAGATCGACGAGGTGGTAGAAGCAAACATAAAGGAGATGGGACTTACAGACTGTGCAGAGAACAAGATTGGTAACTGGCACTTGAGGGGCATAAGCAGTGGAGAAAAGAAAAGACTCAGCATCAGTCTTGAAATGGTGACAGACCCACTGATCTTTCTAAGAAATATTGCAGATGAAGAAAGAATAGTTATTTGCTCAATCCACCAGCCCGGCAGTGAAGGTTTCGATCTTTTTGATGATTTACTCCTTCTGTCGAGTGGAGAAACTGTGTTTCTAGGAGAAGCCAAAATGGCAATTGAGGTAATGAAGAGTCAACACTTCATTCTTACTCAGACATTTCGGCTGTGCAGAAGCAAGATAATGTAATTTTAAGTCCTGGTGCAGTTCTTTGCAGATGCTGGATTTGCTTGTCCGAGGAGTAGAAATCCCGCTGATCACTTTCTGCAGTGCATTAGCTTGGACTTCGATTCTGTAACTGCTACTATTGCTTTCTTATAGAAACTATGTTGAGTTTTAAATCGAGCACTTCTATACTCCGCATCAGTTCTTGTGATATGTAAAGTGACTTTTGAATATAATTATCAGGGCTTGCTATTTTATCTTGCAGCAAACTCCAGCATCATCTGGTTTTTCAATGAACATGAACACAACAGAGATTAAAGCCACACTCATCCAAAGTTACAAATCCTCAAAGTATTCATGCAAAGTTAGGAAAAAATGCAAGAAATTGCAGCTACTGTAAGCACTCCAACTCAGAAGAAATAAAAATCAAGATAATGCTTATTCAGTCATTTTCTTGTCTTTCCCGCTTACCTTAGTTAATGAACAATGTCTCCAACTGTGATTTTTGAAACTAATGGAGTTATATCCGTATTGAAGTAGCATTTTCCAGAACTGATGTTTTCAAAACTGAATCTCTTCTGTTGAATGCTGAAGGATTATCAGGTCTGCCAGTTCAATAAGAATACTAATTCCAGCAAGTGGAAGTAGCTTAGCGTTTTGACTCATCGGTCCTTCATCAACATGTATAGGGACATTGGATACTCCTGGTTGAGGATCATGCTCTACATTTTATCATCAATAAGTGCTGGAACTCTATATTTTGACATTGGATACGACGATGGGGCAATTATCAACAGAGGAAAGTTTGTTTCATTCCTCTTTGGCCTCATGGTATGTTTGTCTTGTGGTGGTGTCCCTTTCTTCAATGAAGAACTGAAGGTATAGCAAAGCGTCGAGGCTGATTGATTTTCATCTATTATATATCAGCAGTATCTTCATACTTGAGGTGATATTAGAATGATTTGTCACTAGGACTAGAATTAAGTTTCCTCTGCAGGACAGACAAGCTCCACTATGATAGGTGTGAAGTTGCATGTTGAAGCCTAAGACGCTGTAAATAACACAAATCTAACTAAAGAACTTTTAGTTGATGGCCTACTCCGACTCATAGTCACAGAGGAATGTGAGTATTGCACAATCAGTCGGAGAAATTAAAGCTAAATCAACTAAGTTTTTTCAAGGGATGCTTAAGATTATTCATATGGGATCGATCTCATCATCAAAGCAAGAATATACATTAATTACATAAAAAAGGAGAAATTTCGGCATATGACATCCTTTTCTTGTCTATCTCAGGTATTTTATGCTGAGAGACTCAATGGGCATTATGGCGAGACCCTGTTTGTGCTTGCGAATTTCCTTTCTTCACTCCCTTTCTCGGAGGCGAATTCTCTGCTTTCAGGAACGACAATATTCTACATGGTGAAGCTTCATCCAAGATTCTCTCACTATGGTTATTTCTGCATTAACTTCTGCTGCACCACCATTATTGAGAGTTGCATGATGGTTGTGAACTCATTTGTCCCCAATGCCTCGACGGTTGTAGTAACTGGAGTTAGTGTCAGCGTAAGCAAATTTTCTCTCTTAAACTTCCCTTCCTGTGATCCTTATAAATTACGTTGTCGATCATAGCTAATTTTTGTGGACTCAGGTTCTCATGATGATGGCATCACAGATCTTTAGACTTCTCGCTGATCTTCCCAAGTTCTTTTGGCGTTACCCTATGTCCTACATCAGTTTTGCCAAGTGGGCAGTTGAGGTAGTTAGTATACAGTGATTCACTATTTTTCCGAAATCAAGTTTGAAAATTTATCAGCGTATTTATGCATAGAGCCATGACATGGAAGATATTTATCTTCAGTTTCAATAATATCGTCTAACTAGGAAAACTCCACCAGGAGCATGCGCTACTGCTTGCATTGCATATTTAAACTCATTGGAGAACCAAAACTGAAAGGCTAGATGATCCTCAAAACAACTTTCGGCATATCACTAGATCATTCCAAGTGGTGGGATGTAGCTGTGCTTCTGTTTCAACTGTTTGTTTACAAAGTACTACTCTTGTTAGTGCTAAGGTACAAGAAGAAAATAGCGCCCCACTTATGGTTGTTATCACAAGTTTTACTCAAGAAGGTGTCTTGATAGATGATTTCGGTGCCAAATAGCAGCTAGCATCCATTATGTTTCTAGAACATACTTACTTTATCGGCAAATAATGCACCATGGTTATGTAAATGATGCATATGTCTCTAGTTGTCGCAAGTTCTAAATGCTATTCACCTTTTCACTTCAATGTTATGACTAATTTGATATTGGTATATGTAACGTGACAAAATTTAGACCTAATTCTCAGCCTGAGGTCCACCCGTTCCTCTTTGTAATTAATGCAGATTATAAACCTCTTACATAGCACAAAATTTGGACATACGGCATTGGACAGACAGCCCATTTACTGCCTCTCTCTCTCTCTCTCTCTCTCTCTCTCTCCCCTCCCTCCCTCTCTGTGCAACTACAAGCTACTGCAAGATTCGATGTAGTGGATAATAAAGTACATTGATTACAAGCAAAACATATGTCATGCAATGAGTTACAACTTATATTGAAAATAAAGATTAAGCAATTCAAGGGTTGTACAAGAGTCAGGTATAGCTTGCACTCATTTACAAAAAGATTAAGAAAAAGAAAAAAAAAAAAAAAAGAGAAAGTGGGAGGTAAAGTGTACACTGTCTTTGAACAGCCTCTCTGTCCCCTTATGGCGCACCAAACATTTGGACACCGAGCTTATCATACCCATGACCTCCATATCTAACCCATGGCTGTGAAGCAGACCCAGGTGGAATATTCAGATCTCTTTTCCCCCAAAACCGAAAGGGCCAAATATGTAAAAGCCAAGAAAGTGTACTTGTCCTCGAATGCCCAACTTTTGAGGCGCCCAGGATAAACAAAATCATCATAACTTTAAGATGCTTTGCAAGAAAAACCGGTATCCTCATCCTTCCTACTTATTTCTTCTGTTTTCCGCACAGCATTATTGCCATTGCGTGCTCTGGATGCTTTATGAATTCTCATTGAGGTTTCCATGCTCATGCTACCTTTTAGTTCCATCTTTCTCTTTTCCCCGCTTTTAAGTTTGTGAAAGGTCCTCTTCCTTTTCTTTCCAGATTCGTTGGATTAAATCTTAGAAAATTTCCCTGCAGCCAAATCACCATTCTTTTTAGAACCTTCTAATCTGCCATCAGCAGTAAGAGAAGTTTCATATTCTCCTGAGTGGGGAGCCATCTTTGTTCTTCAATCTCCTTTTGTATCCTCATCCCCGGACATCTTTCTGATTTGCGGAAGCTTCCTTGTTCTCTATCCCGCCTTCATTTGAGGTTTTGTTTCGCCGATTCTAAAAGGTCAAACATGCGATCATTTTACAAAACAATATTACAACCTCCAGAAATCATGCGCTGCTAAATAATATTTCTGTAGGATACACATCCAAGCATTGTTGAATTCATTACCTCCATAACTGTCTTAAGAAAACCCTTGTACTTTTCTGGGGTAACAAGCTGAACAGCAGCAAAACCACACTTCCTAGTCATTATCTCAAGAATGACTGTGACCTGCATATACAGTGATAATGGACATTCATTACAAGATAGCAAAAAGAGGCCCTTGGAAGGATGGATGCATGGAACTATCACAAAAAGACTCAGCAAACTCCCAGTAAATTTCACATGCCTTTGATCTGAAGTGATGCCTGGAGACAGATGACCATGAAATAACACCATCAACAATGTCTGAAAGTAAACTCTGAAGGTCTTCATTTCGTAAGCAAGACACTACTACTTTCACAAAACCTAGAACAGCCTGCAAAATGTGTACAAAGTAACTCTCAAGCCATGCCAATTGCGGCAAGAATCTACTTTCGTAATGGTATACTCACTTTTATCACATCCACCGCTTTGCTTTGTAGCAGAGAAAGAACAGAAGGAATAAGATCAGGATTTGATAGACAGATATCTGTATCCTTGTAAACTAGTACGGACAATGCAGATACACCTCCACTTGTAATTTGAGGTGATGAACCAGAAAGATAGCCCACTATCTGAAAGCACATTATTTAGAATCAAAACACTACTGCTTGAATAAAATTACAATCCCGAGAATTGCAATTGTCCAGTAATAAATCACTGTTAAGAACTACAAGCAGAAAGGAAAATTGCAGATTGGGTTAGACAATTTCTACATAAGTAATGCTCTCCCGATCATCTGACAGGAAGTCCTGTAAGCAAATAAAATTCCCCAATGTTCACAAGACACTTAAAGTGTTCATCTGTGCAGTGCATATAAAACTTCTTTGGGCAACCATTTACACGAGGAACCCAAGCTTTAATAATAACACATGATAAAGGGACTCCACTACCCCTTGATTAACCAATTTGGCTTCTTAAAATTTCTCAATTTTTCATCAGATAAAACAAATGCAAAATTTCTATTGAATAGGCTTAGGGGCCAACAAGGCATCCACAAGATACAGACCACGTGATTTTAAATATTGCCACTTGTATTTCGGTTCTTCGTTTTTCTATTGGTTACAGGGCATTAATCATCTTCTCCTCTGGCTGCAACTGCAAAAAGCCTAATCCCTTGGCAGAAGCAGCTAGACATGAATAAATGAAGGAATATGCCGTGACTCAACCATACTGCAGCCACGAAATTAGTTTATTCTTTTAGAAGAGAAATATGTTTTAAGGCCTCTGAATCAATTCGTAGCCATACCAGGCTTACAATCTTCAAATACAATGCACATACTTATAAAGATTTTAACCGATATCAGGAAGCAGTATACACAAGACCATGAGGACTTCAGTCCACTGTTTCCCAATTTTGCAGGAACAACAACAGGGCCAAAGAAGAGGAATTTAAATAAACTACATTCTCCTTCAACTTTTCCCCCATCTATGGATGTTACGTGAGGCAGAGCAGAAACCAATTATTTACAAAACAAAAGCACCTCCAGATGACAACTTACATAGGATCTACCATTGTAAAATACGTACGTCAGACAAGATAGAAGGATCTGCTTCAACCTCTTCCATTGTTGTTACTTTCAACTGCCTATGCCTCATGTACCCATTCTTTTAAAGTTCTATTTTTGTTTTCCTTGCATGTTCCTGATGTTCTAGAATGTATGTAGTATCAAACATGTCTTAAAATATAAGCAGTAATTTCCACCAAAGCTACACAAATATGTCCCATAATGAGGAATACCGTACCATGTTAATCAGTTTCTGACAAGGTGCAACTTAACTAACAGGCAAAATGGTTCTTAAGCTGGAACTTATGTCATCATAAGCTTCCTTCCTAGATCCCTCCTTAGCCTGCAAATTTCATGTCACAACAGTGATTAGTGCTGAAAGTAGATCATCACCCCCACACTGTAAAGGAGGTTCTTACATCCTTTAAGACAAGTATAATCTCATTGAGGATGAAAAAAAGCTTTTGAATCTTCTTTCTCCTCCTCCTCCTCTTCCTGCTGCTCCTCCACAGAGTTTATCTGCATGAAGAATCAACGTGACAGGTCAAATAGAACAGCATATGACATCAACAATAGAGGTGCTTATATTATTTAATTTTGAGCTACAATTGCAAATACACCATAACCAAACGCTTAAGAATCCGTTTGCAAGAAGTACATATATGATTCCTTCCATGTTAAGACACGACCCAAAAGAAAAAAGAAGTTTTTGGCCTTAAAAGCAGAAAAGCCATTCATGACATTCAATATTATTTTAACGAATTAAGGGAAGATGGGTGAATGATGATAGTAGGATCAGGTTATTAGAAATTTAAAAAATTGTGAGATTGGCAAAAACTGATCCGTTAGGTTCTTTAAGCAAAATACCACATACATAATCAGTTTTAATTTTTTTAATCTCCACAAAGTTCAAAAAAAATAAAAATAAAAGGGTGATGAAATACTCCATGCTTAGCTCTGTACAAGAAGCTGTTAGCCATCCATACATTTAGGAGTTTGGAAAAGTGAAAAAGTTTTAAGAGTCTTCATATTCACAAATACAGGCACATTATACAGATGTTACACCTGCTGTGAGGGTGAAATTCAATTTCCTCTAGGAAGGGAAAGGCCTGCTCTTAGATCAAGTCTTAATGTCAAATTTCCAAAGGCAAACTTCAACTGAAGGAGATCCATGAAACATTTTAAGAAATTCCTTCGAGATGGAGGGAATTGCCCAATTAGGAGGCCATGCGAATATATTGTGGGGCCAGAACAAAAAATGGAATAGTATTTAATTTAAGGATTGTGATATAGCTGCTCACCTGCAGCATACAATCTAGGCAACAGAAATAGAACAAAAGCCAAACTCAAAGAACTGCTAAAATAACTGTTCTAGCACATCAAGAATATAAAACCATGAAACACGAGGAGAAATTTATTATGAAGAAGAAATACAATTTCTTCTTGAATAAATGTCGAATACTTTGCCTTTCAGTGGGACTAATCTTGAGCTGTTTTCACAACACAGGATTATGACATTTCTTAAAGGCTCACTGCACTCTTATTCCAAGACAACCAGCCGAGGACATAGCTCATATTCAGTTTACGAAAAGAACAAGAAATGGCTTCTATTTACGTCAAAACGTGATATATACACTAAAAATGAAGGACATAAAATTCTGCACTTTTTCACAAGAATAGTAGACACCAAACATACAAAAGAAAACAAGTACTGCATTGCCACAAGAAACATTCTGACCTTTAATGCATGAACTATCCGAACATGGAAACAGGCAAAGCGGCTTCTCAGAGTTGCAATATCAGATGGAGTCCTTACGCCAATTAGTACATCAATCAACTGCGAATATTGAGATGAACAAAACCAGGGATGCACCTGCATAATAGAAATGACAGAAAAACAATCACTTCCAGTAAGAATATATCTTGAATGGAGATACCACACAAACATACCTCCAAAATTTTGCTCAAAGCATTATAGGCTTCAGCATGGCCATGGTCATTGCTTTCCTTGTGGAAGAAAATTCACGAATGATTTAGGCTATAGAAATCACTAAACTCATCCATTAAATCAAGAAAACAAAGCTACTATTCTTCAAGTCAATGCACACCTGAAAAGTGTCTTTAACAAAGCTAAACACCAAATCAATGAGATCCTTCTGTGCTCCTTTGATAAGAAACGAGGATATCTCCAGTAACAAGCACCTGGGTGAAACTGCATTCTCTTAGTACTATAACAGGAGTGGATTCATCACTCTGTATGAAGGGGTGTGAGGGTGCTCTTTCTTTTCTTCGTACTTTTCTTTTTTGGTTTTATTATTTTTTATTTTTATTTTTATTTTTTTTTTGGGCAGGGGGACCTTGCATAGATAATGACAGGAGTGGATTTATTATTGGCTCATGATGTTACTGTACTTGCATAGAACATGACAGATGACAAAATGTCATCAAGAAGAGGAAACAGCAGTGCCCAATTTCCATAACATGGTAGCTCAAAATTCCGCTAGCAGAATATAGAATCTATGCATACAGACGCAACCTAGTAATCTCTGCAATTGCTAACAGTAGAAAAAAGTTCTGGATGCTCACAAATAGAGTTGGTCTGTTGATAATCAGACATCTATTACAATGAATTGTCAAATGTGACCTAAAGGACTCCCCCTTTATCAAGTGTATCATCAGCAGTCAAGTGTATATGCGTATGTGAACATATATGAATCTTTCATTTTAATCATTAATATAGCTTGCTAACAATTCTATCCACAAGCATTCTCTCTCCATTACCTTTTAGCATTTACATCAATGGCATGCTCATTTCCTGGTTCTTTGTCCGTTGATGCATACATTTCATCTCTTCCCCTCTCGAACTCATCTCTCTTATTTAGAATGCCAAATCTTTTGGGAAATGACATAAAAATTTCTCTGGTTGCAGAAGAATCCGTGATAGAAGCTAAGCAACCAATAGGATCCTGAGAAATCAAAACTGAGCATGATAATCTAACTCATATTATGTATGTCAATTACTAAGCAATGGGAAAAGTAAAAGGTAATCCGTGAGCATTGACTGAATATATATCTCAGAGTTAAAGTTCTTTAAGACGGCTACTCAATACAGCTTCCTTTTGCTAATTCAATGCAATCCACAGGACTCAATCCTCTCTTTCGAAAAATTCATTCGCAAAATTATTGAACGCTTTATAGCGCCCAGAAGTTTGATCCAATTCACAAAGCATCCACAAAGTTCTTTAACTCACATGCATGACGATCCATTCCACAATGACCAACCTAATCTATCTGACCGAATCTAGTACTTCAAAGTACTATGGTGTTCCATGGTGAGTTCAGGGAGGGTAGACACTTGGTACACAACATTGATGCCACTTCACTTCTCATAGCTTTAATTCTTTTTAACTTTTCCTTTGAGGTTTTCTAATAACAAGTACGCAATCCATTGTTTCAATGCCAACCCAACCTCACATAACTTAGACTTTTTTTTTCCTTTTTTTTTTTTTTTTTTTGGGTCCATTTCTAAAGAATAATTTGTTGTCGGTAAGAATATAATAAAAAAACCATAAAAATTATAGCTTATACATGGCTATCATGCTTCTAACATATGTTTCTACCACACAAAAGCAATACCATTATTTTCCTTCACCATTTTACATTAAAATATAAAATTACAACCAACAAATATAGAAAAATAATTAATCGAGTAAAATAATATTATCTAATCCAAATTTTAATGATATGAACTTGTCTTTGTGCATGTTAACACAAATTTCAACTTGCTTATAATATTTTACAAATTTAAAAAGAAAAGGACATGAAAAAGTTCAAGTTGAATCTTAAATTGATAGTCAAAATTATATTTTCTCAAATCAGTTCAACTATAGCTTCCTGAAGTGACAGGACCACATGTCCTATAGAATCACCCTAATTTATCATGCCAAAAAAAGTTGCATTAACCTCTTTATACCAACCAAAATTACTTTCAACAGTCATGGAATGTTGCATTATTTCAAACCTACTTGGCCGATTCTCCACCTAATGCTTTTCTCCATATACATAATTTTTCATCTGAAGATTTGATATTGTCAATGGCACGAGAAAGGAAAGACAATCATGCCGAGTAGAGGATTCCAAGTAAGTTGTATAATTTTAGGATCACTGCATCTTGAATTCACACTTCATTCTAGGGAGTCAAAAGTATATAACTATTCCGACAGTGAAGGTTTTTCTCTTAATTTTCTGATTTTTAAAAGCTGCTGTTGGCTGGTGGGACACACTTGGGAACTATTCTCTCATGCAAAGCAGGGATGGAACAATATTTTTCCCATAGGGCAGGGAATGGGAACAAAATTCCTGGCCTCCTCCTCCCAATGGCAACCACTAGTGCGTGCAATTCAAAAAGTGCCTTGAATGATGCAATCAGTATTAATTGTACTTAAGGAAAATTTACAAGTCAAAAGGGCTGGAGGGAGGTCTAAAAACACGACAGAAACTTCTAGCTAGAATCCCAAAATGTTTTAAGCTTCCATAGGATATCAAATAGCACATAATGACCTAATATATGTCCATGTAGCCAACCCCATCTACGTGAACTGTCTCCACAATACTTTCTACAGCACTTATAAGAATGATGCGGCCTCACTAGGAAGGAGATTAGGCAGGTCTGTATCTGACCAACCCAACAATCAAATTTAGCATGTCAACTGCCTCATACTAAACAGAAACCTTCGAATTCCTCTCTACTTCTTCCCGCAATTAACATTGACAGAGATCTCCTACTAGTTATGCTATTTTCAATCTGGACAGGACTGAGGAGGGAGATGGAGCTTGGATTATCATAGAGTATTAGTATCCTATTATTATCTTATAGTGCACATGAGTCCTATTAGCATCTTTGAGATGAGGCATACGCCTAAAAAATTGGAGAAAAAGTTCAGACAACCAAAATAAGTGGAAAATTATGAATATGAAAGGGGAGAGGAGAAAACAATTGTGCAATAACTAGTAAGAAATTTAGTATAGAGCCAAAAAAGACTTTAGTGATTGAGGGAGAACCTTCAAGTATGACCTTGTCGCAGGAATGGAATTGACAAATAAGTCCAATAAAGTTGAAGCAACTCAGTAGAGCATGAACTTAAAGCCTTGATATTTCTGCTTGCAGTTTTCTTGAGTAAATCGGTCGAGTTTGCAATTCTAATCCAGATGCTTGCACATTACAGGTGTCTAAATCTTTAACTACTCTAGAGCTGAGTACACTTGTATTCTGATTCACAAGGATCTGCAGAATTAGAACAGTACTATCAGGAGATATGAAAATGGTATAACGACCTCTTCCCAGCTAAAGAACAAGCGTGAGCCAAATGTCACCAATGTGGCAAGAAGATCACCTTTAAAGCAAGAGCCACACTTTCATGCATAAAAGAATATTTTTAAGAAAATCAGTCAATAATACTGCCAAACGTCTAAACTGTTTGTCTGTATCACTTGAACCCCGACAAAAGGCTGGTAACAGTTTCCAAAGGTCATGAGCATGACCCAGCAGCTCCTTACCAAGTACTGATTTCTTAACTGGAGAAAAGATAAACAGAAGCACAATCAAATCCCCGATGTCACTAAAATGTTAATGATGAACGGAACAAAACTCAAATCAAGTAATGCTGATTAAGGACTCCACTACATACATGAACAATCAGCATTCAACCAAAGCTCACACTAAAAAATATGCATCAAGGAAGGAAAAGTTAATGTCACAGAGGCAGATGAAGAATAAAATTGCATAAACAACAATATTTTGCTCCCCAGACCTGTCCCTCCTATCAAATATCTACAGAATGCAAAAAAACATACCTTGAGATGAACAATTGCGATAAGAAAATATTTATATGCATAATTCAATGGGTATCATAAGCCAAGTAAGGAGAGGTCAACGCTTTGGGATGGTACCTATCAAATGGCATCAATATATAAAATAATAAAAAAAAAAAATCAAGAATTTGAGAGTTCTGTTATAATGTTTCAGACAAGCTTTCAGCACAGCTTACAAGCAGGTTGAATTACCCAGCTTGATAAGTCTATGGAGACTCTTATTGAAGACTAAAGCTCCTTCTAGCATAGCTTGTGAAGATGCAAAAATGATCTCACGTGATGATGATCTATTGCGAGGAGTTTATGATGAACAAAAAAGTTTTTGTATTGAGTTTTGGTTAAACGCACGGAACTTTGTGCACTTATTCCTTATAAAATGTGTCTCCTGTCAAATAACATTTAGTGGTGCCTTTGCAAAAAGCAGGACTTTTACCCTGCTTAAACTGATTTGAATCTGAATACAGATTCAAAGATGGAGATTCTAGGTTGCTTTTAATTGATAACTCATAAGTTATGCACAACCAGTGGTGAATCTGTGCCAAACAGCCAACGATCTACACTTATTATGACGTCAAATATGATATCTGAAAAATGAAAATCACGGAAACAAAAGTCATGTAGAATGATGACATACCTCCAGAACTAGCACACTTGAAAGATTTTGCGAGGGCACAATATAATCCATGTAATACTCAAGTGATGAACCAACCACATAATCTCTTAGAATGGGCACCAACCAAACATTACTAGAACTAAAATTGTCGGGATGCAGTGAAATAGGCACAACAGAAAGCATCTTTTCTGGGCTCATAGCAATTACAGCAGAACCAATACATCTCTGAAGCTGTGAATCACAGTAAATTAAACATTGATGAGTTACCATTCAAACAATCTTCAAACTACACACGTATTTGTTTTATAAAGCTAGACAGTCAATTATTTGTTTCATCAGATAATGGCACAGTACTATGCTCAAAGCTCTGTTAACTTGTCATCTACCCAAATATAGGAAAAGAAGCTTTTGTTAATCCTTATATGTACGTAAAAAAATAACCTGCTGTTAACACTCTAATCAACAATTCAATCTAACTCCAACAAAATTCATGACGACAAGCCGATTTGGAGTTTGCTATGAACCCCATCTTCTTCTTTGCACACTTCAACAGGATAAACATATGAAGCAAAGATGAGTTGAAAAATCAAATTTTGGAGAGCAAGATCAAGTAATAGCCTTTACATCATTCTCTTGAAAATCAATTTTGAGATCAAGACAAATCAATTCCCTTTACATCATTCTCTTTTTCCTTTATACATGAAATTAAATCAATAACAAGGCAGCAAGGAGGCGCAAACCCAAGTACCAAAAGATATCAAGAACCAAAAAAAGCTCAATTCATCGATAATGACAATAAATGCATCTACATCGACATGCATGTTTTCAAGTCGCATTTCCACTTCCATAAGAACATTGACAAAAAACAAGGACAAAACATATTGCCTTCTTCCATGAGTAACCAGCCTCGCTATGAATGAAAACGTCATCACATAATTAAGTACTTTTGTTGCTTCAAAGAGCAATACAGTGACTTTATTCGAGAACTTTATCCATTCATAACATACTCATAATTTCAGCAGTGATTTTAATGACAGAAGGAACACCACTGCACTGACATGCCATGTAGAGAGCTGAACCAGAGGCGGAATTGGGCCATCACACTCTTAACTACAGATGATGATGGACATTTTCAGATGCTCTTTACCAGAATATGACAAGAATACTGTAACGCAAACTTGCACACTGCACGAACTTAAAAAGAAGCTAAAGATGATCCTACAGAAATAACAGCTTTCACACCAATGACAATGACATTTCTCATGCCAATAAATTTCTGAAGCATACAAATACGTACATGGCCTGTGATAGATGGGCCCCTTTCAGCTGAGGTCATTAAGTGAACAAGTTTGAGCAGGATACTCCTCATATAGATGTAAGAAGTTTTCCTCCACAACATTTAGAGATGAGAGGAGAGGACTGTGGAAATCAGTTTGTGGTCATATTAACAAAGATAATCAAATGAGAAAAAATAGTCTTTATACACTTTAAGAATAGTGCATGTGAAATAAATCCTGAACAATCTCACACGTCATTCTATACTAACAGAGAAAAACACTGTCACCCACAACCAATGTGGCATTATAAAAAAAAAATAAAATAAAAAAATAAAAAAATAAAAAAACTGCCATTCCATAATTCAAATGAACTTCCAAGAGAAAACAATCTTCTTTTTCAAGGAATAGGAAAATGAAGGAGGTATGTACACCTAGCTAGTTCAAAAGAACAGACTGATGAAAGAAATGGGCAAAAACCACAGTAAATCCAGTACTCATGATTCAGGACATTCTAAGTCTAAACTTTAAATAATTTGTAACATGTCTGTACAGGAAAACTCTCCAAAAAAAAAAAAAAAAAAAAAAAAAAAAAAAAAAATTGCAGCTTAATCACTAAAGTCAAGTTCAAACTGACACCTTATGAAGATCAAATAGCAACACCCAGGACTTTTGAACTTTTACAGTGAAAAATCATCAAAATTGCTGATCATATCCTGTTTGACTTCCAACATGCAAGACAAAGTACTTTTGAGAAGTTGAAACTGTAAACCTCATGCAAAGGTCAAAACTCAATTCAAGTAGAAGTCCAGTTCTGCGTAATTTATAGCAAGGTATGGCACTAATATATATTTCTTTGCTAAAGTTTGACATTTCTTTTCTGTTAATGCAGAAATAAATATGAAGTCCTAATGAAAGAGGAAGAATGCCTTCCAGCTTATTTAGTGGTTGAAAAACAAACCAAAAATACAGCCACAGCAGAGCTCGTAAGCCTCTACAATGTTGAACATTATCAGCAAGCCCACAACAAATAGAATTGAAAGTAAGAACTGCAGAAAGTAGTTGCCAAGAAGTCGAGATGGAGAAACATAGAGAACTAATATGGGTTCAGACACAAGTATAAGCCATTTCTTTCATGATCGAATTCAAAAATTGACATATAGTAGTCCTTGATCAATGTCTGGTAGAACTTAACCATGCCAATCATACAAATCACAAGAAACAAAGAACATTAAATATATTGACCTTGAGTTATTTCATGACAAAGCAAAGGGTTAATACATGTATTTGCAATTGACGAATGGCAAGAAATGAAGATCTTCTATAGCATACAAGAAATCCAGATGTATGCATATCAAGTTTGAGGTACAAAAGAGAGATTACGGAAAGTGCATGCTGATTTGGAGTTTCGTCATGGGCACTGAGGGCACTTTCCAAAGCAATACATATTCTCCTTATTGCAATTGTTTCCAGACTCTCCTCACTTACGTCATCACTTGGTTGGCTCTCCATATATGGAAAGTCTCTTCATTTACTTGTTCATTAATCAAGTCCTTCAAAATACTCGAGGCCTGCGATGCAGCGTCAGCCTCACCAACAAGAAGTCCTAAATTAGTATGACCAAGCGCATCAGAAAGCAAACACCGGGATTAACAATATCAAAGATCAAGTGAACCATCCACAATCTCATTTCCAGTAGCTAAAATTAAAAAAAGATAAAAGTAGAGTCCTTGAAAGTAAGCTTCCAAGTACATCAACCTAGGCTCCCGAGTGGTGGAGGTTCATTTGTTTATCAGTCAAGGAATAATCCCATACTTCCACTGTCTCAAAAATGATGTCTTAGACTCTTTGATGTACTGCAGTTGCATGAAATTTCTTGTAAGAGGGATGATACCCATTTGAGCCACTATTTTTCTATCATAACTCCTTCGTAACACCATACCTAAGATTTTGTTTCTATCATAACTCCTCCGTTCCACCAAGACAGAAAAGATTTCGGTAATGATTTAAAAATAACAAGAGCAAAATTATGAAAAATGTTGACAGCAGAGAAAACAAAATGTTAAAAAAAAAAAACTGCAGCTGTGCTGGATAAGATTAAGTGGATCCTTAGACAATTTCTTTGGAAAGGACCTCAATTGGGCAGAGGAGGTGCCAAAGTATCCTGGGAGGATGTCTGCCTACCTAAAGTGGAGGGTCTTGGTATCAGGAGATTGCGTGAGTGCAACAAGGCGGCTATGCTCAAACATATCTGGATTCTATTTTCAGATAAGGAGTCACTCTGGTGCAAATGGATCCACTCAACCTTCTTAAAAAGAGGGAATTTTTGGGTGATGAAGAAGCCGACCTTATGTTCTTGGGCCTGGAAAAAGCTCCTACAACTAAGGACAAAATTCCAGTTCCGCTTCCAATGGAGGATAGGCGATGGACTCACCACGTCACTCTGGTTCGATAATTGGCACCCCAGAGGTCCATTGAACCTCTTCTTTTCAGATTCACTCATCTATAACTTCGGCCTATCTAGGCAGGCCAGGGTTGCTGATCTCTTCGCTAAGGACGGCCGGGCGATTAGGTCAGTGATCGAAAGCTGGAGTTCGCCGCTTCCTTCCTTAACTGATGCCTTGGATCGGTTTTGTTGGAGGGAGGATTCGTCCGGTAGGTTTTCGGTTGCCTCGGCCTGGGAGCTTATTAGACGGAAGAAAGATCGAGTCACTTGGCATGGCTTCATTTGGAATAATGCCATTCTGCCTCGTTACCAGCTCAATTTGTGGCTCATCACCAAACGGAGACTACCTACTCAGGCCCTCCACATGTCCTATGGTAGGATCGAAGCTGCTTCTTGCCCCTTTTGTAATGATGTGCCTGACTCGATTGATCACCTCTTTTTTGGCTGTCGGGTTACTTCGGGAGTTGCCTCCTTTTGGGCGACTAGGTGTGGTATTCGTTAGAGGAACAATCCGTGGGAGGAAACAATTATCTGGGTCTTGGCCTTGCTATCCGGCAAGGACTTCCATAATTGCATCGCCCGCTTTTCTTTTGGTGCTTTATGCCACATTGTGTGGAAGAACAGAAATGACATACTCTTCAGGGGTGTGCAGAGTTCTACTTCCGCTATGAAGATGCATCTCATGAAGGTGGTCAAAGACAAAGCTTGCACCTTCAAAAATGTGGAGGATTCCCCAAGAAACAGAAGATTACAATGCTCCTGGGAATTGGACCCTGCTATCTTCACAATTTGATATGTAGCCTAGGTTCATGGTCTTAGCATGTGTTGTTTTTTTTGTTGTCTTTTGGCTGCTTGGCCTTTGCCCGGCTTCCTTTCACTCTTTTGAGACTGTTCTTTTGAGTGCGAGTCTTTGAAGCCGGTTCTTTGTATTTTTTTGCCCCCTTTTTATACTTACTTACTTACCAAAAAAAAAAAAAAAAAATATATATATGCGACTTAGGTTTGACTATATTTAGGAAACTTAATCAATGAACAAGGTACCATAGATTAAACTAAAGGGAGAACATCTTTTGATTAACATAAAGATCACATTTTTGGTAATATACAGATGGTTTGACTTTGCTGCATTGTTCAACCATTGAACTTCAATTTGCGTCATGGCCATTAACTACTGCCCTTTACAATTCTTCTAAGTGTGTTGTCATAATTCCAAAACATCAATGACATTTGAATAACTTTGTACAGTATAGTGACAAGCAAGATACACAATTTAAACATGATGCACCTCCTTCCACGCACCACTTTGCACCACAAAAGGTAAAGCTGCAATCGACAAAGTCAATCAGCGATAAAGATTGACACCGCCAATGTTGGAAATTTAGGGCCTATTTAATTACCATCCTATTTTTATATTTTTCTATTATTTTGCTCCTGGAGCAGAAACGAGGATAAAATCCATTTGGTAACATCAGTTAATTTTTCTATTAGGAATAGAAAAATGGCCAGGAATAGATTTGGAACAGAATCAATACGTAAAAGAAATCTATTTCTTTGTTCTCGGGAATAAAAATAGAAAAAAACTATTTCTAAACATAAATTGGTCCCAAGAATCGAAAAGTTACTAAAGGCACCCATTGAAGTTAACACAAAATGTGACAAGGAAATTCTCACCAACAAAGGAATCCACCGTAGGATACAGGACAGAAATTTTCACAAAAAAAAGTCTTTTAATTGAGAAATCTGCTCAAAATAACGACAGGAATAGTAATTCAAGAAATGATTAGAGCATGAACCCTACTTATTAAAATCAGCAAAAACAGAATCAAGAAGAAGATTAAGATATTTGAATTGTCCCCTATTCCATTCTTTTCCAAACTCACCATGTAAGGCAAAGAGTAGGAGCATTTTGGGCTGATTAGAAATGTAGAGAAGTATGGGGAAGCATGACATGACTGTAGAACCAAGATCGCAAAATTAGCTCAGAAACTACCAAAACAAAGCAGTCGAAGCACCTCCTGCCCCAAGAAAGTTAAGAAGCATACCTGCTAGAGACTCCCAAACTATAGGAAGGTTCTTAATCCACAAGCTTGATCCTCCAGTGTGGAATTTATTCAGAGCAACTCTTGACAAGTTTGCAGCAGTCATGACAGTGTCCACCGAGTTCTCTTTGAAGAAACATAAGAAGCAAGAGAAGTGATGACATTTTCTATCTCTTGAACAGTATCTCCCACTGCTAGAGTTTCCAATAATGCCTCGATGATTTTAAGAATCAGTGTTGTAAGCGCTGAGAACCCGAGACTCATAAGCTTGTCTAATTCTGAAAGAATCTGAATGCTTACTTTGGCAGACAGATACGGACAAACAGATACCAGCACATTAAGCATATGTAAGAATCCTATATTCTCGGATTTCAACAGTTTATCATCTTTAGATCCATCCTCAGGACTCGTAGTCCTTGACCAATCTGCTGAAGAAATGCAAACTTTCAAAAGCGTCTTCAACCCGAATTTCACCGAATTCCAATCCTCCAGGTCGCAAAACCCAAGCAAAACCCCCAAACATTTCACCGCGGACCTCACGCTGGACACGGCCAGCTTCTCCTCCTCCCTCGCCAACACCTCCGCCAACACCTCCGCCGCCTCCCTCGCCCTCGCGGGCGCGACCCCTGCGGCGGCACCGCGGGCTTGACGATCACGAGGAACGACACGAGCGCCGCGACCTCCGTGGAATCGAGGGCCTGCAACGAGGACGTGGTCTCGACTGCGGACATGGCGGCGCCGAAGTAAGAGGCGGGCGTGAGGGGGAGGACTCGGCGTCGAGGATGGCGCGCATGGCGGCGGCGGTGGCGAGGAGGTGGCGGTGCTGAGGGCGGAGGATTTGGCGTAGCGGTCCATGAGCTGTTGGCAGATGTCGGCGCCGTCTCGCAGCGGTTCGTCGGCGTGGTCGTGCTCCATCTGTTGATCCTGTTGAAGCAACGAGGGTCGCTCTTCCTGTTTCCGTTGTCCGTGCTTCTGCGGCTTCATGGCGGCGGCGCATGCTTCGATCGCCGCCGTGCGGTGGCTTCTCCCGGGTGTGGAATGTTTCGGGGTAAGAAATTCGCCTTTGATGCTTAATCCATGTTTTTTCATATTTTTACGATAACTAGAACTCAGGGGTCGTTATTTTCTTCGCATTTGATCTATATTGCTTCGCAAAAAGAATATTTTTTGATTACATTGATTAGGTCTGCCTAGTCCCTGGTTCCTATAATGTAACTCAACTTTCAAGAAAAGAAAAAGGTTAATCTCACAAAAATCTCAAATTATGCACATTATAACTCCGATACTCCGAATTTTTTTGTATCACGAAAGATCTTAAATTCATTTTTGTGACATTGATATCCTAACTTTTCCTTATGCCATAAAAACCTCGAAATGATATTAATGTAACAAATATATAATAGATGGAACTAAAATAGAAAACATATTTATACATGTTACACATGTAAAAATTTGGATTTTTTGTGATACAAAAAAAAAATTGAGGTATTCATGTTGCTATGGACAAATTTAGGGTTTTTGATGACATAAAAAAATTAAATATATTTATATCACAATAATGTAAATTGGGGCAAATCGAATTTATGGAGCAAAAGTGGCACTTCTGATCTTTTCCTTTCAATCATTATTATTTTCTTGTTTTATAATTAAAAGGTGTTAAGATTTCAACGGAAGTTTTCAATTTCCAATTTCATCTTAGGTATGCTAAAGTATTATTAAAGGAATCTAGTGATATGAAAAACAAACAAGTAAAATGAACATACGAAGAAAGGTTATTATTGTGATAAGAAATGAAATCACAAGATTCTTTTGGAGGAAATAAAGAATCGCTTTTTAATAGGAGTATACACGGGAACTGCACTTAATCGGCTAGTTTTGGTTATTCTCGATTCCAAAATTTTAGAATAGGAATAATCATACCAATTCCTAATTCCATACGGGAATCAAACTGCTCGGACGATATATCTTTTTTTTTTTTTTTTTTTTTTTTTAACTCCCTCTTCTTTTAAAGAGTAAAGAAAAGGAAATTGCCAAAATCCTAAACCGACGGTCTAACACGGGAATTAATCTAGTTTCAGTTCTAAGTGAAATCGGCCTACTCAGGAATCAATCACCTTTCCTTTTTAATGATATGCAAGAAAGGATAGAAAAGGATAGGAAACTTTATATTCTATCGCAAAGTTGATTAGAGAACCTACGGTAAGTAGCCAAGAGAGAGGAAGAAAGGGAGGAAAAATAGAGAGAAGAAGAGGAAGAAACGAATCCTAAAAGCCAACAAGGGGTTCTTCATTTCTGTGTTACCGAAACCATATACCTATTGCAATATATTTACATTGAAAATAAATTATACATTACCATGATGCCCTTATGTATGTAAAAAAGAAATAAAACCTAGAACATAAAACCAACACCACTCAAGTAATGTAACACTCCCCTTAAACTAGAGCATATAGGTCACTCATACCCAACTTGGAACAACCAGTAACAAAGACAGGACAAAACAACACTTTAATAAACATATCAACCAATTAATCTCTAGAGGCAATATAAAAAGAGTAATAACCAACTTCTGCTTATGGTCAACTTCTATATACGTAATTCGTTCACGAAAAACAGGATTCCCAATAATATAAATAGGTGCCTAATTATCACACATCATATCATAAGTTGATTAATAGAGGGATTTCAACCACAACAATTTAGTCACAATATGTGCCATAGCACGATATTAGGCCTCCACACCGACTTAGCAATATGACCTAATTCTAAGTTACACACATGATATTTTTTATTTCTTCTTTTCCTTTTTTTTTATAGAATTCGAAATTAAAATTGCTTAATAATTGAACATGCAATTAATGAAAAAAAAAATCTAACATCCTCAATTAATGTTTTTAGTGTTTTTATTTAAAAAATTCGGAATAAATAAAATGCATAATCTAAATATGCAAATTATCCTAAAATAAGCAATATTCTAACATAAACCTAATCTAACTCAAATATATATATATATATATATATATATATATATTTTTTTTTTGGGTTTTCTTTTACGAAAATAAAATCGATTCAAACAATATGACGGCAAATCGGGCAAGATGTGATTGATATCCACCAAATAAATTGATGAATCGTATCTCGCATATAAGATCAAATTTGCCAATTTTAACAAAATCTCGAACGTGAAATCGGATTGGCGATTTTTCCGTGTGATTGCGAGTCATATTTCGGACGTGAAATCGGACTGTCAATCGTATGCACATTGTGAAATTAGGAAGATTTCTCAATCTATAAGGCTACTCGAGATTACGGATATGGTAGCATATCGGGAATTTCAATTATGTGCATCAACTAATATTTCAAATAAAGAAATGGAATTTTTGGAAATCAAGTTAGATAAGATTTCCACCTAATTTGAATATTGGCTTCTGAATTCCGACCTTCAAACAGCTACTCACGACGCAATGTGGTGGTGCGCTCATAGGATGGCTCCTCGCCGGGGTGCTTTGCGTGCTGCTCCTTGATGATTGCTCAATTCAACGATATGCACGTAAACCTCGAGAAGCAATTTGCAAAACGATAACTTTTGTTGTAGCAATAGCAAGGCTTACCCGAGAGACCTAGAGAACCACAATGAGGAGATGCGGGGCAGCAGCGATGGCGGCGTTTGGGTAATAGTCGGAACAGCAACTACGAGGGGCGGAGTTGCAGTGACGTCATCGATGAAGGGGATGCGGTGGCGTCGTCAAGCGGTCGAGTAATAACTCAACAGGGAGGCAGCTCGTTGACAATGTATCGCAGACGATGAAAGCACCACGGCAGAAGTGTTGGCATGGGTCTTGGCCAAGAAGACTCGCGCTCTTTCCTCTCTCACGTGTCTCTCTCTTTCCCGTATCAAGAATGCCCCCTTTTTTTTGTCCCGTAACGAGTCCATTTATAGTGAAAGGGTGTAAACCATCGAGGAAAGAAAGCATATTTTGTTTCTTCTGTGCATGTTTTGAAATATATTCTATTTCCTTTCCTCTTCCTCATTGACCGAATGCCTTCTTTGCAGGGATATATCTTTTTTTGCAAATCCATGTGCCCGTAGTGTACAACGTGCCCAACATTTCCTTCTCATGTTGATCTTCCGAATTTCCGTATGCTCGTATCTTTCCACATAGGGCCATGCATGATGAGTATTCTCCGCCGATTTTATTTCTTTAACCCAAATACCGGCCCACAATTTGATCGAGTATTGCCAAAAATTCAAGATTGTAATAAACTTTTCCTAGATTCTGAACCTTGCAAAGATAAGCTCGCAATATCTCCTTCCTATGCTTGTCTTCACCAAATATATGAAAGATTCACCGAATATTGGAAGAATAATATAAATCTTTTCCAAAATATATCGAATTGCCAACTCATAAAATTGTAGCTCATCCACCGCTGATCAAATGCAAAAGTGATAAACAAATAGACAAATGTAATTAAAATTATATGCTATGCAATTTTAATTCTATTTTTTAAAAATTAATCCCTAATTTTCTATGCAATAAATCAATGACCGGGTTGCCAAAATTTAGGTGTCAATAGCAGACTACGCCATGACGTTACTTCCTTAAAGATGACCTTTTAATTACCCTTTTTTTGGTCGAAAACCTTTTTTTTTTTTTGGTGAAAGTAAGTAATTAATATAATGGGGAAGGTCAAAATGTACAACCAACTGGCTCCAAAAACTTACACTCAAATGAACATGCTCAATCTAAGTGGAAGGGAGCCAAGAAAAAAAAGAAGCCAAAAGGCACCATACCAAACGGAGAACCAGGAGCCAAGCAGCAAAAAACGCCAGGCAAAACGACCCAGCTACCAACAAGACACCTAGCCAAACAGACTAGAAACAAGGGAAGAGAAGATAATAGGATCCAACTCCCATGAGCGCTACAACCATCTGTTTCTAGCAGAGTCCTCCACATTCTTGTAGGTAATAGCCTTATCCTTCATGACCTTGATGAGATGATTTTTTATGGCCAAAACAGAAAGCGGCTCTCCCTTAAACAAAATATTGTTCATGTTCTTCCATATGATGTGGCATAGTGTACCAAAGGAATAACGGGCCGAGACATTTATAAAACTCCCTTGCCAATGGGAAGGTATTAGCCCAGTTAAGGGTCTCCTCCCAAGATCTATTGGTCCAGGGGAGATTGCATCTAGTAGCCCAAAAAAAAGCAATACTCGAGGTAATGCGACAACCAAAAAAGAGATGCTCGATAGAATCAGGCACCTCATTGCAAAAGGGGCAGGCTGCAGCATCAATTTTGCCATGAGACATAAGCAAAGCCTGAGTAGGCAACCTCCGCTTGGTAATGATCCACGGGTTCGGTTGGTGTCAAGGCAAAATGGCATTGCTCCAAATGAGTCGATGCCGATTGACTCTCTCCTTCTTCCGCCATATGATCTCCCAAGTGAAGCCACCGAAAACATGCCTGACGACTCCTCCCTCCAACTAAACCGATCTTGCATATCAATCAAGGCAGGAAGAAGTGAACCCCAAGACTCAATCTCTGATCTAATAGTCCCTCCATTCTCAGAGAAGAGGTCAGCCACCAAAGCCTGCCTAGAGAGGCCTAAGCTATATATGAAGGAATCCATGAAAAATAAACTCAACGGACCCCTTGGATGCCAATTATCGAACCGGAAGCGTCTTTGTTAAGCCATCTCCTAATCTCCAGTGGAAGCGAGAGCCGGCATTCGGTCTTGAGTTGTAGAAGTTTCTTCCAAACCCAAGAGCAACGAGTCGGCCGCTTCGCAACCTAGAAGTTCCTATTTTTTAAGAAGGTCGAATTGACCCACTTACACCATAACGATTCCTTGTCCGAAAACAAGTACCAAATATGCTTGAACATGGCCGTTTTGTTGCACTCTCGCAATCTCCGAATACCAAACCCCCCTTCCACTTTAGGAAGGCAAACATCCTGCTAGGAAACTTTGGCACCTCCTCTACCCAAAGTAGGTCCTTTCCAAAGGAACTGTCTAAGGATACGCTCAACCTAGTCAAGAACTGCAGCAGGGATAATAAAAACACTTGCCCAAAAGGCCTAAATGGCATGGAGAATTGACCCGATTAGTTGAAGCCGGTCGGCTAAGGAGAGGAAACGGTGAGTCCAGGACTGCACTCGAGAAGTGATGCGCCTAATAAGAACCACACAGTCCACTTTCCCAAGCCTCTTCGTGATGATTGGAACACCAAGATACCGCACAGGGAGGGTACCCTCACCAAACCCAAGCTCCAGAAGGATTTGATTCCTTAAGGACGACGGGCCTCCCGAAAGGAACACCTCACTTTTCCTTGAATTCGGAAGGAGGCCACTCCAAGAGGAAAACAGTTGGAGACTCTCATTCAAAAGCTTCACAGATGGTAGGTGCCCCTCGCAAAAAAGGAATACATCATCTGCAAAGAATAAGTGCAAGAGGGAAGTAGGTCTGCATCTTGAAGAATCCCCGAGTTCGGCTGATGCGAGCTCGTCCCAATAATCCCGAGCACCTCTATAACTAGCGTGAATAAGTAGGGAGAGATGGGATCTCCTGCTTTGTAAGCCACGCCCACTAGGGAAAAACCCATGTAGCTCCCCATTCAACACAATGGAGAATCGAGAGTCCGCATACGAGGTCATGATAAGGTGAACCAGCCAATCGGGGAACCTAAAGGCGTGTAACTCGTTCTCAAGAAACCGCTAGTCCACGGTGTCATATGCCTTCCTGAAGTCGACTTCAATAGCACACTTCGAAGTATATGGTTCGACATGGAAGCCAAAAAAGTTCCTACACCAAAAAGAATGTTGTCCCGATTCTACACCCTTTGATGAAAGCGCTTTGAGTCGGGCTAACAAGATCCCGAGCACGCGGCAACTCTATTAGCCAACACATTGGTAATAATCTTGTACACTGTGTTGCAACAAGCAATCGGCCTAAAGTCGTCCACCGTAGTCGCACTTGGGACCTTAGGAACCAACACCAAGATGGTATTGTTCACTTCTTGAAAGAGCCTCCTCGAACTGAAGAAATCTCTCATGGCAGCCGTAACCAGCTGACCCACAGTGTCCCAATTCTCCTTGAAGAAATCTCTTGTGAAACCATCCAGCCACAGTGCCTTCCCACGAGCTAGGGAAAAAGATTGTCTCGTAGGTCAAGCAAGAAACGAAATGTGGTCCTCATTGAGCTGCGACTGAATAACCTCCTGAATCTCTGAGACTGAGGGAGTATCTAGCTCTAGATGAGGCAAGAGGAGCTCTCGGAAATAATCCACAAAATGCTACTGGACTAGCGAGGCTCCGTAATTTGGCTACCCGAAGAGTCCACTACTAAGAGGATTCAATTCCTCAAATGTCGCCAATTCACAACTTGATGAAAGAACTTCGTGTTTTAAATCACCTTCCTTAAGCCATCTAATTATGGCTTTCTACGTATAAAAAAAACGACTCCTCCTAAGACCGGAGCTCAAGGAAAGACTTGCGCTGAATCCTCTCCAAGTTTGCAAGCACCTCGCTGGTGGGATCAAGAATGACGTCGACTTGGGTCAGCTTCAAGGCTTCCCTCGCTTGAGAAGTCCTTTCGGAAATATTAGCAAACGAAATCCTATTCAGCTGCTTGAGCCGCCCTTTCAATGCCTTCGGCTTAGAAACCAGCCTAAACATTGGTACACCTGAAGATGGAGCCTCCCAAACTTGCTTTACAATTAACTCAAAGTCCGGGTGCTGCATCCAAAAATTGAAGAATTTAAATGGTCATCTCAGGAAAACCGGGTTCTCAACCTTGACCACCATAGGAGAATGATCTGAAATCCCTAGAGCAAGAAAGGAAGCCTCTAAATAGGAAAAAACCTGGCTCCAACAAGGGTTAACTAGCATCCTATCAATCTTCCTCACCTTGCGAGACTGACCTGAAGAAGGACTACCCAATTAATCTTCCTCACTTTAACTAGTGGCCTTTGGTCAAAAACCTTTTAATTGCACCTTTTTTTTTACTGTTGGCATGGTGATTTTTGAACTCAACAAGGACTGCCCAATCAACCATGCAACGAGGGGACAATTTCTACGATGAGAAACATGCATGCATGCATTGATTATGGGAGTCTCTGGAGACAATTATACGTTCCTGCCGACACGAGAATTCGATCTCCATGATTGGCAATTTGCTTTTGCATGAGAAAATTGTACAAAAAATTCTAAATTTATTACACTTTTATCAATTTAGTTCTAGATCTTTTAATTTGTAAATTGAGTTCTAAACATTTTTATTTCTTACCAATTCAGCTGTAAACCCTTTCACTTTTTTCCAATTAAACCATCTGATCAATTTTGACCAGAAATTACTAACATGAATAGCCGATCTTGACGTGGTACTTTTTAATAATATTTTGAATATTTTATGGTTTTTTTTTTTTACACCTCGCCCGTGGCCAGCAAGAGTTAGTTGGCAACTCTTGTTTGCCCTTATCCAAAAACCCAAAAATAAAGCAAAAAAGTTGAAAAAAAAAAAAAGAAAGAAAGAAAGAAAAAAAATCATCTAGAATGGAGTAGTAAAGCTTTTGTCCAACTCTTCATGTGAGAGCAAGAGTGAGAGCAAGTCAGAGACAGAGAGTGATGTCTGAAAGTGAGAGACACGAGAGAGACAACCACATGTCTTCCTCCAATGTAGGGATATTTAGAATGAAGTAGTAAAGCTTTTGTCCAACTCTTCATGTGAGAGCAAGAGTGAGAGCAAGTCGAGACAGGAGTGATGTCTGAAAGTGAGAGACACAGAGAGACAACCACATGTCTTCCTCCAATGTAGGGATATTTAGAATGAAGTAGTAAAGCTTTTGTCCAACTCTTCTTACCTAATTTTTTTCTTCTAGTGACAATAGTCTTTTCTGTTGCTCTAAGTTTGCTATCATCACATCTCAGATTTAGATTATTATACAGTTTATTGAAGGCAGAGTCCAAATTCCACGATTCTTAGAAACTTCGTAGCTCATGAAGTTGTCCAAAAAATAATTAGATTCACTTTTTTTTTTTTTTTTTTTCGGGACAAATCTTTTTTCCCCTCTTTCTTTTGACTTCAATTGTAACAAATTACTATTCTTTTGAAAAATAGTCAAGGGCTACGGCCACCAAGACTCGGTTATGTGGAGGCCAATGAAATACCCTGCAAGTCCTACAAATTGGTCAAGTCCAATTCTCCACCCCTTGACTTGATATAGTTTGCGTGCCATTGGTGGTATCATATATGTTGAACATAAATAATGGAAATAGTTATCCTATTAAAGTTGTTAAAAATATATATATACATATCATATATGTCGAGTTTGGGATCTAATGTCAATGGATAGAATAATAATATCTTAAGACTTTTCAGGACAATAATTGAATTGTATAGCTGTGGGAACTGAAATATTTGTCACCATGGTCTATCCTGTTCATTAATGGGTGCTTGTACATTAGCATATCTAAGTCTCTATTGATGTCGACAGGTGTTTCACCAAGTCAACTATACAACGCTCTTTTTTAGATAAAATTACCAAAGCAAGTTCTAAATCGATTGTATTTGTATCAATTAAGTCGTAAATTTTTCGATTATACCAATTCAATCCTAAACTTTTTTACAATTGCCGACATAATCCATCCGGCCCTCGCCTCTAGTTAGCCACGATTGCGGCGAGAGGAAGAAGGAAAAAGAAAATTAGAAATTAAAAAATGTGGATTCTTTTAAATTGCAAAAATTATCTACGTAAGCACCAAGCGTGCCACGTAGGATGGCCAATGGGCATGATTGATATTCATATCAACAATTTCCTATCAAAATTAGCCAATGAATTTAATTGGAAAAATTTGAAAATATTTAGGACTTAATTGATATAGTTGAAAAGTTTATGATTAAATTGACACTGATGCTATATATATAGACACACACACGACTGTCTTTGTTTTTGGCTTCTAGAAAGTCCAATAATTTTTAAACTCAAATATTTATAAAATTATAAAAAGATTATAAGAGAACTATTGTGGCAAATGAAAGGTTTCAAGTGCTTGTAATTTTTTTTTAAAGTCCAATTATGTGCGTACATATAACTTTTAACTGTTTAAATAGTCATCGTCGAAAGAGGCTGAAATTTTCCAATTACAGGACGAGTCATGGAATCGTAGCGAGGAGGGGTTTTGTACTTTGACTTTGCTTTGGCCTAACATGGCCTCTTTTATCTCCGTTCCATGTTATAAATGTGGACACCAACCACAGAAAAATCAAGGCACGTAAAACAAAAGTTGACTTAGACCAAATAATGATGGTTCCACGGACCACGTCATGCACAAGACCTTAGCAAAACATAATCTTCTATGCATGTCTAATCAGATTAATGTCGAGTCGTTGAGGGTTGTTTTAATACCGCCAATCAATGCAGTTATATTCAACACGCAAGTTTTAGAGCTTTGAAAATTCCAGGTTAACTTTAAGTAATGGATTCTAAGCACGAAATTTCGTCACTTACCTTGAAATCTTCCTCGACGCAAGAAACCATGTAGATTGGAACAATTTTCCATTGTATGTTTCAATAGTCTTGAAATTTCGAAAGCTATGATTTTTTTAACGATTTTCGACCGTCATCAATTTGTAACCATTTTTATTTGCCATTACTTTATTATAGTTTTATACTTCTAATGGGTTGGAGTAAATCTCTTAATTAGACAAATAAGAAAATTGTCAAATCTCAATCACCTCTCCTTTCGAGCTTCTGATTTCTCAAGCCCTAATTAGTCAACTGGACTATTAGAGATATATTTAAAATTTTCTATGATTCTATATATTATTATATGGTTCTGTATATTTCCTTTGATTAGTCTTGATTTGTTACTTTAGATAGTTATTATATAAAGCCTATGAATAAGCTTGTGTATTATTTATTTGATGTTCTACAGAATATTACATCTTTCACCATTGTGATTCTCAACTTGCCTAGCCGCCTGAAATGTTATTAGTAGATTACACCATGACATCCCTTCCCTAAAGGTGATTCGATTTTTGACCTTTTAATTACCATTTTTTTTGGTCGAAAACCTTTTAATTGCACCTTTTATTACTGTTGGCACGGTGATTTTTGAACTAGACAAGTACTTGCCCAGTCAACCATGCAACGAGGGGACAATTTCTACGATGAGAAACACGGACGCATGCATTGACTATGGGAGTCTCCGAAGACAATTATTTGTTCCTGACAACACTAAGGACCCGACCTCCATGATTTGGCAATTTGCTTTTGCGTTCATAATCTAGAACACGGAATTTATGCTAAAGAGCTTCTTTGAATTTTTGATGTCCCTCTTTTCTTTTTGTGATAGAAAACTTTCCACCCGGATGTTTTATCGTGTTCAAAAGAAATGTCAATCTTTTAGATCTACATCATGTTTCCATGAAAGTCTTTACACATTGTACTATGAACGTATCAGTACATGCATTAATGTAGTTGAGAGTTGATTTGGACGCCAATGAGAGTAAGTGCGGGCTGGGTTGAAGATGTCTATTCAACCGGCGAATGCGTCAAATGTGGGAAAATGATCATATTAGGTAGATAGAATATGATTTTCAGCATATAAATAATATGAGTCGAAACGTATACTATGACCCATCTTAAATTGAGACCCATGTTCTCCCTTTAGTCTAATCATGGAAACCCATGACCCACACGTATTTAAATTCTCTATTCCTTTGTTTTCCAATTCGATTTACATGTTTATGTTTTCTAACTTTATTTTGATCTTAAATGCACATGCCATCACCTAATGAGAGGAGTACGGATTAAAAGACAATGTGAATAGATGAGATATGCCACTTATTTTGAAAAAAAAATCATTTTTATGCTTTGTCAATTTCTTGACATTAACTCCTTTCAATCTCTAAACCTTCCAATGTCCTATTAAAAAGTATAAACCATTCAATGCTTTTCCATAGCGATATTGATCGTTAGTATCATTTGAAAGCCTACTCTTTTCTTGAGTCATGGAAAAATTACCTCTATACTTGCCACCTATTTTATCTTAAATTAAAATTTAAGTTCATTTTTTTTTCATAGTGACACACAATTATTAAATTGATGATAGTTATAAAATTGACAATAAAAACCTTTCCAAATGTCACTATTTAAATAAATTTTCACTAACGATTACATCTATAGTCATAAATCAAACCTAAACCTAAGTGATTTAAGAAATATAGCCAGATGGAAAAATAAATCTTCTTACCTTAAGTGATGGCCCGCTCATTAAACGAGGTTTGATTTGCATTCTCTGACCCAACCAAGTTGCAAAAGCTAACCAACGGTCAATGTCAACGGGTATTGACTTCATTAGTTCCCAAAATTCAGTCCCTTGCATTGCATAAAATGAACCATTTTTACTAAATTTTTATTACGAGCCGAGAGAGAGAGAGAGAGAGAGAGAGAGAGAGAGAGAGAGAGAGAGAGAGAGAGAGAGAGAATGGCATGACATTGAACTGTTAGATTCTATTTATTAATTCGATAATAAAGTAAAAAAAAAGTAACTACTAGAAGTAATGGTCCACCGAGATATAGATACTTGTCGGATTCCACTTAAAGCACCCCTTCTTTTTGTTCTTTTCGGTTAGTTACTTAGGACGCGTTTGGTAACGTTTTATTTCAGAACAATTTTTATCGAAATGATTTTTTTTTTTTTTTGTTTCCATTCCCAAGAATAATTTCTTAATATAAGAATGCACTTGGCAACCGCACAAAATTTATATTCCCAGGATAGAAATGCATTTGGTAAAATTGTATAATTTTTTTATTTCCTTTAAATTTTTTAAATATTTTCATTATATTTTTCCTTTTTTTCTTTCTTTTTTCTTTTTTTCTTCTCTCTCCTTCTTCCCCTTTTGTGGCCCGTCGCTGGCAACTAGCTGGGTGAGGTCGCGGCAAGCCCGCCGGAGCCTCATCGAGGCCAAGGTGAGGCTAGCGAGCTCGCGGGAGGCTCACCTAGCCCGTGAGGCTTAGCCTCGCTAGATCTAGGCGAGGCCGAGCCTCATTGATGGCCTCATGAGTATCGCGAGGCTTGATCTTGCCTAGGCAGCGCGAGGTCGGCCTCGCCCAGCCCAAGCGAGGCCGAGCCTTGCTGTGGTTCGGCATCTCCGAGGGTTAACAACGCTCCGGTGAGGTAGCCCACCCTCATTTGATCGGTCGCCGGTGTCGGCCAAGGCCAAGGCCAACGACCAGCCAAAAGGAAGAAGAAGATGAAGAAGAAGAAGAAGAAGAAGAAGAAGAAGAAGGAGAAGAAGGAGGAGGAAGAGGAGGAGAAGGAGGAGACGGAAAGAAGACGAAGAAGAAGAAGAAGAAGGAGAAGGAGAATGAGGAGAAGGAGAAGAAGAAGCAGAAGAAGCGAAGGAGAAGAAGAAGACGAAGAAGAAGAAGAAGGAGAAGAAGCAGAAGAAGCGAGAAGAAGACAAAGAAGAAGAAGGAGAAGAAGCGAGAAGAAGAAGCAAGAGGAGGAGAAGGAGAAGCAGGAAGAAGGAGAAGAAGAAGGAGGAGGAGAAGAAGAAGAAGCGAAGAAGAAGAAGAAGAAGAACAAGAACAAGAAGAAGAAGAGAAGCAGGAGGAGGAGAAGGAGAAGGAGGTGGAGGAGGAGGAGAAGAAGGAGGAGAAGCGGAAGAAGGAGAAGAAGAAGAAGGAGAAGAAGAAGAAGCAAAAGCAAAAGCGGAAGAAGGAGAAGAAGAAGAAGAAGAAAAAGAAGAGAAGCGGGAGGAGGAGAAGGAGAAGAAGGAGGAGGAGAAGAAGGAGGAGAAGGAGGAGAAGAAGAAGAAGAAGAAGAAAAAGAAGAGAAGCGGGGGAGGAGGAGGAGGAGGAGGAGGAGGAGGAGGAGGAGGAGAAGGAGAAGAAGGAGGAGGAGGAGGAGGAGGAGGAGGAGGAGGAGGAAAGGAAGGAGAAGAAGAAGAAGAAGAAGAAGAAGAAGAAGAATAAAAAGAAGAGGAGAAGCAAGAGGAGAAGAAGAAGAAGAGAAGCAAGAGGAGGAGGAGGAGAAGCGGGAGGAGGAGGAGGAGGAGAAGAAGAAGCGAGAAGAAGGAGGAGAAGGAGGAGAAGGAGAAGAGGAAGGAGGAGAAGGAGGAGGAGAAGAGGAGAAGGAGGAAGGAGGAGGAGAAGAAGGAGAAGAAGAAGGAGCAGAAGAAGGAGAAGAAAAAGAAGAAGAAGAAGAACAAGGAGAAGGAAGAGGAGAAGGAGAAGAAGCGGAAGGAGAAGGAGCGGGAGAAGGAGAAGGAGCAGGAGAACAACAACAAGTAGAAGGAGGAGAAGGAGAAGAGGAAGAAGGAGAAGGAGAAGAAGGAGAAGAAGCGGAAGGAGAAGAAGGAGAAGGAGAAGAAGAAAGAAGAAAGAGAAGAAGGAGGAGAAGCGGAAGGAGAAGGAGAAGCAGAAGAAGGAGAAGGAGAAGATGAGAAGCAGAAGAAGGAGAAGAAGGAGGAGGAGGAGAAGAATAAGGAGAAGGAGAAAGAGAAGAGAAGCGGGGAGGAGGAGAAGGAGGAGGAGAAGGAGGAGGAGGAGAGGAGGAGGAGGATAAGAAGAAGCAGAAGAAGGAGAAGAAGAAGGAGGAAGAGGAGAAGGAGGACGAGGAGGAGGAGAAGGAGAAGGAACAAGAAGAAGAAGAAGAAGAAAAGAAAAAGAAGCAGGAGGAGGAGGAGCAGAAAAAAAAGAAGAAGAAAAAGAAGAAAAGAAGAATAAGGGGAAGCGGGAGGAGGAGGAGAAGAAGGAGAAGGAAGGAGAAGAAGGAGGACTAGAAGAACAAGAAGAAGAATAAGGAGGAGCAGGAGGAGGAGGAGGAGAAAGAAGGAGGAGTAGGAGGAGGAGAAGGAAGGAGAAGAAGAAGAACCAGGAAGAACAAGAAGAACAAGAGAAGCGAAGGAGAAGAAGGAGGAGGAGGAGGAGGAGGAGCTGAAGAAGAATAAGAAGAGGAAGGAGGAGGAGAAGGAGAAGGAGGAGGAGGAGAAGAAGAAGGAGGAGAATGAGGAGAAGAAGAAGATGAAGAAGGAGGAGGAGAAGGAGGAGAAGGAGGATAAGCAGGTAGAAGGAGAAGGAGAAGCGAAGGAGAAGTAGCGAAGGAGAAGGAGAAGTAGAAGTAGAAAGAGAAAGAGAAGGAGGAGGAGGAGGAGGAAGGAGGAGGAGGAGAAGAAGAAGAAGGAGGAGAATGAGGAGAAGAAGAAGATGAAGAAGGAGGAGAAGGAGGAGAAGGAGAATAGGAAGGAGGAGGAGAAGGAGAAGAAGAAGGAGAAGAAGAAGAAGAAAAGCAGAGAGAAAAATATATTCTAGAAATTATTCCTGAGAATAAGAAGCTACTTTTTTCTACTTCTTATTTCTGTTCCAAATCTATTATCGATAACAAAAATTTTACCAAACAAGTTTCTCTTCTTTTTTTCGTTCCCCAGAACAAAATAACAAAAATAGTTGTTCTGAAGAACAGAAACAGATTTTAACAAACAGACCCTTAGGATACTAGATTTGGTTTCCAATTTTAGTGGAAGCCCGATTCAAAAATTAGGATTTACGAAATTGTAGCAAATCTACTGTTTTGCTTTGCTGGGTTGCAATTATAATAGCGATAGCGAATCACCCACCTTTGAAGTGGACATTTCAATTTTCATTGTGGGATGTTAAAGGTCAACTTCATCAATATTCACTCGGCCCCCACCTCTCAGATCTCAGGTGGAGCAGACGAACCCATTAAGCTATCGGTTTCAGTTTCAACTTGTTTGATTCTTTTGACATTAACCTAAGGTCGTGTTGGGCATTGACTAATAATATAGAACCATTGATGGAATGGAAGTAGTCCGCTGATGAGGTATGACAAGGTAGTAATCCAACATTTGCAAGAAACAGTGACTAGACATGCAAGTTTCTCCAGAGAAATTTTGCGGGTAGACATACAAGTTTCTCTTTCATCATTTCTCAAAGATGGGAAAGATGAAATTGGCCGACCATCATCCACACTAAAGACAAAAAATTGGCATCTGCTAAGAGAAATTCTTGAGTTGCAACATATAACATGCCGAGCTCATGAACAAAACACATCCAGAGCAAGAAGGTGCCACTTCGCACATCTCGCCATTCAAACAAATGAAAAGCTTCCATAATAGATTCCCTCCCTTGCAGTGGCCAACACATCGTTATTGTGTGAAGAGGAAAAAGTTGCAACATTGTCTCTCTTTGAATAACAAAATGGAAAGAGATAGCACGAATACAAACACCAAACCACAAGCCATTTTCTTTAGGCTTTCCCCACTAATTAGTTCACAATACCCAATTACTAGACTCCATAACACTCGTTGTTTTGTTTATTTTACCTATACCTTCAGTTCCAAATGTGAGCGAAAGAGAAACTTCGAAGCAACATTTAAGACTTCTGCTGCAAGGATTACCCAATGAAGCCCTAGTTCTTTCAAGAAGTAATTTATTTAGAACACAACAAACCATTTCTTACTCTCTCTTGTGCCAGGAATCAATATCCAGAAGTACCGGATAGAGATCATTACCAGATGCAGACAAAGCGGTTCCAGTCCATGGCCCTTCAATAGACATACTCTTGCTGATATTCTCACCAACTGCCTGATGTTCGTCACCGCTAAAATGCTTCCTCATGGCCTTAATTTTCTCCTGAGTCATGATAGTGCCCGCAGAGTCCAGCACTGGAACAGCAACCTTGCCTTCAAGCATGCTAACCACAGATGACATTGGCGGCTTGAGTGCTGGAGTCACATTAGTACACATCAAAGCTACCTTTATCAATGCCAGCGCCTCCTCTTTGTTAAAGTGAGAACCAAGCCTCGGATCAACTAGTTCTATCAAATTCTCTCCCTCCTTCAGAAAGTGTGCCTAGATACAGAAATGTAAAGTGAAGGTATTTCCCTTTCAAGCTTCAGGTATTGATCAGTTGCAAAATATGCTCTAAATACTGAAACAGGAAGAAGTATATTATCTCCCTTGATAATTACGCGGCAAATGCAGTTGATAAGCACTTGCTAGTTCTAGCGTATAAATGGATAAAAAGAATCGAATGAGTCAATACAGATCGAACATGATTTTTCTTACTGATTTTAAATAAAAGATACTAGACTACAACAGCACTTACTAATGGTTAACCAGTTGCCAAGAAATCACCTACACCACTTTAAAATCGCCAGCTATTGTCGAGTTTTATCAGCACAAATTATTTGTCAATGTCATTACATGAAACGGCAGACTCGTCTTTCAATGTTCTTGATTATGCAACTCAGGTGACAATCAGATTTAACAAGGACTAATAATAATTGTTTGCTCTAACGGTTGCTCACTCAAAGCAAAACAAAATCTAACTTAAGGACTCAATTATATGAATGTGAAAAAGTTATACCTCAATCGAAAGTATATGGATATTCTGGTCAAGACATGGTCTTGAAAACTTTTTAATTTAACAGTAATTGCCAAAATTCAATAGTAGTCGAAGGACTTGCTTGGCGCTAATGAAACTACAGGGAGTATGAATGTCAAGCATAAAAACATAAAGACTAAAACTGAACTTTCGAGATCCACCCTAAATTATGGGGTCAACTTCCCCAAATTTCAAGGACTAGAATTTTCTTCATTCAAAACAAAAAAGAAAAAAAAAAGAATCTACATGAAAATTCAGAGTAGACCAACATGATAAGAAGAATCGGATTAATTTGAAATAACAAATTGCACTTAACAGCATGACAATTCGTTAAGCAAGTTTCAATAGCTGTTAACTATGAAACTCCTTTGCAACCATTGAAAGTGCATGTGAGGATTTAAATAAGGATACGATCATAATTCAAATGATAGAGTTGATTACCCAATCGAGTAGATTAAAGCATTCCTCGAGTTCTTTGGGAGCTAGTGTTGCTCCGGCCATTAACAAATTCTAAGGCAACAACGTCAAAACTATAGATGTTGGCTTTGTCGGTGAGGTAACCATGCATTGCGTACTCCGGTGCCATTTATCCATTGCACAACAAGAAAAGAGCTTGTGTTTGCAACAAGGTAACTGCCTTAAATAGCACATACTTAATATTCCTAAAATTCAAAAGAAAGAGTCATTCCTAAATGTGATGCTATGGTCTAAAGAGTAGAGGAAAAAAACAAACGCATCCTAATATATTCTAATGTCATTTACCAAGAATATTTCAGGAAAAAAAATAGATCATTGTTGTTCTTTATAAACTTTTTTTTTGGTTTGAAATATAAGTATCATTTATAGGATGACGTACATGAGCTTAAGGGCATTTCCCAGCATTACAAAGAGATATCTAAGAACGTGCAAAAATGGAGTGAGGGAATCTCCATATAGTACCCAATATTACATTTATTTGGGATGGCCTAAAATTTTTGTAATGTGAAGCTTGCCTGTAACAAGTTTACGAATTTTAGCCATGATGATGGGGACATCATTTGACTTGTTTTGGAAATGTCTATAGTTACGTTTATAGTTCTTTTTGTTGAACGAACGTTAGGGTTAGTAGAATAAGCTTACAATTTTATCTTTTCCCTAATTAATCACATTCCTTTCAAAAACAAGTTGACTTTTCACACACATTAATGCAAACATCTAAAGCATGTGAACATGCTTATCTATGTTTTTCCATGTGCATACAATAGAAACATGGGCGAATTTGCTATAATACTAAGTTATATTCAAATTAACAATTACATGAGTCAATATCGAGTATCATTACTTAATGGTAGAGTATGACACAATTTACATTTTTTCCTAATTAATGTAAAGAGTGATGGGACAGATCATAAAGCTGTGGTTAAGCCAAATTTGTTGAGCACCATGCTTTGGGATGATGTGAATCCACCACAAAGCTCCATTCAACTCACTTTTCTTAAATCAGAATATAAAATCTTGGGAAGATTGTCTACCGCAAGTTAAGTTTGCATATAATAAAAGCATGCATTCTCGCCACTAAATTTACACCATTTGAGGTTGTCTATGGTTTAAATCCATTAACTCCGTTAGATTTAACCCCTTTACTTGTTGATGAGCGTGTGGATTTAGATGGAGCAAAGAAAGCCGAATTTGTAAAGGCATTGCATGAGAAGACGCGCGCAAATATTGAGCGCAAGACTGAGCAATATGCAAGGCAAGCCAACAAAGGGCGCAAGGAAGTGGTGTTTGAACCCAGCGATTGGGTTTGGATTCATATGCGCAAAGAACGATTTCCTAACCAGTGACATTCTAAGTTATTACCACGAGGGGATGGACCATTCATGGTGTTGGAAAGAGCTAATAATGCCTATAAGCTTGATCTTCCGGGTAAGTATGATGTTAGTGCTACATTTAATGTTTGACATGATTCTTTTCGATGCAAGTGATGGTTTGAGGGCAAATCCTTTGCACGGGGGAGGGAATGATGTTGACATCGAGCGATATCGAGGAGGAGGTGCTAGGAACCCATTGTCTATTCCTACTGGTTCGATTACTCGAGCGCGGGCCAAGCAATTTAGGCAAGCTGTTGGCGTCATGGTTCGTGATCTTTAGCGTGGAGATGACCTTGAATCAAATCTTGAAGAATCTTGGAAATATTGGCGTAATCTTTCGCGTGGAGATGACTTTGGATTGAATCTTGAAGAATCCTAGAAATCTTGATGCAATTTGATTATCTGGTCATCAAATATTTGACCAAGTCAAATATATATATATATATATATATATATATATATATATATATATATAGATATATCTTCTTGTTTAGGTATATTCTAGAATATTACGCATTAGATTTCTAGAGTTGGTCTTAGGGTTTGTGTGGCGGCTAAAGGCCTACATTAAGGACTGACCAATTTTCTTTGGGGAGACGAGATATATTATATTTTTGCGGAAAAGAATTGAGAGGTTCTCTTTACTTTGCTCTTTTGAGGACTTGACTTTATCAAGATTCTCTTGTGGCGGTTGATTCGACTTATCGGCGAGAAAGCAAATTTTTTCGCTCGTGACGTCTATAACATCGGTTGGTTGACACGCGTTCGTCAACGCCACGTTCATATCGAGGTTCGCAATTCGCACCATTCGAGCCTTCGTAGAACGATATTTCCGCAACGATTCACATCCGGGGGCATTAGGGCCGGCGGCACGAAACCGGTTGGGATTGCCTCGAAACTCGGCGGCTTGGCGTTGGACGGCCCATGAGGATGGTCCTCACAATTGTGGCCAAATGTCCTACAAACCAGGCATTCAGGTGGCAACCATTCAAAATCAATGGCCATGGATCTAGAGACTCCTTTCAAGACCACTTCAACGGACTTGCTCCTTGGCTAGTTTAATTGGATCTCAACACACACCCTAGCAAATGACACCCTCTTCCCTTGGTCCGTTCGTTCATCTACATAAAGTGGCTTACCCACCACACTAGCAATAGCACTGATCACCGACACCGACCAGAAATCGAATGGTAAATTCCTCAGCGAATCCACACCGGCATTGAGGTTTGGTTTTCCTTCTTGAGATTCATGAGCGGTTGCCATTGACGCAGGATGAGGGGAACTCTTCCCACCTTAATGGGACCTTCCTCAAGAAGTTTATTTCGAAATACCGGGCCGGTAAGTGCAAGAAAAGAAGCCTTGATCATTGGCCAAGACTTCCACAAGCTTGGGACCCCACGCTCTCTTCAAAGATTGCTCAGTAAGTCCGAAATGGAGTATTCTCCCTACATAGTATCCTACTAGGCATTCATGCCATATAGGGTCTATTGCATCCAACACCTCATTGGCCAACTTAACAATTGGCTTACCATCCACATATGTAGGAGGAATGAAGGACAATTCAGAACCTTTTGCAGCCACCCAGGCCACATTTGCCCATGTGCGAGCAGGAGCTTGATTCGGGACATTTGGATGAGGGGCTGGGACCATCGGTCTCTTTGAAGCAGCCCGCATAACGACTCTGTCCACGAGATCTGTGCATACGTGCAGGAGCATTGAGCGGTGCTTGCTGCACTTGTTGCCGACCAGTAGGGCTGATGTTGGGATTCAAGGCCTTACCTCGATTTGAGTGGATTGCACCACCATGGGAAGCAGAAGGACGCCCCAAAGAGGACCCAGCATGATTCTGGACTTTTGGAGTGGGATTACCAATCCCAACAGCAGCAGGATTCATATAACAAACAGGTGGTGTGCGGCCCAAAGACTAACAACAAAATGTCATTAATGTGGAGTAGACTTACCAGGGCCAATGCCAACAGCTCAATGTAGGACAGAGAGGAGTCCAGATCAACCAGAGACCGCCCAGCACACACTCCCGCTGCAGCAGAACCCAGCTCGCCGGAACTGTGTGCGAGAGGCCGAATCGCGCTCCAGCCCAGACCTGAACTAAAGGAGCAGACCGAATATGGAGAAATGCTTCTGTGGGGAAGTAGATCAAGGCCAGAGGAGCCTGCCTTGCAAAATCAGCTCAAACCAATGGCCACAACTCCTGGGTGAGCAAAACACCAGAAGAAGCCAGTCCAGAAACTGGACTGCGACCAGCAGCCCTAGGGCAGCGTATAACTCTCAAAGGAGACCAACTTTGCCAAAATACTTTCGTGGGATTGTAGATGAGGTGAAACGAACATACCCACCAAAAATCAGCCCATTCTGATGTCTATAACTCCCTGGGTGAGAAAAAAACCAGAAGAAAGCAGTCCAGAAATTGGACTGCGACCAGCAGCCCTATGGCAGCGAATAACTTTGATGTAGACCAGCTTTGCAAAAATCCTTCGGTGGGGCTGTAGAGGAGGGTAAGAGTAATCTACCCTCCAAAAATCAGCCTATTACGATGGTTAGAACTCCAAGAATGAACATAAGACCATTCTGATGAACAGTGCCAGAGTTCGCTCAGTAGAAAGATTTCGGTGAACAGTACCCGCGCAAGCTCACACAAGGTAAAACTTTTTTTTTTTTTTTGGGTGAAAGGTAAGAGATATATTGATAACTTTGGACAAACAAGAAACGGCGCTAACTTATACTCTGACCGCGTAGCGAGGAAGAGTGGAAGGGAGTCGAAGGAAAACAAAAGAAAGAAGAAAAAAACGCCCACAACCTAGGCCGAGGCAAAACCAACCTAGCAAATCTCTACTACATTCTTAAAAGCGGGACGAGAACTAGGACGGTACAAAGACAAGCACCAACAGCAACAAGCAAAGCTACCGAGAAAAGACCGAGGGGTCAAGCCCCAATTCCTTTGAAGTCTTCTATTTCTTGGGGTAGGAGGCACATTCTTGAAGGAGAGAACTCTGTCCTTGACAACTTTGATCAAATGATTTTTGAGAGCCGACACGAAAACAGTTTCACCCCGAAAAATGATGCAATTCCTCTTCTTCCAAATTAGATAACATAGAGCTCCAAAAGAACCTAGCAATTTTGTGGAAGAAATCCTTACCCGATAAAAACTTTAGAGCCCAAGTGGAGGTCTCAGTCCATGGTCCAATTCTCCAAGGTAGGTTGCACCTAGAAGCCCGAAAATAAGCCGGGGTAGCGGGGGTTTGACGGTGAAAGAAAAGGTGATCAATAGAATCCGGCGAGTTGAGCAAAAGGCACTGAGGCAGAGTAGTCAATCCTACCGTAAGAAAGTAGGAGTGATTGAGTCGGTAGGCGCTTCTTGGCAATAAGCCATAATAGAAATTGATAACGCGGTGCCAAGGCATTATCCCAAACCAGAGTCGCCCAAGGAACTCGATCTTTTTAACTCGATTAAATTCAGGGCCGAAGCAACCGAAAAAAGGCCCGAAGAATCACCGCACCAAAGGAACCGGTCACAAACATTAGAAAGCACCGGCAAGGAGAAGCCCCAACTTTCCAGGCGGGATTTAAAGGCTAGGGCGGAGGTGTACAGTTCAGAGACAGCTGCCATCTTAGATAAACCCGAGTCCTCCATTACAGTGGAAGAAACAATTGCATCCAAAAGACCACATGGAAGCCAGTTATCATGCCATAGAGATGTATGCATTCCATTGCTAATTTTCCAACGAAACGACCGCGAAAGTAGGGCCTAAGCTGCAAGATTTTTTTCCAAGCCCACGAGCATAAGGTTGGTTGAGGAGAAATCCAAAAATTCACTCTCTTAAAGAAATTCGAGTGAATCCAACGACACCGGAGTGACTCCTTATTAGTAAATAAGAACCAAATGTATTTGAGCAATGAAGCTCTATTGCAATCTTTAAGATTTCTAATAGCCAAGCTGCCCTCATTTTGGCATGCAAATATCTAGCCACGAGACTTTGGCCCCACCTTTTCCTAGGGCAGAACCTTTCCAAAGAAATTGTCTCAAGATGCGCTTAATATTCAAAAGAACAGCAGCAGGTAAAGAAAAGACACTAGCCCAAAACGCCTGAATGGACTGGAGAACGGACCTTATAAGTTGGAGTCTCCCCGCAAAGAGAGAAATCGATGAGTCCAAGATTGGACTCTTGCTGTAATACGGTTGATCAACTCGGTGCGGTCGGTCTTGGTCAATCTAGAAGAGATGATAGGTACCCCTAGATACCGAATAGAGAGTTTGCCTTCTTGAAAACCAAATGTAGATAGAATATTCCTCTGAAGGGAAGAGGAGCCTCCCGATAGGAAAACATCACTTTTGTTTCTGTTTGGTACAAGACCGCTCTAGGAGGAGAACGTGTCAAGGCTCCTTTTAAGAACCACCACCGACTTCCGATTCCCATGGCAGAACAGGAAGACGTCGTCGGCGAAAAGAGATGGGAGAGTCTCATAGATTTACATCTCCAAAAGAACTTGAAATCTTTGACGGAGGTAAAACTTTTAGTCTCCATAGAATGTACAAATTGTGAACAAATCATGATTTGCAAAGTACGAGTTATTTGGATAAACTTCCCGACCATAACATATTGAACGCTTTATGTGCTTTATATATTAGAACCAGCACTCCATAATGCTCCGAGTTTACCTGTATATAAATATTAAAAGCTCTCCTTCCAAGGCTTTTTATAACTTTTGTTGCCTGTGAACATTATCTCCACAAAATGAAGGGTTACATTGTAGGGCCCAACCATCAAACAAAAACCGTAATAAGTTAGAGAGATGGTAGAACGTCGTGCTTCCATGTAAAGTTGGGCATTATTCATAAACAGTGTGGATGTGTTTTTAACTTTATAGCTAACTGCAGCGATATTGTCATCGGCGAAGTAACTAGTGCAACTGTAGGCCCAGTAATCACTCCTGAAGAAACTTGAAGGTGTAGCCTCCCGTGAGTCATCTTCGTATGTGGTGCCCCTTACTTCTGCTTTGCTCCCACCGCAATTTATGAAGAGGTTATACCGACCTGGATGGAGTAAAGAAGCAGCCACGGAGAAAATTCAGTTTCTTCTATTTGTTAATATGGAGTGGACTTTCCAGACACACCAAATAAGCTAGCATTCACTCATTGGAAAATTACATAGAAACTCCCAAGTTATGAGCAACCCATTATTTCATGCAGGTAGCTTTTGAAATTATTAGGGTAATTATGCATCAACCATCAAAGATTGACACAATAGCCAAGAGGAGAGTTGACAAGGAGATAAATTTAATGAGAAATTACATAGAGAGTAAGATGCAATATTAGAATCTAATGATAATAATAGGATATGTTAGAATAATTTAAATATAAAATCATGCATTCTTCTAACAATTTAAGCTTTTAAAATAGTTGGCTATGATCCTATAAAATCTCATATAATATTAGAGCTGGATTTCATAAGTTCAAATCTTTCGAAGCCTAATTTGCCTCCCTAATTAAATATGTCCACACTTCATTTAATAGCTTAAACTTTTAGAACAATTAGCTGTAGTCCCACGAAATTTCATAGGCTATACAGCACGTCAATTTACATTTTATACAACAATGACTCTGCAGCATATTAACTTACTTTTTGCACCATGTTGACTCTGCAAACATGAGACGAGTCCACTCGTGGTAGAATATGAGGTTCTGAGCAAGTCAGCAAAGATTTTACTGTTATAATCATCATCATTCTTAATGAATTTCAATGCTAAGTACATAGCCAATAAAAATGCAGGTCCCTCGAAATCCAAGTCTCTCGTTGAAAAGTTAATCGCAAACATACGCATTCTCAACCTCGGAGCTTGCGAACAAGTTGCTGAAGAGAAAAGACAAAATCAACATTCAGCAGAGAAATGGAAATATTATACACAAACAGGATATAAGTTACTCAATAAGTGCACATTTGGGGGAGCCCTGGACTGACTGAAGGAAGTAGGACATACACAGATCCTTCATGACATTATGAGCCTCCAGCAGTGAATTTGTTGTATGATAAATCACTACACAGAGAAACAGTCAACCATTTCCAAAATCACATCAATTTGAAGAATGAACTGAAAGTCATTCCATCAAATGATTTTTTTTTTCAATAATTCCATCAAATGATTAGTATGTACAAAAATGCATACAAGTTGCAAAAAATGGACAGGTAAGGCAAGATGAAAGGTGAAAACATCACAAGATGATGAAATTGATATTTTATTCCTACTGAAAATATCTTGTCTTAGAATATGAAAAGGAGAAAGACTAACTGAAGTAAATGGAGACTTTAAAACTATTTATAGTGTATAAAAACATTTTACTCAGTAACAGTACCACAGTCATGATGTCTAAGGCAAAGAGGCTTAAATAGAATTGTGATTCCACCTACTACTACATCGCGTCTTCTAATAAGAAATTATCCAGACCACATAAGATAGTATCAACTACCTCACAAGAGCTTCATTCCTACACCCATAAGATAATATCAACTTCTCCAAAGTACACTCATTTTGGTTGTAGAGTTTCTCAAATACACAAACCCATAAAAACATTGTTATCAGCAAGAAATGGCCCAAGCAACTAATCATATACTGCAGGTGATACGTTAGACAAACTTTCAAAGAGGATTAATAGGAGCTAAAATTTTCCAAACATAATTTTAATCATTCCAATAGGTCTGAAAATGATCTACAGCTGGGAATGGCTTTTGTATAGGGAAAATGGAGCTAACTAGGCACTTCAAGAAAATCAAATTTATATTCTTTCATGCATATCATACAGTTCAGCCTCTTTTTGTTACATACATCCATCCAATTAACAGATCCCAACGAGGAGAAAGGTACTTATGATGTTTCCATTTATCTCCAAAGGCTACTAACCATAAAGATGCAAGATGTGAAAGCATAATTGCTTGGTACAGAGCAAGATTAGCCATATAAAGCTAGAAGCAAATTCATAATTAAACAAGATATTTTCTTCAGGCAGCGAAGCGTACATTTTTAACTTGCACCATCCAATCAGGGACTGCTCCAGTCAACTGGTTTCCAGTTAGATACCTAAACAAGATTATTTGAATGAGTCAGCTCCTCGTGTACTTTATACACTCTAACTGACATTATTTAAGACTTATACCTCAAAAACGCATTATTTAGCAGATTATTAGCATTTTTGTTTACTTGTGGTGTAGAAAAAAATCAGTTTAAGTCATGATAACAATATAGAGCTTTCAGCTGGAGATGAAAGATTAAGGAAATCAATGACAGAGGAAAACCCTGATCCCTGCGAAACTTGGAGCGCCTGGAGAAAGATTACCATAACAGTAGTACACAAAGCTGGACTAGTGAAGGGTACCTCAAATTAGCTTATCAACTATTTCCTCGCGATGATGTTCTTGTCCTTCTAAGACATAAAATAAATAATTAAGGAAGACGTGCCATTGTCAAGCTTCAATTGTTGGGACAGTCCAAGAAGCTTAGGACTATAGTTTCTCATCATTCTCAATACTAGGGTTAAGATACCAAGGTCCTCCACAGACCTTCTAAATAGCACTTAAGAGCTGCACTCACCAAACTTCTAGAGCCATTGTTGTGGAAAGAACCAAGTAGAGAGCCTAAGGACTTTTGTTATATTTAATCTCCTATACATCATAAAATAGGCACACAAGACATGCATTGAGTATAGAAACATACAACTGTCAAATGCTAAAGTATCACTGATCCATTTAACTCTTCTAGCGTAAACAAGTAACTTTTTGAAACTTGTGAATGAGGCGAAGAAATGATCAAAGGGCTGCTCTTTAAGCAACAGAATATCAACGATCTACGCCTGCTCCATGACTAAAGTCCCACCAAAATAATTACTTGACAATAATCATAAATTCTTAACTCAATTCATTACAAAGTTTGGATGGTGAAGTAATAAGCATTCATCACCTGAAGACTTTAAGATTTAAAAAATGAATATGTTATCATGGTCTAAGTTCTATTGATAGCTCAACTACTTTATGGTAAAAGTTGCCTGTAGCTTGACCACTAGAAAACTTGAGACTTTAGATTCTCCTACAAAATACGAAAAGAAGCCTAAGTTCAGCATCGAAGTACTTACATATATTCTACTTTTTTCAGGTTGCTGTAGGATCCTGGGATTTTGCCACTCAGTTTGTTGAAGCTGAGGTCTCTGCAAAGCAAGTTTATGTGAATATATAATGAGAAGATACTTTTAACTGACTCCTCAGGACACTCTTTGAGCATACTTCAGACGATTGTACAAACACAGACAACATCAAATGAACATACAAAGTCCAGTTCAAATGTTTAGACATGCAGGTCAACTGTCTAGTGCCTAAGCTTTCTACTAGACATTCATCTCCAGAGGCTTTCATTGCCTAAATCCAAGTTTCAAGTTGGTCACATGCTATAAGTATACAAAAAAATTTACAAAATGGAAATTTCAATTTATATAACTAGAAAAGCTATTTGGGCGCTAAATTGAGTGCGTCCCAAGGAATGCACCATATTATAGTTCAGATTGGGAGATTTCACTAATCTAATAGGACCGAAACTAAAGCTAATCATAATATGTTAAAAACATCTCCTTCAAAATATATTATTTATGAATAAAGGGATGCCGACTCAATACTAGGGTGCTTAGAAAAGGAAATATCAGCTTCAGTGAATAAACAAATAAAGAATAAAATGAGAATTTCAAAAAAAAAGGAAAGGGAATAGAGTATGTGATAAGCCGCAGCAGAACCACAGAAATTTGGTCATTCAAGAATGTCAGAAAAACAAAAAATTAAAGCTCCATTTGTTTAGTGGAAAATGTAACGTTTTTAGAAAATATTTTCCATGAAGTTATTTTTTAGGAAAATGAAAATATTCTGGTGCTTGACTGAAATCCTGAAAATATCCGGAAAATATTTTCCATTGTTTAGTATGGAACATTTAATTTGATTTTCTAGGAAAAAATTGCCAAAAAATTCAAATTTTTTAATTTATTTTTTAAATCCTTTTCTTTTAACTTCTTCCTCTGCCGGTTGTCAGCTATGGCGACGGGCCATGGGATAAAAAAATATTTTTATAAGAACAAGCATTTCATTAACTAAGGATCCAAACTTGAGCACAAGGACCCACACACAGCCTTCGCGGACTCAACCTAAGTCTTTGGGGACTAGAGCTTGAGTGTCAAGGACCCAAGCATTGCTTTTATGTACTCGGGGTCGGGTATTAGGGCATAGGGCTTGGGCACCAGGGCTTCGGGCCCAACCTTGATGGACTAGGCTTAGGCGCTAAAGACCTAGTCCTAAACGCTGAGGACCAAGAACTAGGCGTTGGGGTTCCCGTGTCCAAGCAAAGAGTTGCGAGGTCCAAGCACCAATACCAACTCATAGTTTGGAAAATATTTTCCCACTTTTTCAAAAGAGGAAATCATTTCTAAATTTAAACATAGATCTTTCATTGACTTGGAAAACATTTTCCATTAACTTATTTTCCTACACAAACCAAACGCTGGAAAATCAAGAAAATGTGTTTCACGAAACAAACAAAGCCATGACAGAATGGCAAAATGTTGTTGTTAAAAGTAGCGTTTATTAAATCTTACGAGATGACCACATGAACAAGAAGAATTGACTTGTATAGAGATGCATTTGAAGCCATGCTCACGTTTGAACTATGAATGTTATGTTTGACAAGTGTACAACAGTCAAGCATAAAACTCCAGCTAGATATTATAGGGCTAAGATTCAAGAATGTAAACCACCGGAAGGAAAGTTTCCAGACAATCAACCACTAGAAGCCTTCATTTTGCATTAATGCTCTTAAGAAGTTAAGATAACATATCAAAGCAAAAGTAAATTAGACGAAATGGGAAACCACAACCAAGGTAAGAATTCTTGCTGGAAAAGTGAAAACAAAGAGAGTGTTAGAATATTTAAATAACAAACCGCTTTCATCTAATAGCTTGAGTTTTAGAACAATTGACGGATTTTTCTTTCCGTTAAGTGATTTATATGAATCATTAATTTTTCTCTCATGGAGTTTCTTCGTTATTCATATGGTCCGTATTTTAAAAAACATAAAAATTATTTAAGCACAATAACCGCGGCAAGTACTATTTTTACCCAAGGCTTTGCTACTTCGGGTCTTTTAACTTAAATGCATCAATCTAGTGGTCCATACCTAGATTACTTTGGTATCTACCCAACATTCCCATAGCAAAGGCTATGTCAGGTCGAGTGCAAATCTGAGCATACATCAAGCTTCCAACAGCAGAAGCATATGGAATGTTTTTCATTTGTTCTCTTTCAAAATTGTTCTTTGGGCATTGGTTTAAATTAAACCTATCACCATTCACAATGGGTGCTATACTTAGTGAACAATCTTTCATCCGAAACCTCTCTAAGACCTTATTGATATAGGTTTCTTGAGATAGTCTTAATATACCTCGAGGTCTATCTATATGGATCTTAATGTCAATGACATAAAACGCTTCACTCATATCCTTCATATCAAAACTCTTAGAGAGAAATTATTTCACTTCATATAGCAACCCCTTGTCATTGGTTGCAAGTAAAATGTCATCTGCATATAGTACAAGAAAACAAATTTTGCTCCCACTAACCTTCTGGTATATACATTCATCCATAACATTATCTATAAAACCGAATGAAGAGATAATATCATGGAATCTTAAGTACCATTGGCGGGATGCTTGTTTCAAGCCATATAGTGACCTTTTAAGCTTGCATACCAAATGTTCACCAGCACTAGAGAAGAATCCTTCTAATTGTTTCATGTAAACCAATTCTTCGAATTTTCCATTGAGGAATGCCATTTCACATCCATTTGATGTAACTCCATATCAAAATGAGCAACCAATGCCAAAATAATATGAAGAGAATCTTTCTTGGATACAGGAGAAAACGTCTCCGTGTAATCGATTCCATTTACAACCAATGACCTTCGCACCATCGGGCAACTCAACTAAATCCCATACTTCGTTTGATGCCATAGAATTCATCTCTTCCATCATAGCATTGTACCATAAATTGGATTTATCACAACTCATGGCTTATGAAAACGTCTCGGGATCACTTTTAGCTCCTACATTATAATTAGATTCTTGTAGATACACAATGTAGTCATTAGGGATTGCTGATTTCTTTATTCTAGTAGACCTTCTTAATATTGCATCAACATCCTCCTGAGGAGTTTGTTGTTCAACTGGAAGCTCAACGGTATCTGGTAATTGCTGAACAGTTGGGTCTCTTACCGGATCAATATCGCGAGTTGTGGATCTTTAATGATTGGTTGCTCAACGACCGGTTGAACCGAAGGGGTGTTGTAAACATCAACCAATCCAGATTACCTGAGGTGGAAGGTTGAGTATCTAAATGATCTTCTTCGAGAACAAAATCCCCGAATTGATTGTTCCCACTAATTAGGTCATTCTCAAGAAATTTAGCATTTCTTGATACCACAAACCTAGTGGTGTGAGGTGGACAATAAAATCCGTATCTTTTGGACTTTTCGGCATATCCGATGAAACACATTTCTTTGACTTGTTGGTATGTTTTCCCTTTATACAGTCTACATAATTGTCATAATCAGTCAAATCTAGAGTATTAAGTACTCCATCATTTACTAGTAGTTTAATTCTATCCATGAAGATATGTCCCAATCTCCGGCGCCATAACATAGAGGAATCCTCATTCACAACACATCGTTTTATACTAGCATTATCATGAACGTGTATCGCATTATTAATGATATTGTATTGTAAATTAATTCAAAAGAGACCGTCGGACAAAATACCACTCCCAACAATTTCAGATTTATACGATAAATTGAATATTGAATCTGAAAATTCAAAGGAGTATCCCAAAGGTACAAGTCTTGAAATTGAAATTAAATTCCTTGAAAACTTAGGAATATAAAAGGTTCTTTCTAAAAAAAAAAAAAAAAAAAAAAAACCACTACCGAGAATTAATTTGCATGTCTCAATAGCTTCCATACTCGAGCGCAGATTGTTTCCTAAATAGATGCTTTGTTCACTTCCCATTAGTTTTCACCGGTTCAAAAAACCTGCAAGGAATTCGAAATGTGGATTGTAAACCAGAATCAATTTACCAAGTGTTGTGACCCACATTAACTATATTAGATTCATAACAAACACATGAGAGTTGGTTACCTTTCTTTTGAGCTAGGCCTTAAATTTGACGCAATCCTTCTTCATGTGCCCCTTCTTTTTACGAAGAAGCACTTTGATTCCTTCTTAATGCTAGCTTGTGGAGGTAGAGGCATCTTACCTTTTCCCTTTCGCTTGCCTTGCTCTTTATACTTATCTTGTGTTGCCATATGGGCACTTTCTCCTTTCTCCATTAGTAGCCTCTCTTCCTTTTGAACACACATGGTCATGAGTTCATTGATTGACCATTTAGTTTTATGTGTGTTGTAATAGATTTTGAAAGGGGCATACTCTTGTAAGAGAGTATTCAGAATATAGTATACAAGAAAGAAATCTGATATCCCAACCTCAAGATTCTTTAGCTGAGCTACAATGTCTCTCATCTTCATGATCTCACGCACAGCTCTTACACTGGTAAGTTTTAAGGATGATAACTTCATAATCAGGGTCATGGCATGCACCTTCTCTGAAGACTCAAATTGTGCATCAGTAGCCTCTAGCAATTTCTTGGCATTGTTATACTGAATGACTGAACCATGAATACTAGCAAAGAGTTTTGTCTTTATGTACATCACACTGAGACAATTAGACTACTCCCATTGTGCATAACGAGTATGCTCAGCATGCGTACTATTCTTAGTAGGTTCAGGTGGCTCGTCTGACCTTAGAGTATAATCAAGATCCATGCACCCCAATTGAAGAAGAACTAATTCTCTCCATTCTTTATAGTTATTTCCATTAAGTTTGCGAACAATTATACAAGAACTAATCTTAGGTGGTAATACTACATTATAATCAAAGAAAACTTATGAATCATATATTTGAGGCAAATAAACTTAAATCATATATTACCAATGTAAAACATGTTAAAAATATGAATCACATAACATCAAAAACTATCAAATTATATTCCATTCCTTGGGTAAATTAAGAAAGATAAAATAATATTTCATCCTAATTAATCACATTAATATATTGAAAATTCCCGTGGGATAAAATTCATAATATTAATGTAACTAATCACAATTATTGTCTATGATTATATGTGATCCAAAGGCTCTTAACGTATATAATTTGATATAATTAAAGATGTTGTGGCTAATCTTTAATTAATTAAATATATACGGATCACTAGGCATTTAATTTTATGAGAAAATATCCATAAAATTGCACATAAGGTAAAACAGCAAAATCATGTGCAAAGGGGTAAAACTAGAATTTTGCATGCAAGGCCAGAATTGGAATTTTATTTTTAAGGGGTAAACGGGAATTTTATGCCCAAAAAGGGCAAAATCGTAAATTTTCACGCCCAATGGGGGTGGAAACCAGAATTTTATGCATCAAGGCAAAAACCGCAATTTTCTTTAATGCGGAGGGCAAGATCGTAATTTTAGTCAGCGATAGGGGCAAAATTGCAAATCTACAAAAGCTTCGCCGCGACCTTCTCCGTTTCGCCACCGGATCTTCTCCAATAGCCCATGTCTAACAAAATTGATTGATGGGTTTCGAAGAGAACGTTGGGACGAACGAATAATTTCAAAATCCGGCAAAAATGAACAACATGTTGACCAAAATTGAGCCTAAAACGATCTACCCTAGAAAACCCTAACAACCAAAATTTTCTGTCACGCTCCGATCCTCCGAGCGCGCGCACATCCCACTCTGGTCGATACAAATGCGACTTCCCAAGACACGTCGCCGACCCATTCAATTTTATTATGCATGCGGAAGCGAAACAAATCCCCGACAACATTTAACTTGGGATAGAAAACGGGCAATCATTCACAACCAAACAAGCTTTCTTATAAACACATAGGTTTATATACAATAATGGATTGTCTACAAAATAGACGGGCTCAACAACTAGGGAACTGTCCTATGACCAACTTGTCAGACACGTTCGCCGATTCTTCAGCCTCCACCTTCCGAACTCCAGGACTTCCGGTCCTCCACGACCGTCATCTAGGGACCTGAAATATTATCCCACAACCGGGATGAGACTACGTCTCAGCGAGTCCTACCCTCTAAAACTCAATTAGGGAGAAAATACGCCTCAGGGCGCTCTAGCCACACAAATAGGATAGAGGACTTACCTCACCTCGGTCCTTTCTGTACATCAAGTACAATTCATATTCAAACAATGCTCGCACAAGTTGAAACTACGACACACCCATCGGTCTATCACTTCAATCAATCCAATTGATATCATACGATCCACATATCTATCAATTCATACCATCTATTAAACCATACCATCTATTCATCCATCAATACATTCACGGCTCACACAAGCTGAAATGGATGCAATGCTCTCTGGCTGATATAGATGGTAGCTCGCCAAGCTGATATATACATAGATGGTAGCTCACACAAGCTGATAGATAGATCGTGCTTGCACAAGCTGATAAAACGATATTAGCTCACCAGAAGCTGCTGCAATATTCAATATAGTATATTATAGCTCACCAGAAGCTGCCGCAATATATGTATATTATAATTGCTCGCCCAAGCCGATACATATATATAAACAAATGCTCGCCAAAGCTGATCATTCAATAATAAACCATAGAACTGGATATTCAATCCAATAACAACCAACAATTCAAACTAGTCATACAAAGCAATTACGGTGCTAAAAGCCAACACCGGGTATTTTCAAGTTAAATACCACAACTTCATCAATTTCACACAATTCCACACTTTTGGAATTATTAACCATAATCATCAATCACTCAATTTCTTAATTTAAACATACAATTAACACAAACCGACCGCACTTTGCTGCGATCGTGCGAAATTCTAACGACCCCATCCCGGCATAATTTTCGAAATTATTAAATAATTAAATTTAATTCCGAAAATTAAATAATTAAATATTGAATTATAATAATATAATTTAATAAAATAATATTTACAAATTCGAAATAATTAATTAATTAAAAATAATTAATTAGGGCTTAAACAAGATTACACTAATTTAATAATACAATTAGCCCTAATTAAACATCCATTAAACTAATCATACAACTAATCTAATTTACATTAAAATAATCTAATCTAACCACCTAAACCTAATTAGACTAATCTAAATACCCCTTAAGCATCATTAACTTACTAAGCAGGGATTAGAGGATAAACTCACCTGATTAACATTCCGGGCGAGTCCACGGCGAAGGCAATGCCAAGGCGGGCAATAAACCTCAAGGCGGTGACACCAACCAAGGCTGGGAAGATACCTAAAATGGGCCTCGAAGACCTCACGGCTTTCGGTTTTCTCGCGATCTGCGGGCTGAACGGCGAGAAGAAACCAGCAACTTCAACGGTGAAAACGGGCTGATCGGAGCTCCGGCAGCGGGTGGTTGGCAATTGGTGGCTCCGGGGGTCTTGGGGATCTTACTGGAGGTTGGGACGGGCAAAGGAATGGTCGGAATGGGGCGAAACAGCAAGAAAACGCGGAACAGGCCGAGCAGGGCGGAACGAGAGGGTCCGGCGAGCGGCAGCTTCTCTCAGGATTTCGGGACGACCGGAGAATCGTTCCGGCGAGCGGTGGGATACTCCGGAACGGGCTGGATGTCCTCGTCACGGAAGTGGGTGGAGCGTTTGCTGATTCATCCGAGAAGTTGACTTTTAACTCGAATCTTTGGCGAAAGGTTGGCTAGAGCGAAACTGGAACGATGGGAAAACAAGGGAGGAAAACGGCCGACGATGGCCTTCCGGGCGTGCGACGATGGAGGGGCTGGTGCTGCTCGGTTCCTCTGGTTTTTGCTGAGCTTCTCTCCTTCAACAACAATAGAGAAAGCCAAGAAATGGGGAAGAAGAAGCTGCTGAAGAGGGGCTCCCTGGTGGCTCTCTAGCTTGCAACACTTCTCAATCTCTCCTTCCACTTGCCCCCACCATGACATCACATGCCATCAGCCACTCTCTCTCCTCAAGCTTCCTCCACAAGCTTGTTAATAGGTGCAAAATGTCCTTAGCCCCATGGCATACGAATTTTAGACATTCCCCCATTCAATCCATTCAATTCTCTCTCGATTCCATCCAATTGAAGCTCAATTAAATTAACCCATGTGTCCTCAGCCTTCTCATGACATTTCCTCGTCAAATGATCCAACTTGCATCCCAAAGATTCAATTAAAAATGGCCCTCTGACAATCCCGAACAAAAACGGCATTACTTTGCTTTTCCGCCAAAAATCTCGGTTTGTAGAATAAATCTTCTGGAGATGAGTCGACATTCTTAAAATGAATTGTGACTTGACAAAACTTTCAATTTCTATAATCGAGTTCAATTTCACGGTTAAATTCAATCTGGCGCGACTTTAGCACATCTTAATCTACCGGGTAGCTTTTAGGAATTTTCTGTGCAATTGACTGTGGTTGATTATTTTCAAGCCACAAAGTGCATCTTCGACACATTGGTGACTCTCGATTGTCGTAGAAATCTCGAGATTTCAAATACGGACACGAGGTACCAAAAACGATAGAGAAATCGGTCTAGTGCCGATCAACGAGAATTGTGCAATTAGGTGGAATCACCCACAATGAATTACATGGTTCTGTTGAATCGACCTATCTCCGGTCTCTAATTGGTCTGTGCCGTAATGACCCTTGCAGATTAGTACGGTCAAGCAGTCGTTTCCTGGTCGAATTCTCAAGTCTATTGCGTTTAGATTCCTTAACGGCTTCACCTGATAGACTAGTTATCTCGTGAATGGCCAACTCGGAAGAAAGCTATAGATGCGAAGATGAAATGCCCGACTTATTTAATTGAAACCAGAATTGGAAAATCGGGATGTCACATTTTCACCGCTCGATTAACCTCCGCCGATTAGTAATATGCCGAAAAATTTAAGGGTTTTTCATCCTATTGGCGGTGTGACCATGCGGAACCATTATCGTGTGGTGGGTCGCTTGAATTTGGCCAGAATTTAAAATTCCGATCCAAGCCATATAGAAATCCGAATTTACCCACACATAATTCAATGAAAATAAATAAAATTCCAAAATTTCACCAAGGAAAAGATTATAAATATGCTCTGATACCATGTGGCACCCCTCGACGGCCCCCGATCCGCTAGAGTCACCACAGTTCGCTTTTCCTTTTTCTTTCCCAAATAACAAGTTACTCTGATACCATTTTTTTTTTTTTGTTGCAGCGGGTCCATACAACCATGGGGGTTTACATCTTTTATTAACGGTCCCTTGCGCAATTTACATAACGGAAGCATATCTAACAATTCCCTTCCCTACATTCAGAAATCGATGCACACCTACTAAACATCTTATATAAGTTAAAGTCGGATGCGTTTATTTACATAAGGCAGATGGACATCATTCATCGGTACATCAAAATGCCATAGCCTTTCTATACTTGGCTATATCTCAAAAGATGACTGACGTCTCTTCCAACAGTCATACAATTTAAGTCCATCGATCAGTGTCGGTGTCCAAAAGCTCCTTCCCTTGCTATCCTCCTCCTCACGGTCACATTCAACCGTTCAAACCATCTACTAATCTGAAATGTTGGTCCCAAAAGGGTGAGTACAACCACTCAGGCGGGTAAAGGAATCCAATAACCACTCAATGCATCATACAAATCATACATGCATTGCGGCGTAACTTACCTTGAAGCCATGCGCATACTATCATGCATCATCACATCAATTTATAACACATACATATGTATCATCGTCGTATCACACATGTCATCATCATCATGACATCATTACATTACACGTGTCATCATCATCATGGCATCATCACATTACATATGTCATATCATATATCATCATCATAATCGTCATCATGGCATCATTATATCATACATGTCATTCTTATCATGACATCATCACATCACATGTTATCACCATCATCATGCATATCATCATGCATATCATGCCATGGGTGATCATCATATCACATCACATATCATTATCTCCATCATCATGCATATCATCATGCATATCATACCATATCATCACCATCATGCATATCATCATGCATATCATGCCATGGGTGATCATCATATCACATCACATATCGTTATCTCCATCATCATGCATATCATCATGCATATCATACCATATCATCACCATCATGCATATCATACCATGGTTTAATTTCCACTTTTACTTTTCAATTGATCTCCACATCACCCATTTCTCAAATCATCAATTTTATCTCACATTTTACACTCGCATCTCATGCGAGAAAAACCCTCCGGGCATGTATCCAAGATACAACCGGGCATCCGCCCCCACATTCCGGGCATCTCGCATCTCATCTAGCATCACGAGGAACCTCCGGGCATGTATCCAAGATACAACCGGACTTCCGGCCTTTACCCTTCTAGCCGGGCATCCCGCACCCCAATCCTGGTGTCGCGAGGAATCTCCGGGCATGTATCCAAGATACAACCAGACTTCCGGCCCCCACATTCCGGGCATCCCGAAACTCCCGGGGAATCTCTGGAATTACGCCACTGCCACCCAGACAACATCCTCCACCACAACCTCATTCTCATCCACATTTATCTTTTATCTCAATTTAACATGGCAATTTGGCATGGCATCAAACATATCACACTTGCATTTCAATTCACATGTCGTGCACATGTCGTAGCTTAATCACATAAGCATTTCAATTCACATGTCATGCACATGTCATAGCTTAATCACATAAGCATTTCAATTCACATGTCATGCACATGTCATAGCATAATCACATAATTCATTTCGATTCAATGCATACACCAAGACCTCATCACACAAGTGCCACACAAATGGAATTGAATCCATGGCCAAATAAAAATCCATTTTATTTATTATTTTATTATTTTATTATTTTATTATTATTTGTATATTTATTTATTTTTCATAAATAAATATTTAATATCCATGATTTTCCCAAAATCATAATATTCAAAAAATAATTTATAGGATCACAATTTTATATAAAATTCGTGGCCAAATCGAATTTCTTGTAATTTCACAATTTCCTCCAAAAACATCCTAAAATTCTCGGAATTTAACCCACTGCACAGTTTCCGAATTAATTTAATTAAAATACCCATTCGGTCTCCAAAATTACGAAACTTTACAGGGTGATAGCCAACACATTTTCGCACCTTTTTCATTAAGAACTTTAAGCCAAATTCCTTTTAGATTAATTTCCATAGTCCTACGAAGCTTCTGGAATCTCTACCGCGACGTCCAGAACACACTCCTCCGTATTTCTTAGATTTCACCCATCAAATCTCTTTCGTTCCTTCTGAAATTTAAGTATGTTATGTAACAATACGTCCTTTACAAGTTTCATGAAGGGATCTAGGTCAAATACCCAGATTATGGTCACCATTTTAACCCATGAAGTCTCGGGTGTCTCGGTACACCTCACCAGAATCAACCATCTCCAAGATCTAACCGATTCACCAAGTTATACTTGTTCTTTTTGCCTCATATTCGAGTATGTTGTAGCTTAGGGTGTTTCCTACAACTTTCAAGAAGACAACAAAGTGAGATCTTCAACAGAAATCAACATGCAACCAAGAAATCAACAAAAGGTCAGTGAAGATTTCGCAGATCTGAGGTCTCCGTATAACAAAGCTTTTGACCCCACATATCACCATCGTTTTCCATGAAATTCGAGTATGTCATACTACAAGATGTTAGCTTCAACTTTCATGAAGACACCGAAGCCAAAATCTCACTCCAAGTACACATGCAAGCTCGACTAAGATACTGACTACCACAAACCGAACGAAAACAGTCACATAGCTTGAACACATCCAACTCTTTCCTCGGTTTTCGCCCAAATCACACCTAAAACCGAACATGCAACCAACCAAAACAGACATGCAAGAGAAGTAAAGGACCCCACTTGCCTTAAAGATGAGCTAGCAACGACGAACGGCGACGGGATACGGCGAACGAACGGCACTCCCTCCGGCTCCGCCTTCTTCCCTCTCGGCTTCTCTCCCTTTCTCTCAAACTCTCTCTCTCTTTCTCACCCTCTCTTTGGACGAAATGGAGCAAACAGCTGGCCATTTCTCTCTCTAACTCCTTTTATATCCCCTTAATCTCATGATTACTTGCCTCTCAAAGGGACCAATGCATGAGGACTTGTCTTGCCACTTGTCATCTCTATTTTTGAATTTAAATGGGCTTGGGCTTAGGCCCAACCGGCCATTCCTCTTTGGGCTGGTCGACAGCCACCTATTGAGCCCTAATGGCCGACTAGCTTGGCCCACCAAGCTCTAGGCTAATGGGTCCAAGGCCCATTCCAAAAATAACCCTCTTTTCTCCCCCTTTTTTTTTGAATTCCTTTTTATAAATATTTCTAAATTCAAATTTCATCATGGCCAAAGTCTTGGAACATTTTGTTCATTAAAATTTAAATCATATGGCCAAGCATAGATCATTAATCTTATTAAATTTAAATTTCCACAATCACAAGCACAAATCATCAAATTAAAAGACTAATGGCTAAAACATAAGCCATGGAAATTCTACCACCTAATTAACACACCTTATGGCTTGGCTTTGAATTTCTGGGATGCCACAATTCTCCCCTCCTTAGAGAATTTCGTCCTCGAAATTAGACATTTCCTATGTCTCTTGGAATAAGTGAGAGTACCTTTCTCTCATCTCATCTACACTTTCCCATGTGGCTTCCTCCACATCATGATATCGCCATAGTACCTTAACCAATGGAATTCTCTTGGTCCTGAGAATTTGTTCCTTCCGATCCAATATCAACACAGGCTCCTTAATATACCTCACTTCCTCATCTATTTTGATGGCTTCATGATCGAGTATGCAACTAGGGTCGGGTTGATACTTCCTCTAAAGTTAAGGATGCAAGCTCTTAACATATCTTAATTTATCTCAACACCAAAAATAGTTTTAAAACAATAACCACATCTGAAATTTCTTTTGAATGCTTGAGAATCTTCCTTCATGAAATCAAACAATACAAACTGAGGTTTTCAAAAGCATCCAACAACAACAACAAGCTTTGAAATCATATGTCATTTCCATGTCAAGACGTTTTCAAATCACCAATGTGGAAAATCCTTTGAGTTCTCGAAAATCCCACTTTATGATACCAAATAATGCAAAACATGGATTTCAAAGACACAACAATATAACAATAATAGTCTTTGAAAATAAGGTAAATCTCATATCGTTGAAACCAATTCACAAAATCAAGGCATGATACCAATTCCATAAAATCCATGATCACGTTTAAATTTCCAAATGTTTTTCGGAATTCACATCTAAAGCCTTGAGTTGCACTTGCATCACTGCGCGAAATAAAATACTTTATCAAAACCCTTAGTAAAATTTAAACTGGTACGTTGGCAAAATTCTAATCTCAATCCCAACTCCAATGGGTTGGAACATTTTCTATAAAAAGTTCATAATTCTTTGAAATAGAAAACATTTCTTAAAACATTTGGGCACGGTGTCACGGTACTCATAAATTCTGACGAAATTCAAGAGATTTTCTAAAACATCTCACAATCAAAATCTGCTTTTCGATTGAGGTTCAAAACTTGGAATGTACATGTGATTATTTTCTCCAAAAACCATAAGCATTTCTTGAAGTATTGAAAATCATAGTTCGGCGAGTCGATAATATTGGTCCCATCGTAAAGATTTTTGAAACTAAAAACTTTGAAATACCAAAATCCTAAGCCTTTCTTGAAATACCGAAATCAATGCATCGGCGAGTCATCAAACTCAATCCCAACCTTAAGATTTTCAAAGTAATTTACATGCAAAATCTTAGAGCTTTGAAACCATCCAAACTCAAGTATTTCCAATCTAACACACCATTTAGCCGAATCACTTCTATAACTTAGTCACCATCAATTCAAGCCTGGAACCATCAAAATCAACACCACCAATAACTCATTTGGTTCAGTCCAACAAAGACATTCACTATGCATCCACCGCAACATAGATTCAAGCCTAAAATATAGCATCATTCCTTCAATTCAAATATCTATAGTCCACCAAGGCTCATTCAATTCAAAGATCGACAATCCACCAAAATAAAACTTGTCTAGTTTCCACCGAATATATCTCATATCTCATCCTAAATGATCATCACTTAGACTAATCACTCATCAAATCCACAAATTGAACTTCCACCATTTCACCTTGGAAAGACTATAACCACAAATGATCATGTTCACTAATTCCACCAAACCTTTTCAAATTGAGATCATCACCTAAAATTAAAAGTTGATCATTGTCATTTAAACCTATTATTCCAATATATAAACCACAAATAATTTCATGTCTCGTATGACCACTCAAACTGATGACTTCCAATATCAATCTATACAAACTAAATACCTTCATGAAATACATCAAGACTTCCAATGAGATCCTTTAGTAGGAAGTCACTGCTACTTAGCTCAAAGGATCATATCTTAATCCTCAAATTCATAATTCGCTCTCCATAATTCACTTCTTAAGCCTTGATTGCAGCACTACGCTTAGATGCTACGCATGTCCTTTAGTATATATCAGGACATCATCAAACGAAAACAATCACAATTAAATCCAAATAAGGCTTAATTATCCTATTCATTAAATCCATGAATGCAGCTAAGGCATTCGTCAATCCAAATAGCATAACTAGGAACTCATAATATCCATAGCGAGTCCTAGATGCGGTCTTAAGAATGTCTTCTTTCTTAATCCTTAATTGATATCTTGATCTCAAGTCAATTAACGACCAAACTTCCTTGCAGTTGGTCGAATACGTCATCAATTACATGATTCAATTGCCTATTATCAAAGCACAACTGCATTAACCATCCTTCTTTCTCACAACAAGAGTTCTACAAGCTTAACCATGCTTCAGCTTCCGCCACTCGATAAAATCATCCCGAAACACTACCTTTCCAGTTCAGTTCATAGTTCGGTTCACTCCTGTCCCCTTTTGCCATTCTAGAAGCCTGCCGAGCCGCTCCTTGTTCGGGTCCTCGACCTCGGCGTCCACTCCCGCCCTCATCAAACCGGGACGTTACAAGTACACCAGCTTTCGCTTGGTTGGAACCCGAACTACACATCTCTTGAAGGGTCTCGTTTCAATAGGGATTAACTTACAGAGTTATTATCCATTTTGGCTTATCCCATTCTTAGCCTCACGGTTTTATCTTTAGCACACGGGCAAGTACTATCTCAGGAGATCATTCATCCTAGTCCATTGCTTACAAAGCTAGTCCATACTTACGACGACGTCAAAGTCATACATAACTATCATTATCAAGTCCATTTCTAGATCTCATTCCCCTAGGGTTATGTCACACATCTCACATACTAACGTAGATAACAACACATCTTTCAGTGATCTAGAAAATACAAAGAGGCATATCTAGAGATTCGTTCCTACTCCTCACAATCATCTATATTTTTCAGACACAAATGAATGCACGTCACTCACATCAAATAATGCATATACCTTCTTATCCCCCTATCGAAATCGTACCTGTGATAACACTTTTGGAAGCTCTTGCTTCCTCTTGAGTGGCCGCATACACTCTTCCTTGTGGTGGCAGCCTCTGTGGATTCCTTGGTAAATTTGGTTCAATAGCACTTTGCTGTACTTGTCGCACCGAGCTAACATTCGGCTGCAACCTCTTTTTGTGGACAGTCTTTCTTAAAGTGTCCTATTTGCCCACATACATTACATCTCAGTTGGCTATTACAAGGTCCTGGCCCATGTTGTCTACCACATCTCTGGCAAAAATTACCTTGGTAGGGTGCTCTTCCTAAAATCGGGCCATTCCAAGCTCTTCTAAAATTTCCAAAGTTACTCTTTTTCTTAGATTCCCAGGTCTGACCTTGACCAGGATAAGGTCTCTTACCCCTTCGAACATCATTAAAGGTCATTTGCCCCTTAGATTCTGATTGCTCCCTCACTAACTCTTGCTCCACCAACTGTGCCCTCTCATAAATCTCATTATAATCCCTTATATTCAAAGGCACCAGTTGTTGTCTAATATCAGTCCTTAATCCTTTCAGAAATCTCTTAGCCTTTTCCTCTCGATCCTCAATCAACCTAGGAGCATACCTAGACAATTCAGAAAATTTTGCCTCATACTTGGTCTCTTTCGGCTCCCTTTGTTCTAACTGAACAAATTCAGTGATCTTTCTATCCTTGGCACAATCAAAGAAATGCTTCCTATTGAAGGCTCTAACAAACTCTTCCCAGTTCACATTAGTACCTGGTGGAAAGATTATATCCTTCGAAGCTCTCCACCAAAACTTCGCATTTCCCTCCAATTGGTACTCTGCTAAAACTATTTTCTCAGCATCGGTGCAGTCCAACAGCCGGAAAATTCTTTCCATTCCATCGATCCATTGTTCCGCCTCCTCGGGACTTCCCATCCCACTAAACTTAAGCGGTTTCAACTTTAGGAATTGTTCTACCAGTCCACGAGGGCGACGTTCCACTCCGGGTTGTTGCTACACTTGCCTTTCCATCAGATTTCCAATATTGGCCAATGCTTGCGGATATCTTCCATTCGGGGTTCAGCCCTTGCAGCCAGAGGCTTCAGCCCTCGATGGATGAGCACTTCCGCTCGCACCATGACTCTCCTGCAATTTCCAAGCATTGCCTCAGGAATAATCTGAGACTCACTATCTCTATTCAAAGCGACTACTACTACTACTACATAAGTAACATATACACGTTACCGATACCTAAAGACAACTCAAAACTAATTACTAGGGATCTACGAGTGAATACTCATCACCCGTTATTTAATTATTTCGTTTTATATCCTATGGTGTGCATCTTTCTATCCTCATTTCCATCTGAGGCTCCTTATCACTCCAAATAATCCATAGCTCTGATACCAAAACAGGATGTGGCACCCCTCGACGGCCCCCGATCCGCTAGAGTCACCACAGTTCGCTTTTCCTTTTTCTTTCCCAAATAACAAGTTACTCTGATACCATTTTTTTTTTTTTTTTTTTTTTGTTGCAGCGGGTCCATACAACCATGGGGGTTTACATCTTTTATTAACGGTCCCTTGCGCAATTTACATAACGGAAGCATATCTAACAATTCCCTTCCCTACATTCAGAAATCGATGCACACCTACTAAACATCTTATATAAGTTAAAGTCGGATGCGTTTATTTACATAAGCGAGATGGACATCATTCATCGGTACATCAAAATGCCATAGCCTTTCTATACTTGGCTATATCTCAAAAGATGACCGACGTCTCTTCCAACATCATACAATTTAAGTCCATCGATCGGTGTCGGTGTCCAAAAGCTCCTTCCCTTGCTATCCTCCTCCTCACGGTCACATTCAACCGTTCAAACCATCTACTAATCTGAAATGTTGGTCCCCAAAAGGGTGAGTACAACCACTCGGCGGGTAAAGGAATCCAATAACCACTCAATGCATCATACAAATCATACATGCATTGCGGGCGTAACACCTTGAAGCCATGCGCATACTATCATGCATCATCACATCAATTTATAACACATACATATGTATCATCGTCGTATCACACATGTCATCATCATCATGACATCATTACATTACACGTGTCATCATCATCATGGCATCATCACATTACATATGTCATATCATATATCATCATCATAATCGTCATCATGGCATCATTATATCATACATGTCATTCTTATCATGACATCATCACATCACATGTTATCACCATCATCATGCATATCATCATGCATATCATGCCATGGGTGATCATCATATCACATCACATATCATTATCTCCATCATCATGCATATCATCATGCATATCATACCATATCATCACCATCATGCATATCATCATGCATATCATGCCATGGGTGATCATCATATCACATCACATATCGTTATCTCCATCATCATGCATATCATCATGCATATCATACCATATCATCACCATCATGCATATCATACCATGGTTTAATTTCCACTTTTACTTTTCAATTGATCTCCACATCACCCATTTCTCAAATCATCAATTTTATCTCACATTTTACACTCGCATCTCATGCGAGAAAAACCCTCCGGGCATGTATCCAAGATACAACCGGGCATCCGGCCCCCACATTCCGGGCATCTCGCATCTCATCTAGCATCACGAGGAACCTCCGGCATGTATCCAAGATACAACCGGACTTCCGGCCTTTACCCTTCTAGCCGGGCATCCCGCACCCCAATCCATGGTGTCGCGAGGAATCTCCGGGCATGTATCCAAGATACAACCAGACTTCCGGCCCCCACATTCCGGGCATCCCGAAACTCCCGGGGAATCTCTGGAATTACGCCACCGGCCACCAGACAACATCCTCCACCACAACCTCATTCTCATCCACATTTATCTTTTATCTCAATTTAACATGGCAATTTGGCATGGCATCAAACATATCACACTTGCATTTCAATTCACATGTCGTGCACATGTCGTAGCTTAATCACATAAGCATTTCAATTCACATGTCATGCACATGTCATAGCTTAATCACATAAGCATTTCAATTCACATGTCATGCACATGTCATAGCATAATCACATAAGCATTTCGATTCAATGCATACACCAAGACCTCATCACACAAGTGCCACACAAATGGAATTGAATCCATGGCCAAATAAAAATCCATTTTATTTTATTATTTTATTATTTTATTATTTTATTATTATTTGTATATTTATTTATTTTTCATAAATAAATATTTAATATCCATGATTTTCCCAAAATCATAATATTCAAAAATAATTTATAGGATCACAATTTTATATAAAATTCGTGGCCAAATCGAATTTCTTGTAATTTCACAATTTCCTCCAAAAACATCCTAAAATTCTCGGAATTTAACCCACTGCACAGTTTCCGAATTAATTTAATTAAAATACCCATTCGGTCTCCAAAAATTACGAAACTTTACAGGGTGATAGCCAACACATTTTCGCACCTTTTTCATTAAGAACTTTAAGCCAAATTCCTTTTAGATTAATTTCCATAGTCCTACGAAGCTTCTGGAATCTCTACCGCGACGTCCAGAACACACTCCTCCGTATTTCTTAGATTTCACCCATCAAATCTCTTTCGTTCCTTCTGAAATTTAAGTATGTTATGTAACAATACGTCCTTTACAAGTTTCATGAAGGGATCTAGGTCAAATACCCAGATTATGGTCACCATTTTAACCCATGAAGTCTCGGGTGTCTCGGTACACCTCACCAGAATCAACCATCTCCAAGATCTAACCGATTCACCAAGTTATACTTGTTCTTTTGCCTCATATTCGAGTATGTTGTAGCTTAGGGTGTTTCCTACAACTTTCAAGAAGACAACAAAGTGAGATCTTCAACAGAAATCAACATGCAACCAAGAAATCAACAAAAGGTCAGTGAAGATTTCGCAGATCTGAGGTCTCCGTATAACAAAGCTTTTGACCCCACATATCACCATCGTTTTCCATGAAATTCGAGTATGTCATACTACAAGATGTTAGCTTCAACTTTCATGAAGACACCGAAGCCAAAATCTCACTCCAAGTACACATGCAAGCTCGACTAAGATACTGACTACCACAAACCGAACGAAAACAGTCACATAGCTTGAACACATCCAACTCTTTCCTCGGTTTTCGCCCAAATCACACCTAAAACCGAACATGCAACCAACAAAACAGACATGCAAGAGAAGTAAAGGACCCCACTTGCCTTAAAGATGAGCTAGCAACGACGAACGGCGACGGGATACGGCGAACGAACGGCACTCCCCCGGCTCCGCCTTCTTCCCTCTCGGCTTCTCTCCCTTTCTCTCAAACTCTCTCTCTCTTTCTCACCCTCTCTTTGGACGAAATGGAGCAAATAGCTGGCCATTTCTCTCTCTAACTCCTTTTATATCCCCTTAATCTCATGATTACTTGCCTCTCAAAGGGACCAATGCATGAGGACTTGTCTTGCCACTTGTCATCTCTATTTTTGAATTTAAATGGGCTTGGGCTTAGGCCCAACCGGCCATTCCTCTTTGGGCTGGTCGACAGCCACCTATTGGCCCTAATGGCCGACTAGCTTGGCCCACCAAGCTCTAGGCTAATGGGTCCAAGGCCCATTCCAAAATAACCCTCTTTTCTCCCCTTTTTTTTTGAATTCCTTTTTATAAATATTTCTAAATTCAAATTTCATCATGGCCAAAGTCTTGGAACATTTTGTTCATTAAAATTTAAATCATATGGCCAAGCATAGATCATTAATCTTATTAAATTTAAATTTCCACAATCACAAGCACAAATCATCAAATTAAAAGACTAATGGCTAAAACATAAGCCATGGAAATTCTACCACCTAATTAACACACCTTATGGCTTGGCTTTGAATTTCTGGGATGCCACATACCAACTGTTATATTAAATATAAACTAAAACCTGACGATCCCAATTTATCAATCACAGATAAATTAGTACAAAAGTCGGGATCAATTTGCGAAAACGTAAAGATCAATATATCCTCAGCCATTGATGAAATTTGCAAAGCAGAAAACTCCAAAACCTTGGACGGTGTGTTTTACAATATGGGGAACACTAGATCTGTACGTCTGTTCTACTTGCTAATACCCCTCAAACCCGATGATGTGTTTTCTGTAATGATAGGATTTGAACTAGATGACCTGACATTTTATTCCCTTTCATATGTTACCGACATCTTCCATCAAGACCGTTCTGGTAACATATTAACGAGCAAATATCACGTAATAGATGTGAGTGATAAATTAGGCAATAAACTGGAATTAATTGGGAATACAATATTGGGATCATATTTAGAATAATAAATATATTATAACAAGCACTTAATATAAACAATACCCAATGTCACGCCCGATCTTCTGAGCGCGTGCCCATCCCTCTATGGTCAATTAATATCGACGTTCCCGAACGTATCGCCGACCTTTTCGTTTTAATACGCATGCGGAAGCGAATAAACAATCCCCAGATAATAACACAATAGGATAGGAAAGTAGGGCCTCTTATTTTCAAACTAAAACAAGCCTCTTTATAAACATAGAGGTTTATATACAATGCTAGGTTGTTTACAAAAATATTGGCTTAACAAAAGGGGAATTGTCCTATGACTCTCTAGTTAGACATGTTCATCGATTCTTCGCCTTCACCTTTGCAAACTCCGGGACTTCTAGTCCTCCACCAACATCATCTAAGGACTTGAAAATGGTTATACAATAAATAGTAAGACAATGTCTCAATGAGTTCTACCCCCTAAGACTCGACGCCCTAAGGGCTACCTAAGCACAACACGAGTCGAGGACTTACCTTGCCTCAGATCCTTCCTATCGGGCAGTTCAATTCAAATAATTATTCAATCATCATTTCACGATCACTTTACTCAACCAGATCGAATCATCGATCAATCGACTCAGTCTATTATATGTCATCGAGACCATCACACGGTCATTTCAACTATTCAGTCTCAATTCTCAATCATGGCTCAACGAGCCGAGTCTATAAAATTCTCAGCTATAATTCGTGGTCCCTAGGACACAACCTATCTTAGGTGGTAATCACGGCCTAATGGGCATAACCTTTATTAGGTGGCAGATCACAGCCCAATGGGCACAACCTCTATCAGGTGGCAAATCATGGCCCGATTGGGCACAACCTCTATTAGGTGACAAATCACGGCTCGATTCAAGTGGCAAATCATGGCCCTAATGGGCACAACCGATTCCAAATTTCGGTGGCGAATCTCAGCCCAACTAGCACAGCCATAATTCGGTGGCTTTCTAGGTTCAACTCACAACCTCTCACGGTCATTTTCCCATCAAATACCAACATTTCTTAATTTTGGGATATTTCCCCCTATTCACTAATCACATTCAATTTTCACAAACCGGTACTCAATTAAATAAACAGAAAGCACCACTACAATTAGCACGAAATTATGGTCATCGACTATCCCGGCTAATTTCCGGAAAATAAATAATTAATTAAATAATTACGAAAAATAATAAATAAATGTCAATAAATCGAACTTAAGCCCGTAATGCCTAATTGGACGCCGAAACGGACTCGGAAAATTTTCGAGACTCGTTAAATAAATACTATAGTCTATTTACTTACTAATTGCACTAACTATCCACCTAACATGCATTAACAATTAATTAAATTTACTAATCTAATCTAGTCTAACCACCTAATCCATCTTAGCCTAAACTAATCAACCCCTAAGCATAATTAACTTACTAAGCGAGGATTAGTGAGTTAAACTCACCAGTTCAATACAAAGACCGGTTCACCGCGATGATGGCGCGACAGCGGCCAAAATTTGAATTTTTGGCGGCGTTGACAAACACTCGGAGCAGGCCCAAAGGCCTTGCAAGCCCACAGCAAATGCTGGGCTTGGCTTCGAGCTTGGGCTTCAAATAGGTCTAACCCAAAACTGAAGATGGGCTACTAAGTTGATTTCGTGGGCTTTGCTGGACTAGACTGCTGAAATTCACGGGCTAACTTGCGTGAAAATGGGTTGCTTGCTGGGGTCTTGGGGGAGATCGGCCGAGGCTGAAGCTCATGGGCTTCAAATGGCTTAACTGCTGGGCTGACCGTGAGAGAAATCCAGCGAAGGAGTTGCTAGTTTGGACTGCTGCAGGGCTTAATCATGGACGGCCGAACTTCAGTGAAGCAGCTGCTGGCGGTGGTGAGTCGCGGACGTTGGCTTGCTTCGATGGAGGAGACGTGGAGAAGCACGAGCTGCAGGCGTGAAGACTGAAGGGGATGGCCTACTTCGGTGGCTTTGGAGAGGGTAGGCGGCGTTGGCCACTTGCGGTCAATTGACCGCTGAAGAAATCAATGGGACGCGTGGAGTTTCGAAGGTGGAGAACATTGGGTTGTTGACCTCAATATGTTGTGGGATGAAATGGCCGCGTGGAGTGACAGAAAGAAAACTTGGCTGCTTCGGTGGTTGATCAAGCAAGAGAAGGACACGGGGAATGGAGCAACAATCTCGGTGGGGTTGTCTCGGTCAACCTTGGTGGAGAGAATTGCTAGCTGTTGATTGGAATGTGACCGCGTGGCATGGAAGAGGAGAAGCAAACTTCAAATGGAGACGCTTGCTCGAAGGAGGGATAAAAGGAAAATGAAATGCAAAAGCGTGAAAAGGGAGGTCGGCCCGAGACGTGCAAAGGAAGATTGGGGTTAGGGGAAGAAAAGTCCAACTAAAAATATATATTCCATCATAACCTCATCCCCTAAAGTCCACATAATTATCCTCTTATGTCCCCTAATTAAATCTTGCAAATTATCCACCAAAATTCCAATTTGAAGCCAAAAAACTCCAGCTCCGAATTTCTTAAATTTCAGCTTCAATTTCTTCGCGAAATTTCCCAAATCGACGTTCAATTTTGATGAAAAAAATCCCGTACAATTTTTGCAAGTCCTCAACACCCAAATGCTCGGCTTGGAAGTCAAATTTCATTTAATTTGGCCCATCTGAATTTCCATTCAATTTATGAATCGTCCGAAGCAATTTTCCGTAAAAATCTCGGAATCTCTTAAAATTCTTCGGAGGATGAGTTGACGTTCCTAAAATAAATCGTGATATGATAGGACTTTCAATTTCTGAAATCGAATTCAATTTCGCGGTTAATTTCGATTTGGAGCGATTTTAGCGTGACCTAGACTACCGTGTAGCTTTCAGAAATTTTTAGTGCAAATGACCCGTGGTCGATTTTCTTCGAGCCACAATGAACCTACTTGACTCATTGGCGACTCTCGGTTGTGGTGAAAATGTCGAGGATTCAAATATGGACACAGAGTACCAAAACGATAGGAAAAATCAGTCTAGTGCCGGTCGACGAGAATTTTGTAATTTATTGGAATCACCCACGTTTAGCCACACATCTCTATCGAACCGATCTATCTCTGATTTCTAATCGACTTATATCTGTACCGCAATGACCTCAATAAACGAGCACGGTCGAGTAGTCGATTCTTGGTCGAATCCTCAAGTCTATTGCATTAAAATCTCTTAATGACTTCACATGATAGGCTAGTTATCTCGTGAGTGGCCATCTTAGAGAAAAGCACTATAGTTGTGTCGATAAAAGACCCAACTTATCCAATCAAAATCAGAACTAAATTTTCAAGATGTCACACCCAATCAAACAACAAACAACATGCCTTTCATTTATAAACTATTAACTTTATGAAGTTTAATAATTACAAGCCTTTTTATGATCACTTCCTACCGATCATCTCGAAAACCCGTAGGGTCAGGGTTAACTTAAACTTCACTAACGATGAGGCCAATTAAAAGTGACACCAGGTGTATGTCCACGTCTTGATTCATCGAGACCCCAAATCGCACGTGACGATTTTCCATACTGCAGGCCTAAAAATATTTAACAACAACGGGGTGAGTTATAAATCTTAACGAGTCAACTCCTAAACCTCGATTAGGAAGCTAATTTGTCACGCCCTAATCCTCGAACGCATACCCATCCCTCACACAGTCGATTAATAGCAACGCCCCAAGACGCATTGCCGACCCTTTCTTTTTAATACGCATGCGGAAGCATATAAAATAATCCCCACACAATAAAACAATGGGATAGGAAAGTATGACTAAATTTCGAACTTTCAAAAACAACCATACTTATATACATTGCAAACCAGTGCACATATATATAAAGCAGACTACCAAGTCATGCTCAACTTAAACAAGTCCAGGAACAAGGTCTACAAGCAGGGGTAGGGTTCCACAAGCTACGGGTCCTCATCACCTCCTCGTCATCCTTCTCACCATCTTCCTCGCTCCAACTGGAGCTTTCAACAGACTGCACCGGATTTTCGAGCTCTTCAAAATTTAGGTCTGCAGCATCTACAATAGGGCTTAGAGGGGGATCTGCATTGCCTTTCCCAAAGGCAGCCTCCAAAACACATAGAGGTATCTCAGACTCTAGCAAGGGACCCTCTCTCTGGCCATCTTGAGCCTGCCCGTACCTTGATCTATATCGATGGGGCACCTTGTGGGTGAAACCCACATCAACCCAAACTATAGACCTCACCAGCTCATAGGTCCAGCCCCTAGGACACCCATAAAACGGAAAGTAAGAAGTCTACTCTATGATCTTCTTAGGCCGACCCAAAAACTCAAGAGAGGCCATCTATGGACCTGAAATGATTATTCAATAACCAATGAGACAGCGTCTCAGCAAATTCTACCCCTAAGACCTAATCAATAAACCAATACACTATCCGGGCTGCCTATGCATACACAGGTCAGAGGACTTACCTTGGCCTCATATTCCACCTGCATATCAGCATAGTTCAATAGGCACCCAAGCAATCATAGATCGATACATTGATCAATCGACCTAGTCGATTACATGTCAGTTGGACCATTCACCGGTCGTTTCCATTCATACTACACAACTTCCAGTATAATATACTTAGTCATCTAGCCACGTGCATTCCCTCGGCGCTGTTTTCGCCTAGACAACGTACCAATCACCGACCCTGTGCATTCTCTTCCAGGCGCCGTTTTCGCCATGACAATGTACCAATCACCAATCCCACACATTTTCTAAGATGCCGTTTTCGCCAAGGTGATGTACTAATCGCCGAGCCATGTGTCATTTCTAAAGCACTGTTTTTGCCAAGGTGATGTACATAATAACAATTTACGTGCATTCTCTTTCAAGCGCCGTTTTCGCCATGGTGATGTACTTAACCACCAAGCCATGTATGTCCATAAGTCACGTGCATTCTCTTTCAAGCGCCGTTTTTGCCATGGTGATTTACTTAATCGTCGAGCCACGTGCTACCTAATTCTTCATTAACTTTAACATACCGATAACATCGTACCCGATTGGTCTTAGCCAAAAGTATATTCAATTCAGTCTCACAATTTTCTCCACTTTATAGCCCATCAAAATATTACGGCGCTATATAATCATACTCGGCCATCTACCAATCAATTACTCAATTTCAATCAATTTAGGAATAATTCCTCAAGTTGCACAATCAATTCAATTCAACACAACGTAGAGCTCAAATAAATAAATGGACTGCACCATGACAATTAGCATAAAATTTCAGTCGTTGGCTATCCCTGCCTAATTTCCATAAATTAAATAAATAATTAACTAATTTTGAAAATTAATAAATAAATACTAAAAATCCAATTTAGGCTCGTAATGCCTAATTGGACGCCAGAACGGATTGGGAAAAATCCCGAGATGCATTCAATAAATAGAAGTATGTCTCTACTTGCTAATTACACTAATCAATCACCTAACATGCATCATTAAGTCACTAATTAAATTATTCTAAACTAATCTAACCACCTAATTGCATTTAATTAAATCTAATCAACCCTTAAGCATCATTAGCAAAATAAGAAGGGATTAGTGAGCAAAACTCAGTCATTTAACAATCTGCTTGGATTGAAACGTCGGGAACGTCGCAAGGGACGTTAAACTCCAATGCAGGCCTTGCATTCGGGACCCTGAAACACCTCAAAGCGAGCCTCAAAGGTGCTGGAAACCCACTCCGAAACTTGCTGATCTTGGCTAGAAATGAAGAGGAAACAGCTCAGTTTAGGCGAGGATTGCTCGGGAATGAAGGAATAGGCCAAACTGGGCCTAGAGGGAAGTTTACCGACGAAGAAACGACAAAGGCAGCTCCGGTTGAGTTGGCTGGACGGTGTGAAGGGCAAGCGGCAATGCGCAGCCAGGCATGCGCGCACGGGCGCGTGGACGGCGGCGATCCAGCGCGGCGGTGGCGTCCAAGCGGCTACTCCGGTTGCTAACCCCTTCTTCAGCTATTGCTAATCGCACAAATGGAGGGGAGAGGAGTGTGTGACCGGCCAAAGAGAGAGGAAAAGGGAAGATAGAGATGAGGGAGAGATGGAGGGCCTTTTGGCTTAACTTCTCCACCAAGTTGTCCCCCCTTTGCTTGCCCATGAAGCCAATAACCCTTGGCTGAAATTGAGCCACCAACACACTCTCCACAATCTCTCAAATGGTCCAAAATGGCTAGGAGCAAGAGGGTTATGAATTTGGCATGAGTTCTCCACAAATTGGACCCATTAACTCACTTGATTAAATCTCAATTGGCTTCAATAAAAATCAATTGACATCTCAATTATCAACTTGATAATTTTCCTCACTCATGAATCCATCTTGCATCCCAAATTTGCGATTGAAAATAATCCCCGACCTTTTATGCACAAAACGGTCCTAAACCAACTTTTTTCCCAAAAGTCTCGGTAGTCGAGAAAAATCTTCGAGAGACGAGTCGATACTCTTAGAATTTATTATGACATGACAGAATCTTCAATTTTTGAAATCGGAATTTATTGTGACATGACAGAATCTTCAATTTCTGAAATCGGACTTGAATTGAAGGTTAATTTCCATTCGGCACGTTTTTAGCGTGACCTAAACTACCGGGTAGTTTTCAGAACTTTTTAGGGCAAATGACCCATGGTTGATTTTCTTCAAGCCACTATGAACCCACTTGACTCATTGACAATTCTCGATTGTCGTGAAAATCTTGAGGATTCAATTATGAACACAGGGTACCAAAACGACAGTAAAATCATATTAGTGCCGGTCAACGAGAATTTTCCAATTTAGTGGAGTCACCCACGATCAACCGCACATCTCGGTCGAACAGACCTATCTCGATCTCAAATCGATTTTATATTGTGCTGTAATGGCCTCTAAAGATGAGCACGATCGAGAAGTCAATTCCTGGTCAAATTTTCAAGTCTATTGCCTTAAAATTCCTTAATGGCTTCCCTGTATAGTCTAGTTATCTTGAGAGTGATCAGCTCTGAGAACAACCCTATAGGCACATCAATGAAATGCCCGATTTATTCAGTAGAAAACATGACTGAAAATTTGGGATATCACATAATTCGCCTCGAGGCAACCTAAACACGCAAAGGCATATGAATTTTCAATTTGTGAACGTAATATTATTTACCCTCAACAACGAATCCCTTAGGTTGAGCCTTATAGATTGTCTCCTCAAGCTCGTCATGCAGAAAAGCATTCTTGACATCAAGTTGCTTAAGTTCTAGATTCATAAAGGGCTACTAATGTGAGTAACACACGAATAGAACTATGTTTTACAACTAGAGAGAACACTACATTAAAGTCAATCCCCTTCTTCTAACTAAAAATCCTTCACTACCAAACATGCCTTGAATCTCTCATCGTCACTCCCAGAATTCCCTCTTTCATCTTCAATCTTGGAGCTTCATGTTGTCATTTAGCCCTCCCTACAACCAAACTCTAAGGTTGTTCAATTTCTTCTACTTCATCTTTGATAGAATTTGAGTCTTGTTTCTCCTTGTCATTTTCTAACTGAATAGGAACATCTTCAAATGTTTTCCAAGAATGCTCAACATGAAAATCCACCTCTTTTCCAACATTCTCCTTCTAGATACCCATAGGCTGTAGATTTAGTAACAACTTTCCTCTTTTCAAGTATGGAATTTTCATCAAAAGTAACATCTCTACTAATTATAAACTTTGATGACTGAGGGACAGAACACCATAACCTATATCCTTTAACTCCGTCTATATAAACGACGAAAACACAATTCTTGGCCTTAAGTCCAAGCCTACCCTCTTTTACATGATAATAAGCGAGGCATCAATTTTTTTTTTTAAAATCAGAATAATGAGAAGGGTTACTTGATCATATGTCATAAGGAATCTTACATTCAATTGTGATTGAAGAAGAACGATTCACCAAATAATATGTCATGTTCATGGCTTCAGCTCGGAAATCTTTCCAAAGTCTAACATTAGAGAGTATACACTTAGCTCTTTCTAAAAATATCCTATTCATGCACTCTGTTACCTCATTTTTTTGAGGTTGTGTACTTGACTATTCGATATTGAATAATCCCCGAGTCTTCACGGCATTTGTTGAAATCACCTTCGAAAAACTCAAGACATTGTCCATTCTAAGATGCCCTATCTTTTTCCCAAATTGATTTTCTATCAATAGCTTCCACTTATTGAATGTATCAAAAATGTTACTTTCACGCTTCAAGAAATAAACCCAGACTTTCCAAGAAATAATCAATAAATGTCAAAAGATAAACTACACCACCTTTCGATATTACTTGTGCTGGTTCCACAAATCGAAGTGAATATAGTCAACTGTGCCCTTCGTCAAGTGCACGCCGGTATTGAAACAAAGTCTATGTTGCTTCTCGAAAACATAATGTTTGCAAAAGTCAAGTGAGACCGTATGATCCTGATAAAATAAACAATATTTGCTCAATATAGTAATTCTTTTTTGCTCAATGGCTTAACCGCATATGTCACAGCATTAATTTTTCAAAATCTGAAGAGGATGACATATTTAAAGAACCCACAATGGTACTTCCCTACAGAACGTGAAGATTTTTCATTATGTTGCCTCTCATCACAATCAAGGAGCCTTTGAAATTTTCAAAACTCCACATTCACCTATGTACATGCACCTAATGAAATCTAAAAATTTTAATGCAATAAGGTTTTCTTCAAATCTGAGATGTACCTAACGTTTGTCAAAGTTCTCATTACATTGTCATAACATTTAATATGCACTTTGTACAATCCTGCAAACTGCATTTTTGCCTATCAAAACTAAACTACCACTGACTTTCTCATATGTGTGGAACCATTCTCCATATGGACACATGTGGTATGCATATGTTGAATCCAAAATTCATTTGCCATCAACATGATAATTTGAAGACAAAGACAAAATAGTAAGAACATTGTCTACATTAGCTTATTTGTTATTTTTTACTAGACTAGCTAAATCAAAACTCTCCATCGACTTCTTCCCCCTTAGCTTTGAGCACTTGACACTCACTTTTATAGTGTCCGAATATGTGACAATAGTAACATTTCACCTTAATCTTATCTTTGCATAATCTAGACTTCGAACACCCTTTACTATTACTATGTCTATCGCGATGATTTGACTTTTCCTTGACAATTAAGTCATTAGCTTTATCACCACTGCTACTGTAACATCCTCAATTCCGACCCCGTGAGAATTGGCCATAAGGTCCTGAATGAATTGACCATGGGCCGTTGGCCATGGGACCGTTGGTTCAATCGATAAGGAATCAAGGATCGGCCATGGTCTAACCGACCGACGGTCATGAATTGGCCGAGGTGTCGGCCGTGAATTATCTATCGACCAAACCGGTGGGATCGGATCACCAGCTCATAAGATGACTTTTAGATTGGTGGATGGTCATGGGTTGATCCGATCGGTCATAGTGCCCGACCGCGGTGATTACGCGACTATGCACTAATACACGGACGATCCGACTCGATCAAATACAATCATCTTCCAACCAAAAATGCATCATTCCCTATTTAATTCTTACGATCGAAATGAATCTTGAATTGGTGATGTCTCATTAGGGATCGATAATGCACCGGTCATGAACCATAAAGATGGATCGAGTGCCTATTCGAAATAAGCCCCAAGATAGACCCGGTTATTCCATCACTAATTCTAAGGTCCATGAGTACCTTGGCTTAATGTTAGGCCATGGATAGCCTTAGGATTGGCCTTCAACGGACCAAAGGACCACAGACCGAAAATAAATGAATTGGTTGCAACAGGCTTAGCAATAGGCCCAGGGACCGACCTAAGGGCCAGTCCTAGATCTAGACGGATGCAACCGTACTAACCATAGGGTCGGCCAAGGTGTTGACCAATGGGCCGACCCTCTAGGCGGTCGACCGTCAAGGGGACGATTTGGGCAAGCATGGGTCATAATGGCCGAACCTCGGATGCATGTGATTCGGTTTTTGAGGTGTATCTAATGATCCATTTTCTGACCCTGAAACCAACTTAAACTATGAATTCCTCTGGACCACCTTCTTGAGGAAGAAAAAGACAAATTAAAGAATGCTCTAGAACACCCTCATTAAATGAAGGGGATGAAGTGTCCTTTGAATTTTCAAAAGTCATGATGAGGTCAAACATATCTTTGACGGTCAAGAAAAGGACGGCACACACGTGACCTAATCAGAAAGCGATAACCGAATTCCTCATTAATGACTTAAGGAATCTAGATGCCGAGTTAGCAACTTTGGTGCCATCATCTTCAAACTTCATTAAATGCCTATAAATGTAGGGTACAAGTGGTCCAATGAAAGAGTGAAAAGCGGGCCATTGTTGATGATGTCTATAAGGTAGATTGCCAAGCGAGACCTTTTTAGCCATACCAACTCATTCTTTAGGCGCAATCATTGGAAAAGTAGGCTTGCCACCCAAGGACCGCCACTTAAAATATTTAGAATGGACCATTTGGCGTGGTAATGATGGCACCAAGGAGTATAAATAGGAGGACTTCTCCTCATTTCTCACCCTTGCCATCCACTTTCTCCTTCCTCCTCCTCATGCCTTTCTCTCTCTCTTCTTCGGCCTTCAAGCAAGCTGCCCTCCCTTTGTAGTTCGTGCCTTAGTTAGAGGTTTATCTAGGTAAGTGTAGTTTCTTCCTTCCTCTAGTAACATTCGTGACGTCTTCGACCCTAGGAAATTCTCTCTCGAACAAGCCAAGGGTAGGTCGATTGATGTTTATATGTGTTGATGTATTCTATAACTTTGTTCGTATACCTGAGTTTTCTTGCGTGACCGGAACGAAGTCATGGTTCATTGCTTTTGTTCGGTACAAGTCAAGGTTCACCCATAGCCATAAGATGTGATTTGGTATTGAGGCGTACCGAGTTCATGTCTTGGATTTGGTGTAGAGTTCTTTTATACTTGTTACTCAAGCGGGGCCTTGGGCTTAGGCTCGTTTGTGAAGTTGTTGATGAGGAAATTTATGATTTCACGGCATGTGCATTATATTTAGCACAAAATGCATAATTCATGACACGTGCATAAGGTTTGAGTATGCCCTCAAAAGGGGATTATTGCTCAAGCAAGATGAGAAAAGATAAGAACGCGATTCGAGTCCTAGAGACTGGTAAGAGACTTGGGTTCAAGTCCCGAGCATATTTACTGGGTTTGAGTCCCAGAAGCCAGCAAAAATCAGAAGTCTGGATAAAAGCTCAAATTGAATTAGGTTCGAGTCCTAAGACGGCTCGGGTGGGTTTGAGTCCAAGCATAAGAGAAGCTTAATAAGCATAGTATGCATGAGCAAGAAAGAAAGACTAGAAGTACATAAGCTCATGGCACGCATCACGTACATGAACGGTTGCCAGAGTTGCCATTTACATGTGCAAGAACCATGGTTGCATCCTTACAATTGATTTGCCTTTGACATGGTTTGCATGAAGATGTTTTGAATAGTGTTGATAATGAAGCAATGTTCTAGTCGAAGGTTAGAAGCTATACTTACTGGGTATTCCAAGTACTCACCCCTGTTTCTTTTACAGGTACTTAGAATTATGGCCACTATGTATTTTGGATGTCCTGTAAAGACTTATATCACCACATTGGACATAGTAGATGTAAAGACCAATATTACTTATTGTAAAGTGTTGTCCATCGTGTGGATAGAAAAGGGATTGGACGAACTTGTTTCGAAGCATTTCGAAGCTTGGTTTAGGTGGTACGAGGACATGTGGAGAAGGCCTCTTCGAGGGTTTGACAACCTGAACTCGAATCTTGATGATAACGATGATTAGTCCAAAGACTCGAACTAAGCTTATGTGTACTGGCCCAAGTAGTAGAACAAGAGTTCCTGATTTTGGCTAGTAATTGCCATAGCAGAGATAGGGATACCCCAAGCTTTCTTTTGGTGTATGTGAAATAGAGTTTTGAAGTTTGTAAAATGTGTGGGGCCAAGGAATAGGCTTGTAATCATCACTACTTATGTAAGGTATAAAGTGTGTTAGTGATGTTTGTATCTCATGTTCCCATGATATTTGTGTCGGGGATTGTATGTTCACGTTTTCTACATGCGCATAAATAAGAGACAAATGAATTTGGAATGGCGACAAAGCCTGGGATGTCGCAAAATAACCAATAGCACCTCCAAGTAAAGGGGGCATGACAACATTTTTGCTGAGACAAATGAATTTGGGATGGTGACGAAACCTAGGATGTCACAAAATAACCAATAGCTCAACCTCCGAGTAAAGGGGGCGTGACAACTACTCACATTCAATTTTGTATGCATCTTCGTGGAATTCAACAAGGCTTTCACATTCCCAAGAGTTATAGATTTCCTTCTATATAGTATAGAATTCACAAAAATTTCATACAAGCTGGGTAGTGAGCATAATACAATTAGAGCTTGATCTTCATCATCTAATTTCAAATCTAAAATTTTCATATCCATAATGATCATAATAAATTCATCTAAATGTTCTTGGATAAGAGCACCTTCTTGCATCTTTAGCGTGTAAAGACGTTGTTTCAAGAATAATTTTGTTATGAGAGATTTCTTTATGTAGAGGCTCTCAAGCTTATTCCACGCTCCCGAAACCATTTCTTCATCCGCGACTTCATGAAGCACCTTATCAGACAACAACAATTGGATGGTGCTATGCACCCTCTCTTCCATCTCCTTGATCTCAGCTATAGTCATATTGTCAGGATAATTCCAATCCAAGGCTCTAACTGAACCTTCCCAACGCAATAAAGCTTTCATCTTGATCCTCCATAGCTCAAAATTGTTTTCGCCATCGAAGGATGCCACTTTGAACTTGACAGACACCTCCTCAAACAAGAAGACCGAAATCCTTTGCTTTTGCACTAATTTGTTGCGAGAAAACACTAAAAGATGCACCAATCGAAGCACAAGTAGCAAAGGACGAAAGAAAAATCAAAATCATAGGAGATGCAAGATTTACGTGGGAAACACAAAACGGGAAAAACCATGGAGAGAGAGGAGTTTCACTATCTTCAACAAAGAGCACAAGAATATAATCCAAAGCTCAGAAGACTACTTGATGAGCAGCAAGATCTAAAGATCTTACAAGAAGATAAGGAAAAAAAAAAAAAAAAGGAAATAATATGGAGGATAGGGTTGGAGTTGTGTTATTAAACACATTCCTTTTATAGTCTTCATTCAATAAACCTTAAAACAAAAGGCGCATGATCTAAAATACCATTATCTTTAATTTAAAAATCAAAACTCAGCGAAATTCTTATGCAGTCACTTTTCTCATCTTTCCCACTAAGAATTTTGAAACTAATGGAGTTACATCCATATTGAAGTAGAATTTTCTAGGACTAAAGTTTTCCAAAACTGAATCTCTTCCATTGAAAACTAAAGGATAATCAAGTTTGCCAGTTGAATAAGAATACTAACTCCAACAAGTGGAAGCAACTCGGGGTTTTGACTCATCGATCCTTCATCAACATATATAGGGACATTGGATCCTCCTGGTTGAGAATCATGTTCTATGTTTTATCATCAATTAGTATCGGAACTCAATATTTTGACATCAGATACAGCAATGGGGTGATTATCAATAGAGGAAAGTGTGTTTCATTCACCTACGGATTCATGATATGTTTGTCTTATGGTGGTGTCCCTTTCTTCGTTGAAGAACTAAAGGTATAGCAAAGTGCTGAGGTTGATTGATTTTCCGCTATTATATATCAACAATATCTTTATACTTAAGGTGATATTAAAATGATTTGTTGATACGACTGGAACTAAGTTTCCTCTACAGGCCAGACAAGCTCCACCATGATAGCTGTGAAGTTGTGTGTCGAAGCCTAATACGGTGTTAATAACATAAATCTCACTAATGAACTTTTAGTCAATGGCCTCCTCCAACTCATATTCAGAGAGGAATGTGAGTATTGCACAATCAAATAGAGAGATTAAAGCTAAATCAACTGAGCTCTTGCAGGGGCTGCTTAAGATTATTAATATGGGATCAGTCTCATCAAGATTACTAATATGGGATCAATCTCATCATCAAAGCAGGAATATAAATTTATTACATAACAAAGAAGAAATCTCATCAATGTATGAAATCCTTTTCTTGTCTAAATCTGCTTTACGCTGAGAGACTCAATGGACATTATGGTGAGACAGTGTTTGTGCTTGCAAATTTCCTCTCTTCACTCCCTTTCTTGGTGGCAAATTCTTATAAAGTACATTGTCATTCATGGCTAGTTTCTGTGGATTCAGGTTCTAATGATGATGGCATCACAGATCTTTAGACTTCTCCGTAATCTTCCCAAGTTCTTTTGGCGGTACCCCATGTCCTACATCACCTTTGCCAAATGGGCAGTTGAGGTAGTTAGTACACAATGATTCACTATTTTTCTGAAATCGAACTTGAAAAATTATCAGCATATAATATACATAAAGCCATGATTTGGAAAATACTCCTCTTCAGTTTAAAAATGCTGTCTGACTAGTGAAACTCCACCTGGAGCATGCACTACTGCTTGGCACTGCATATTTAAACTCATTGAAGTTAAAATTCTCATCTTCCATCCGTGGTACATTTATGAGAAAGAAATCTCAAATCAACAGAAATTAAGTAAGATGCCTTTTATTTTGCTGTGAAGAAATTGATTGAATAATTGACAGTTCCGCCATTCCTTTCTCCCTTTTTGGATTGTTGGTCTGCTCTTCCTTATGCTAGAGATCATGCAACCAATGTAATAATGTAACACTACGACGATTCTTCCATCAGCTGCTTTCCTTGTTTGATCAGAACACCACCGGGCTTCATTGCATGTTTCACTCTGTCTCTTTACTCAAACTAGAGCTTCAGATAAACAGGGCTACTCAAAAACAGTTCTGCCACTAGCCATGGCAGTCAACCATACGAACATGTTTTAGATTAGTGACTACAAGTGCTCACAAATATCTCATGAGCAGGGTCAATACAAGTATGTCACAACCGGTCTTGAGTTTGATGCTGCAGAGCCTGGAGAGCCAAAACTAAAAGAGGAGATAATCCTCAAAACAGCTTTCAGCATATCACTGGATAATTCCAAGTCGTGGGATGTAATTGTGCTTCTGTTTCAACTATTTGTTTACAAACTACTAATCTTCTTAGTGCTTAGGTACAAGAAGAGAATAGCGTCATGGTTGTCTCGGTTACAATTGTTATCGTAAGTGTTATTCAGGAAGTTGTCCTGACTGATGATTCTTGCACCAAATAGCAGCCACCATCCATGATGTTATCAGCAGCTAACGCACCATGGTTATGTAAATGATGCATATGACCTAGTTGTCACAAGTTCCAAATACAGTTCATTCTTTCCATTTAATGTAATGACAAATTTGATTTTGGTATACGTAATGTGGCAAATCTAGACCTAATTCTTGGCCAAAGGTCCACCTTTTCCTCTTTGTAATTAATGTAGACTATAAACCTCTTACAAAGCATAAAATTTGGAGATATGGCACCCATTTAGTGCTTCTCTCTCTCTCTCTCTCTCTCTCTCTCTCTCTCTCTCTCTCTCTCAAAACATGTGTCAAGCGATGAGTTACAACTTCCAAATAAATTGAGAACATAGATTAAGCAATTCAAGGGTTCTACAGGAGTCAGCTATAGCTTACGCTCATGGACAAGAAAAAATGGCAAGTAAGCGTACACTGTCTTTGAACAGCCTCTATGTCCCCTTATGGCGCACCAAAAATTCGGACAACGAGCTTATCATACTCATGACCTCCAAATGTAATCCTTGGCTGTGAAGCAAACCCAGGTGAAAGATTCAGATCTTTGTTTTCCCCCAAAACCGAAAGGGCCAAATATGTGCTAGCCAAGAAAGTGCACTTATCGTCGAATGCATAGCTTTTGATGTGCCCAGGAGAAACAATATCTTCATAACTTTAAGATGCTTCGCAAAAAATACCAGTATTTTCGTCCTTCCTACTTATTTCTTCTGTTTTTTCCATGCAACGTTATTGCCATTGCGTGCTCCGGATGCTTTATGATTTCTCATTGAGGTTTCCATGTTTATGCTACCTTTTAGTTCCGTCTTTCTCTTTTCCTTGCTTCTAAGTCAGTGAAAAGTCCTCTTCCTTTTCTTTCCAGATTTGTTGGATTGAATCTTAGAAAATTTCCGTGCAGCTGAACCACCATCCTTTTTAGACCCTTCTAATCTGCCATCAGCAGCAAGAAAAGTTTCATATTCTTCTGAGTGGGGGAACCATCTTTGTTCTTCTATCTCCTTTTATGTCCTTGTCCCCTGATATCTTCTGACTTGCAGAAGCTTCCTTCTTTCTATGCCGCCTTCATTTGAGGTTTTGTTTCACTGATTCTGAAAGGTCAAACTTGTGATCATTTCACAAATCAATAATCCAACCTCCAGAAATCATGCGCTGCTGGATTTTCTTTTTGTAGGAAACACATCCAAGTGTTGAATTCATTATCATGTCATATAGTGAAGAGGGAATTTACTACATCCACAACTGTCTTAAGAAAACCCTTGTACTTTTCTAGGGTAACAAGCTGAACAGAGGCAAAACCACACTTCCTAGTCATTATCTCAAGACTGTGACCTGTACATACAACAATATTGGGCATTCTCGTCACAACAATTGCCCATCCGGAAACCGCCTTATGGGGGGCAGTTTATCAAGATCAATTGTTTTGTAAGGGCAACACAAGGTTTAATACGGACCCTCTCATTTGGAAATACACCATCAATATGTGATGGGATTGGGTTAATAGAGTGTGCTTGTAATTGTCATAGAGTTTTCTTGGATTTTCGATGAACGCAACCTCAAATAATGGCTAGAGGTCAGATTTATTTTTTACCCTGTTTTCCTCATATGATTCTAATTGATGCTTGAATTTTTGTTTTCAATGCATGATTAGAATCGCTGGTTTTTTCTAACAAGATGACCATGAAATAACTCCATAAACAGTGTCCAAAAGTAAACTTAGAAGATCTTCATTTCGTAAGCAAGACGGTAAGGGCGCGTTTGGTAATGTTTCTATTCTCGGGAACAATTTCTAAGCATTTTAAGCCATTTGGTAACTGTCAAAAATTTCAATTCCCGGAATAGAAATGCGTTTGGTACTTGTTCTAAAAATCTCTAATCCAAATCATTTTTTTTTTACAGTTTTTAATAATTTATTACTTTTCTTTTTCTTCTTTTTCTTCTTTTCTTTTATTTCTATTATTCTTCTTCAACGTCCGCCGGTCACCGGCCTTGGGATGATCAACGACTGGCTAGACAAGGGTTGGTGACCTCCTTGAAGCATTGTCGGCCCTCGACGAGGCCACACCTCGCCCAAATCTAGTGGGGCCAAGCTTGCCTAGCCGCTAGTGGGGCTTAACCTCATCGAGCCACCACGAGATTGGCCTCGCCTTGGCCGGGCAACGCCGATGTCACAGTGGCCTGGCAAGGTCGAGCCCCATCGGCGGCTTAGCAAGCTCGGCCTCACCAGATCTGGGCAAGGTCATGCCTCACCCAACCATGACTAATCCAAGCCTCGCCCAGCCAAGTGAGGCTTGCCGGTGGCCGGGGAGGATTGGGTGAGGCCCGCCTAGCCCCCAATGAGGCTAGGCAACCCTCCAGCCGAGCTTGCTGGCGGCGGTGGCGTGGCAACACTTGAAGAACAAGAGAGAGGGAAGAAGAACAAGAAGAAAGAAGAGAAAAAAAAGGAAATAAGTTGACTTGATTTTAGAATTGGTCCCGGGAACAAAGAGTCAACTTTTTTCTACTTTTCGATTATGTTCCAAATCTACTTTTGGGAACAAAAAAATTAAAATTTGTTCCTGGGAAAAAAAATTTTGCCAAACGCATTTGTGTTCCAAATCTACTCTTGAGAACAAAAGAATATAAATTATCACCGTTTGGCAAGTTAACAAACAGTGCCCTAATACTTTTACAAAACCCGAAATAGCCTGCAAAATGTGCACGAAATAACTCTTAAGCCATGCCGATTGGGGCAACAATCTATTTAGGTAATGCTGTACTCACTTTTATCACTTCCACCACTTTGCTTTGCAGGAGAGGAAGAACTGGAGGAATAAGATCGGGAATTGATAGGCGGATATCTCGTATCCTTGTAAACTAGTTCGGACAATGCGAAACACTCCACTTGTAGTTTGAAGCGATGAACCAAAAGATTATCCACTATCCGAGAGCACGTTATTTAGAATCATAACAATATTGCTTGAATAAAAATACAATCCTGACAATTGCGATTGTCCAAGAATAAGCCACCGTTAAGAACAACAAGCGGAAGGAAAATCACGGGTTAGGTTCAACTATATGTTCTCTTGATCTTCTAAGAGGAAGTCCTGCAAGCAAATAAAATTCCCAGATGTTCACAACACACGTAAGGTAAGTGTTCATCTCTGCAGTGCATCTAAAACTTCTTTGGTTAACCATTTACACGAGGAATCCAAGCTTCAAGAATAACACACGAGAAAGGGACTACACCGCCCTTTGATAAACCAATTTGACTTCTTAAAATTTCTGCATTATTCGTCAGATGAAACAAATGCAGAATTTCAATTGAATAGCCAACAAGGCATCCACAAGATACAGACCACATGATTTTGAATTTTGCCACCAGTATTTTTAATTTAGTGACGGTGAGGTGAACCTCACCGGCCACTAGGGAGGGTGAGTGTTGCCTATGGCTAGGTGAGGTTGAGCCTTTCCAAGGGCAAGTGAGGTGAACCCTTCTCACATCTAGCGAGGGCACATTTGCCCAACGATGGTGAGGCAAGCCTTGCCAGTGGCGGTAATGTCACACCCTAAATCCTAGAGGGATGAGAGAGTGGCATGGCTGTCTTTTCGTAAAGGACGCAACCTCAACTATATCCAAAATATCTAGCTTCCAAAAGATCTCATGATAAGGCTCTCGCTCTAATGGCCACTAAGGAACTTGAGAAACTTGATAAGAAAAATGAATGAGCTATCACAACTCATTGAGTAATACATTTCTTTTAACAAATTGAACAATTACTAAATATATTTAAAATACAAAGATAACTCATTTTCACCAAAAACTGAATTTAACAAACCCTTAAGACCAAAATGTGATGTTTCTTACTTTAATATATAGTACGTTTGGTCCAAAAGATTTTGAAAGCTCATTGGGAATATACAAAGCGGTTTAGCCTAAAGGACTTTAGGGAAATACAAAAGCTATTTGGTAAACTATGCTTTAAGAAGCAACTTTGAGAAGAAATGCCATTTAGCAAAAACACATTTGAAAAGCTCTTTGGGTGATTAATATTAATTTTTAAATTTTATTTGTTTAAAATTGAAAAAAAATAATGTATGCAACTTTTTAAATATAAATTTTGACAATAATATTAAAAGAAATTGAATACATATATGATTTTTTTAAAATGACCAAACCCTTATCGGAATTTTTTAATTTTTATTTGCTTAAATTAGAAAAAAACAATTATGTATGCAACTTTTTAAATATAAATTTTCACAAGAATGCTAAAAAAAAAAAAAAAAAATCAGATACATATATATAATTTTTTTTTTTAAAAAGAAAAGACTAAATCCTTCATGGAAATTTTTTAATTTTTATTTGTTCAAATTGAAAAAATAATCTATGCAACTTTTTAAATATAAATTTGAAAATAATGCTAAAAAAACCATATATATATTTAAAAAGACCAAACCCTTCGTCGAAATTTTAAATTTTAAATTGTTTAAAATTAAAGAAATAATGTATGCAACTTTTTAAATATAAATTTTGACAATAATACTAAAAAAATTATATATATATAAAAGACCAAATCCTTCGTTGAAATTTTTTAATTTTTATATTTTTATATTTTTATAATGCTAAGAAATCAAATACATATATATCATTTTTTTTAAAAGACCAAACCCTTCGTCGGAATTTTTCATTTTTATTTGTTTAAAATTGAAAAAATATATATGTAACTTTTTAAATATAAATTTTGGCAATAATGCTCAAAAATCAAATATATAAATAATGTTTTTAAAAAGACCAAAATATATTTAATTTTTTTAGCATTT